>OZ023205.1:51970713-52193213 GCA_963995525.1 Escarpia spicata
GTGCGAGCTGACCTCTGTTATGTGTCCGCAGTACGCCTGTGCCCGGAGGTCAACGATACGATCCAGGCGCGTCTCGTGTCCGGCAACGGCCCTTTCGTGCCTGACACTGTACTGCGGTTTGAATGCAACGAAGGCTATAAACTGGCCGAAGGTTACCTGGAGCTGTCGTGTCAGAAGGATGGAGAGTGGTCAGGGAAGGCACCAAACTGCACAGGTAATGTCGACATGCTGTGTCATTTGGGGGTGAAACTTTATGGCAGTTGAACGGATGTGCATGATGAGTTCTGTGCAGATACACTAAACCGAATTTGTCAGTTCCTCATGTTTACAAAATCATACATTGCTCTTAATACTAGAGTATGTTGACGGTATACTACGTGCCAAACTGAGTTTAATAATCCCGAAAACACTGTTCGTAATTTGAATGATATTAAGCACACGAAACGTTCAAATACTAAAAACAGCTTTATGGACAAAGGCGGTGGTGATCGCTAGTTGTTGACATTGCCATTTTATATTGGGTGAGTTCGTCTGTTTTCTGCAATAAAGACCGCAGATCAGACGATGAATAACCGACCCAACGAACTATCAGTTAAACACATTTCCACCTACATGTCTACAACACGACTATTCCTGCTAAAAGTAACTAGCTTGAGAGGATGAATCCTGGTGACGGAGCACACAAACACGCTGTAAATACAACCACATTAGAACAGAAAAGGAAGATAAATCAATATATTATGTTAAATTTACATAGCACATTATAATTTCATACTTTACAATACTGCGATATATAAAAATAAACACCAATTATACACAAAGATATACACGTATATCAACTAATACTTATAAATCATACTCATCATTATGTACATTTGGAAGTGAATACTTACGACATACATGTATTATACAACTTTTTCAACTTATCAGGCATTATAAGAACCATACGTAAAAGTAACGGCAATTGCATGTCTTCGGTTTCTATTTCAGCAATAAAATGTCCTGTTTTGGTGTTGCCAAACAACACGGAAGTAGAGGGCGACGAGCCAAATGCGCATGTCTATAACACGACCATTGACTACCGGTGTGCTGAGGGTCATGACCTTATACTTGGAGATGTGTCCCGGACCTGTCAGAGCAGTAAGACGTGGTCCAATGAAGCACCAGTCTGCAGAAGTAAGTTGAACCTGCCAATGCAGTAAGACTTGGTCCATTGAAGCACCAGTCCAAACTTTCAGGGTTTAATCTACGACCCTACGAGCGTAAAATATCACATATTTGTGAGGTTACTCACCTTTTATAGGGTTAATACATTGTTCGGAACGTAAAACGTAATGCGGAGTAAAACCGGCCCCTCCGTCATTGACTAGGTTGCCTGGCATCATGAAATAGACACCGACCAATAGACTTCCGTGTACCCTCATAGCAATGTCATAGCAATACGAATATTGTTTGACAATTTTACACTATCACGATTAGGGCCAATCGATTGACGTGAACTTCAATTTCTTACCGAACTTCGTCATTTTTATCACACAACGTGTATTGTAACACACATGTGGCGCGGTTGTTTACGTTTGGTGTACGCTGAAAGTAACGCATATATATGTAATGCGAACACGTTATGGTGTAACGATGAAACGATGCTGTGCGTTTTCTAACATTTGATAAATATTCCTAAGACTGCCACGTATGAACATCTAAGTTATCCCGTCTGAAGACGGGCATTTTTGCTAGTATAAGACAATAATGTTTGGGGAACTTTCAATTGATAGTTTACATATTGGCTTTGGTTTTGTTCCTCACAGTTGTGTCTTGTGGCCCGCCCGCGCCCGTGGCAAACGCACACGCCAGCATAACAGACGACTCGTACTTGGCGAACATTACGTACACATGCAAGCCGGGCTTCAAGCCAGAGGCGGGCGGCGACTGGACGCGACAATGCCAGGAAGACAAACGCTGGAGCGGAACCGCTCCACTCTGTCGCCGTACGTCACGTTCACATACACCATGGGTGAATGTATGTGTGTGTGTGTGTGTGTGTGTGTGTGTGTGTGTGTGTGTGTGTGTGTGTGTGTGTGTTTGTGTGTGTGTGTGCGTGCGTGCGTGCGTGCGTGCGTGCGTGCGTGCGTGTGTGCGTGCATGCGTGTCGTAGACAAAAGCCAGGCCCGTAGCGTGGTTGATTATTGGCGAGGTGCGTTTCTTGAATTTCCATATTTTCCCTCAAGCGGCACACTTTGGCCGCAGCCACAGGTTTAATGATCGATTGATCTGCAAGAAATGATATGGAACTGTTTTATATGTGCGGTTTTTTCTTGAGTCTTAAACTAGATTTCACAGGCGATATTCTATATAATAGGCCTACTTTACTTCAGAATAAATATTGTGTTCACATTGTGAACAAACATGTTACTTGCTAGGTTATTATATCTAGTCGTTATTATGAATCGTTTGTTGAAATATGATTATACAGTATTATGATATGTAATAGGTTTTGCAGTTCTTGGTGTATTCATGACTTACAGAAATCCTCTGCAAAGCTCCACCGATCGTCGCCAATACGTCGATGACGACAGACGGACTGCGAGTGAACGACACGGCGACCTATTGGTGTCTGCCGGGCTATAGACTGCGGGCCGGGAGTCTCGCTAAAGTTTGCAACGAACACGAGCAATGGCAAAACGACGACCCGGAATGCATCGGTGAGACTGACGACATTTCATTGATGACGTCAATAAATATTGTACACTCGATTGTAAATCTTGGCATTAACCATCACCATCATTCCATTCAGTAACATGTATTGTGTTGTTTGTTAAATAGCTCAACCTCTTCTTGTGCACCATCCCTGTAAAGCTGCAATCTGGCTGTACTCTTTTCAGTGTATCTTCGTTAGTCCTCCTCGTCCATGGAACACTGGGCAGGCACTGCAAATTACCACCGTTCAAAAAGTCAATTCTCTTTCAGTGTTCCACTGTCACAAAAAAACTTTGGTATGCGATTTGTTTTATTTCTAGTAATATTTTATTGACTTTGAAACCGAATATGTATAGGGTCATTTCTGTGTAGAACTGTTCTTTTTCTTGAAGTCAATTAAAAACTAACACAAGATAGGTCTGTTGACACCATAATATATTAGAGCCTATGTATGTGCTTAGGACGAAAACTGATATTTTAGTTTTACAATTTCATGTGCTGTTTTTTCCATACGCCTATGTAGGATGTATTTGTGTTATTGTAATATTTACTGTAACTTACTTAGTTTAGGCCCCTAACTTCTAGCAGTATCAGCATATTATAATGCAGTCGAACTTCGCCTCACGTTCACCACGGTGATGCAGCCACCTCGCAATTAAGGTCACCTTTGCACAGTCCCATATTAGTTCCATGTACAATAAACTATGGGAGGGAAATTAGTCTCACTAACATAGTCACCTCGCTATTCAGGTCAGTTTTGCCCATCCCTATGGGTGACCAGTGAGGCTCCACTGTAAATTACACTATGGTGTTGTGGCTTATGCACTGATATTGTGACATACGTCATGCAGAGGTGCATTGTGGCCCGCCGATAAAGCTCAACTTTACCAACCACGTGACATCCGGTGGCGACACTGTTGGAGGCAAAGTCATGTACACGTGTATCCATGGCTACGAGCGACTGTCGGGCTCTGGATTCAGCCGCTGTCCGCTAAGCGGCGAGTGGACTACGCCTACTCTGGTTTGTGAAGGTGCGTCATCAGATATGTGGAGGCATTTAGTATACGTTTATGACAGAGAATAATAACCAGTGACACTGATTGCTCAAGCACTGCAGACCCAAAAGTCCGACATTAACTTAACAAATCAACTTTTAAAAAATCTAATCAAAATTAGGGTGTATTAGCGAGGGTGTGTGGGAATACATGTATATGTATGTATGCATGCATGCCTATGCATGTACAATGCATGCATGTTACCGTTGTCTTCCAATACGTTTTGCAACTCGGGCGCCAAACTTGCAGGGGTTGATCTACGCCCCTCTCTTGTCGGTTTCAGAGTTCATACTATATATCGGATATGGACCGACGATAATAGATTGTGCACAGTGTCACTCGTGTCTTATGTTACAAGAGCGCGTCTGCAAACGCCCCGATCTCGACTCCCTATCCACAAGATGGCTGCTGTACTAAAGATACAAGATGGCCGCTGTGTGCTGACGTGCTTTGTGGACAAGGAAAACAAATTTCAGTTTAATGTGAAAATAGACGTTGTTTTTTTATTTGGGTAAAGGTTGCTCTTCCGGGAGAAGGTGCGACTGGATTGTTATATAAAGGGTCTTCAGACGGTAGGGGACGTGTTTTCTTTGTTGCCGCTCGTTTAATTTCGGTCGCGCGATCACAGACGACACGTGTAAGCCATACCTGAGCGCTGCCTGGCCAACGAAAGGGCCGCTCTGCCACTGCCGCACAAGTCAGTGGCATTGATGTGGACGTGCTAAAAGCAGCATTTGCAGAAATCCTCACAGACACTGATGTTCTCAACATTTTCAAGTTTAAATCCGCAGGAATTTTTTTGAGCTGCGAAAGTGAAAGAAAGCAAGGAGCATTGCGGACTGCTGGTCGTATAATGGAAAAATGTTAATGTAAATCCAGGACAGGAAAGTTCGCCATGTGATTACGAAGCAAGACAAGTGCTTCGCAGCTTCTACGGCAGTCGCTTTAACAGTGACAGCTTTCCAGCTGTTTCAGAGGTGCGAAAAGTGTTTGTCGCCTTAAGGCACTTTATGATCATAACAGTATTCGGAAACATTATGTTGAAATTGAAGAAATAAAGTATGAAATTCTTCCAATAGCAGTTGGTGGCCCACAAGGTCCAATCCTTAGGACATTGTTATTTATCATATATACAAATTACATCTCACAAGCCAGTAGCATATTTAAGTTTATAATGTATGCATATGACACTATTTAGTACGTTAACATCTGTATGTAAGTAATAGTATACAATATAACACAAATGAATCTTTAATAAACAGTGTTGAGTGGCTAAGTATAAATAAACTATCACTAAATAAAACTAAATCTAAATATCTGATTTTTCATGTCCCCATGCACTTACAATTGATAACACAGATATTGAAAAAATTGATGAATTTAAATCCTAGGGGTAAGCCTGGATTCAAATTTAAATTGGAAAAAACATACAGAAAAAATTTCTAATAAATGTGCACAAATTATTGGCATATTAAATAAGCTAAACTATGTATTACCTTTAGAAATATTTTTTATGAATCGTTTGTATTATCACATATAAACTGTAGTATTATGGCATGGGGATACAAAGGAAACAGATTGATGACAATTCAGAAAAAAACCGTTAGTATAATAACGTCAAGTGGATACAATTCTCATACAGAATTTGTTCAAAATAGAAGACCAATTAAAATGACAAGAATACAAATTTTACATTACATACGTTCACAAAAATGTACCTGTTTACTAATTAAACTGGTAGATTCTTTCAAATGTTAGTATACACCATCAGGACACTCGGAAATCTAAAAATATACATACTACCAGAACTAAACATGAGTTTGCAAAACAATGCCTTAAATATGACTCGCCATACATTATAAACGACACTCGTAAAATAGTTAAAGAAAAGATATATGCTCATAGCCTTTGCAAGTTACGCTAAAAACGTTCTCCTAAAAATGCAAAGATACATGTCCACTTCAAAATTGTTACCCTTGTCACCAAAATCAGTAATGTTAATTGTTAATAAATGGACGAAAACTTTAATAGTCAAGTACATGCACACTTTTGATTATATCAGACGCTATAAAGAACATTTGTTGCCATATATGATTCAAATGATTATATAATTTAGATAGACACGTAATTTAAAAGGCCATCCATCATGTTAAAACAGTATTTGTCATAACTGCGGTGGCTCCTATGATAGCGACCATATGTCTTAAAAGGAGCCACTGACCCCCATTTGTCGTAACATTAAAAGGTGCTTTTCTGTTAATTAATTACTATACTCGTTTCAAAAATAACATTATTTGTGTAAATGTTCTTGTTGTTCCGATCCCGCCACACGCCCGAGTAGAGCGCATAAGGCGATAGAGATGGGGAGGAGAGTCATGTTAGCCTAAATTAGACTAACTTGATAATCTAGCAGATCAAAATCCCCATGTGTATATTATACGTATATGCAGTCTGCAATATGTTCAGATTAATTGACCTGAACAATGTACAGTTGCCCGATATGTCCCTCTGCCGTGTTATCAGAGGTGACGTGCGGGATGCCAGCTCCAGTGAAAGACGCCGTCACGACAACGGACTGCGAGCGACGGGGCTGTGTCGCCAACCACCGCTGTGACGTCGGCTACGTCGGTGACGCACAACAGTCTCTCTGCACGGTGGACGGACGCTGGACACCCGTGTCTCTGACTTGCTCAAGTAGGACGTTTGCAGCAACCACTTACCTTTTTACACACACATGCACGCACTCACACACGCGCGCACACGCACGCAGCCACACCAACATCTAAACACTGTCTTCTCTTACCACACAGCGGGACCTCGTCACTGCGGACACCGATAATCCGGACATCTCGGAATCCCGACGTTATTGCATGGGAACAAACAATTTCCACCATTAACTTACCCCGATTTGTGCATAATTCGTTAATGAGGACAACGCGTTTATCCGGACATATTGACACTGGGTTTTAAGGATGTGGATATTCCTTAACTGGATGTATCATTCCACCGTTTGTTTAATATTGCTTAGACTCTACGCCAGGTATTTTTTCTCGATAAACTACGCCAATAACGAAGTCCAACGTAGGTCCAGTCAACCTACCTGAGCCCTTCAGGAGCCGGTTTAGCCGCGTCTAGGCGAGTGGTGGACACGCATTCCTCTCATCAATAATTTGGGGGCAAACGGATAGACTTTTTGATGGTGGCTGCCCTCATCAATAGTTTGGGGACGAACGGATATACTTTTTGATGGTGGTTGCCCACGACAAGCCCCATGCATTGCACTCGTCCAGTGTTTCACTTGGATACGTACAGGTCTGTCTGTGATACCGATATTCACAGTTAGGCCTCATGTGTTTGCGAGATCGTTTAGAAACACGAACTGGTAGGAGAAGGCAATGTTAGTTGAGCCATTTGTCATTATTTTGAAGATTTCGGACAAAGTTTTAGTCCTACGTAAAAATTATGTTTACTCACATAAACTATTATTATTTGAAGATAATTTGCGACAAGTAGAATGTGTTTAACATGAATACATAACAAGATATAGCTAACTCAAAGACGTCTCCTCAAGTGACCCAACTAGCACTAAGTGTGGGGTGATTTGAGCCATTGAGTAAATTGCTTTAGTTTACGGAGGCCTTCTACTAAACACTTCATAATAACTTAGCCAGCACAATTAACATTACATGCCCAATTGGTACTCACAAAACGCTGAAAGGTCAGTACGCGTAATTAGTAAGTCAACACACTTAATTAAGATACCATTGCAGATTGACAGGCCTTTTGCAACCACAGTGTAACAAACTGCATGTATCATGCCACGATGCTATCCGATATCCCAATTTTCACGAACACATGAACTGTGAGGTATTTTCCAGTAAAGCAACACAAATCGTCATTCCTTAACAAAAATGTTAAAATACCCCTCCCCTGTATGGCTCAACTAGCCCCATTCAGACCTTAGGTACATTATAATGAATTTCTCATTAATACTCGAGTCGATAATACAAACACTTCATACGAATGCATTTATAACTGCAAGAACAAAAACGTATGCTGACATGCTCTGATAATTTACACACTAGTAAATATCAATCGCAATCACCAAGCATTTCGTGCAACATAACAAAATTCTATTAGCTCTTATTTTCGGACTATTGTGGGTGGCTATACGGGTGGCTCGATTAACCCGCCTTCTCTTATGTACAGGTCTGCTGTCGTAGGACACGTGTTAGTCGTCTGACAACAGCCAACACATTGAATCTGTCTCTTGCAGGAATCCGATGTGGTGGCGTCAGAACGGGGGGAGGAGCTCTTGTGACGAACCAGACAGGCGACAGCTACGAGGACATCGTGACCTTGCACTGTCGCCGCGGCTATCACCGAGTGACGGGCAGCGAACTGAGGACGTGTCTCGGGGCGGGGACTTGGTCGGGAACTCCTCTCGTCTGTGCTCGTACGGCGACAACTGTCTGCTTCTCCTGAGGATAATATGATTAGCAAAATATAAAAACAATAATTAATTATCTGAATGACTAATTCATATTGTTTTACTGCATATGTAATTATGACTACGACTAAATACATGTATAAATTGCGGTTCAGTAAAACGTACATGTGTCTGTTGCATATTTCATCAAAGTAAGACGAGTTCATCAGATCATATAGCGTATGTGTAGGAGCCTAATTTCTTACTATTTTTTATGTTGAAACAATTAAGACGTTTCAGCACCGTTTTACAAAGTCCGCTTTAACACGCAGGGCTCCCCAAATTTGTTTTAGTCTAGACGTCTACTTTCGTAAGCATTAACATAGACACATTTGCTGTCACCGGCCACTTTTGCATATTGATGTGCATAGACTAGTAGTTATGGAACTGCTGTCATTTGATTATCTTTAAAGCTGAAGAACACGAATTCTAAATTAACAACATCACATTTAATTACACTGATTTTTTTTCACCGACTGTAGAAACAAAATGTCAAGCTCCGGCGAACGTCATTGGCGCAGTGGCTACCATCGGCAATCAAACCGTCGGATCCAAAGTCACCTACCGGGCTCAGTACACCTACCGCCATGTTGGCGGTGATTTGGTGCGGTCCTGTCGCGAAGACGAACTTTGGACTGGGGCGCAACCGGTGTTTAAAGGTAACATTCCTCTCATTGGCAGGCAAATCAGTTTCGGACAAAGTCTGCGCCAACGGAGGAATTGCAGGAATTGTGAACTAAATAAAAATTAGTTCACAATACACATAATACTATTCTCTCGAGGATCAGGTCAACGAAAAAAAACGTTTGCTTCACTACCGTGTGTACAACTCCAATCGCACTTCACGAACGAAAGGGAACTTGTTTGAAATATCTCGCAAAAATGTCATAGTAATAATTATTTGTTTGGATTGATGGCATGCTGTTTTCTGGACATATCTTAAGAAATTGAATATTTGTTATTACATATAACATAACTTTGTGTCCAGTTAACATGTCAACAAACTGGACCATATGCCAATTGTTAACTGGTGAAGTTTAAACTGTAGGCATACTGTTGTTAAAAAATGTATACTTTGTAAAACTGCCGCCGTAGTAAAAACAATGACAAGGGGACAAGACAGACTCAAGAACTCATCGCGATACACACTTGTTTCAGAAATCACCTGTCCTCAAATTCAAGTCGGTCAAGACTGGAACATCAAGTTTGTCACCGATGGCGTCGTCGTCGGGTCACACGTGACACATTCGTGCATCGCCGGCTACAGGATGTCGGCCGGTGACGCGAGCTGTGAGTGTCTCGTCAGCGGCAAGTGGAGTTGTGGACCGCCGACCTGCACACGTGAGTAGCGCACGGCGGCAGTGGCAGTCTGTTAGAATAGTCACAATCCAGTTATTTGTTTATCTTGATAGTATGCTATCCCGTGATACGGTTGACGCTAATTGGTGGATAGAATAACACACGCATCCATGCGTGTGTGTGTGTGTGTGTGTGTGTGTGTGTGTGTGTGTGTGTGTGTGTGTGTGTGTGTGTGTGTGTGTGTGTGTGTGTGTGTGTGTGTGTGTGTGTGTGTGTGTGTGTGTGTGTGTGTGTGTGTGTGTGTGTGTGTGTGTGTGTGTTTATCTCGATTTGTGTCGGGCAAATGAATGTTTACACATGATACAACACACACACGCACACGCACACGCACACGCACACGCACACGCACACGCACACGCACACGCACACGCACACGCACACGCACACATCCACACATCCACACACCCACACACCCACACACCCACACACCCACACACCCACACACCCACACAGACACATACAAACACCCACCCACCCACACCCACCCCCTCCTCCCTCCACACACACACACACACACACACACACACACACACACACACACACACACACACACACACACACACACACACACACACACACACACACACACACACACACGTACAAACACTCACACACACACACACACACACACACACACACACACACACACACACACACACACACACACACACACACACACACACACACACACACACACACACACACACACACACACACACACACACACACACACACACACACACACACACACACACATACACACACACACACACTCCCACCAGAAAAGACAAACTAGAGAAGGCGGTACTGACAAGAATCAGAAGAAAGGGCAGATATGTTGGTACCATGGGAAATTCGTCGACGAGTCTCGACGCTGCAGCGGGCCATCCTGTGTGCGGTACCGTTCGAACCTTACGAAGCGTCGACGTAGGGGGAGAAAGTAATCGGCGTCGGATCTGGCTCGCCTAAAGGACAAACGAAATGACTCCCCTTCACAGCTGGATATTTGGTAGACTGCGGTTTAGCGGTCTTCGTTCAACCACCGACACATGAGGAAAGATGTAATCCTAACCCCACTGAACACACCTTGTTGTCTGCGAACGGGCAACGCCTCCGCAGATTCGGCCGGCACAAGTCTACTTTCTCGCTCATTGGTTACACATGTTCCCACGATATACTTGTTGCAGATGTAATCCATCCCATTTTGGGAATGGATTTTTTTCCAAGTTGGAGACGGAAAACGATTTCTGATCGATCCTTTCAAACGTTGTCTCATTGATCACATCATCTTGGAAGAGCGTCCCGTGGAGACGGCGTGCTGTTCTGCCTACTCGGTGATTCCCACCACCACCCGGCTTACAGAAGACGCTGATCACTGTACGGACCTCAACGACGACGAATATGCTCATCTCTGGAAGGATTTTCCGGAAGTCACTGACCACAATTTGAGTAAAATGGTTACCATGATTACGCCCCTCTACATTACGATGTAGGATTCACCGGTATACACACCATGCCGGAAGCTTCATGGCGAGAAGAAAGCACAAGTTGAGAAACAACCCCGACAGTGGGAGAGGGAAGGGGTCATCGAGCGGTGTGAGTCTGGTTGGGCAATGCCGATCCACGCAGTAAAGAAAGCAGATGGCTCATGGCGTATAAGAGAATATATTTCCGGCGATTAAACAACATGACAAAGCTCGACAGGTATCCGCTTCCGGCATTGACGAGTTTCAACGAGCGGTTAGCTGGTTGTACGATGTTCAGGAAGATCGATCTTCGACAGGCCTTTCAACAAATATGTTGACGAGGCATCACATGAAAAAGCGGCCATCATCACGACCCTTGGTTTCTTCAAATTCCTTCAAATGCCGTTCTGTCTGAAGAACGCGGCGCAATGTTTCCAGCAAAACGTGCACCAGCTCCTCAGTGATCTGCCGTTCGCGAATTTCGTTTACATGGACGATGTGATCGTGGCAGCAAGAAAAAGGAAGATCACGTCTGAGACTTGCGCAATCTCTTTCAGAGGCTCAAGGAAAAGAGAATCCTCCTGAACAAGAATAAATGTAAACTTGGCCGGTCGAACCTCTCGTTTCTCGGTCACCTATTTGATTCGCGAGTGATTAAAATTCCACCTGAACGAGTGGAAGTCATCAAACGATACCCAGAACCTAAAACGTCAAAAGAACTCGAGCGCTTCCTGGGCATTTGTGCGTTTTTTCACCTGTTCGTTCGACATGCTTCTGGGAAGAGGGCGCCTCTTACTCAGCTCAAGAATATCTCCTGGCAAAAAGGAATTTGAGGAGGATTGGCTTCCGGTTCATGATCGCGCGTTTGCTGCTACAAAAGAAGTGATCGCAAACACAACCCTTCTGGTGCATCCACGTCCGAAGACACAGACTGAAATTTTGTGTGATGTATCTAACGTCGCGGTTTGGGCCGTCCTGGTGCAATTCCAACGGGAAAGATGGCAGCCGTTAAGTTTCTGGAGTAAGCAGCTTAGCAAAGCGCAACACAACTACTCGGCCACAGACAGAGAACTACTCGCAGTGTCCTGTGCAGTAGATAAGTTCCGCTCCTACCTAGAAGGTCAACCGTTCATCGTTAGGACAGGCCACCAGCCTCTCGTGGGTACTTTGATAAAAAAAGGCAGATACGGGTCTTCCAATCCCGAGACGCCATTTAACACATAACACAATTTGTTGAACAACTCCACTACATGAAGGGCAAGAGAAATGCTGTTGCAGATGCATTGTCGCGCAGTAAACTGCAGCCGAAAGAGCCGACAAATTCAAACGTTTCTTCCTTCTCTGTGTTAAATGACGAATTACTGCCAGGGGACTCATTGCCAGAGGAAGCAATATACGACGAGGAGCTGGTTGATGACATATTTTTGTTACAACGAGATCTACAGAACAGACAACTCCGAGCATCGGTGTTTTTTCCACAGTCTGGCAGTAGCGACTGGCACTTCCAGTGCGGCCGTCGGTGTTGATGATTACTCCGCGTCAGTCTTGGCATGGAAGGCCATTTTCACGCAGGATCCGCCAGCCACAGCCACCGTACTGACGCCAACAGAGGTTCGAGTGGCCCAAGAGAATGACAGGGCACTACAGCAATGGATCAAACATCATAGCACTCATCATCAAGGTTCAAGCCTGACTTGTTTGAGTGTGCGGACAAAACACTAGTTTGGGCAGACACCGGCGTCAAGCCGGCGCGCGTTCTAGTTCCAACGGCCACGGTTTGGCACACCCAAGGATAAAGGCCGGCATTGCGCTAGTCAAACGTTCATATTGGTGACAATGCATCGGGAAAGATGTAACCAAATGGACCAAGTCATGCAAGGCATGTCAGAAAGCGAAAATCCAGGTGCATACGAAACGCCGTTTGAACGATTACCAGCACGATTACTAGCACCGACTAGGCGATTTAGTCATATCCACGTCGATCTCGTAAGCCAACTGAACACAGCGTGTGAAGAAAAGAACACATTGATCACTGTAATCGACAGATGGACAGCCTGGCCGGAAGCGTTTCCAATGACAATGCACGGAGAGGCGGCGAACGCAATAGCTTGTGTAAAAAGTGAAGGCGCGTCAATGGATCACCAGATGGGGCGTGCCCGACATCATTACGTCAGAACGAGGATCACAGTTCGTCTCTAACTTGTGGCTTGAAGTTTGCCGATTTATGGAAATTACCCGCGACCCAATTACTAGCTATCATCCGCAAACCAATGGAAAAGTCGAGCGGATGCATCGCTGTTTATAAAACTCGCTATGCGCCCGACTGCTTGGACAAACTGGCTTGCCGAGTATATATAATGGGTGATGCCCGGATTCCGTGCGGCGACAAACCTTTGCACTGGTGTCTCTCCATCCAGAATGTTAACTGGCCAACAGGCGGCGATGCCGGGCCAGTTGGTCGTTCAGCGGGCCAACATTGACGATGCATCAGTGCTTGGCAGAGAGTTGGCGTCGGCTAAGGCGGCTCAACGTTTTACAGAGAACCCATGGCATAAGAAGGTCAAAATACGCACACATGTGCCACAGGGCCTGTGAACAGTAACGAAAGTGCTCGTTCGTGTGGATAACGTCCAGTCTACACTCGAACCGAAGTATACGGGTCCCTTTCTTGTTGTGCAAGTGTTGTGGGCAAGTGTTTTCGAATACGCTTCGAGCCATGGTTGGACTGCGTCCTTTTCATGAGAACGAGACGGACACCAGTAGTCAGACAAAGTCATATTGCCGACACTAGGGACAATCGTGACATACAAATTGTTTGATACAACTAACAACGAACACGAGGCTGCAGGATTGGGTGACTTTTTAGACCAGTGAGAACAGTACGTCTGCTGATCCGAACTTTGATCGGGTTGGTCAATTGATGATGAAGAACGTTACGTTTGTAACTGGCGCGGGATCTACTGTAGAAACAGTAAACGGTTACAAAAAGCACAGTTGTGGAGAAAGTACCATAAGGGAACAGAAGAGAGTAACGTTTCTAGTTTACAACACGTGTTGTTCTATCACCACTACGATAGTGTCTCCAACTGGTAAATAGCAGTCGCTACACACACGCACGCACGCACGCACGCACGCTCGCAGGCACACACACACATTCACACACACACACACACACACACACACACACACACACACACACACACACACACACACACACACACACACACACACACACACACACACACACACACACACACACACACACACACACACACACACACACACACACACACACGAACACACGCACACGCACACGCACACACACACACACACACACAGATATATATATATATATGTGTGTGTGTGTGTGTGTATATATATATATATATATACATATATATAACCTTTGTGTGTAATACGTTTCAGGACATAGTTGCGGTGAAGCTCCATCGATTGCCAATTCCAGAAGTGAAGTAACAGGACTGAAGTACTTGGATAACGCCACATACACGTGTGAAACCGGCTACCGCCGCGAAGGTCCACAGCGCACGCTCATCTGTAGTGAGCATGCGCATTGGGAAGGAGATGAGATCACATGCACAGGTAGATATCGATGTTCAGGTCAATCGTTGAGCACGCGTATTATGCTAATCAATGCTGCCAAATTTAGAGAAAAGGAAAATGATTGAAATTCTAGATGTTTTGTTCATATCAGCTACAATACAAGAACACGCATTATGGACGCTTCTGAAGAAACGGCAATGTGAAGTTAAACTTGCGATCAACGCCATGACGAGAAACTCTACAGTTTACATGGACACATTACAAAGATCCCAGTAATTCGTGCTGGTGATGGTCAACCTACCATACGTGTGCCATATAATTTACCAGTGTTGTTACCCGAATAGATAGTGCGACGTAATCTTCACCATTCTGTAGTCTAAATTTTCCTGAACTCTAAAACGATAATTATTACGTCATTCAGAAAACACGTGTCCGATCCCTGACCTTCCACCCATGACAACGTACAACGTCACCGCACTGACCTACATGTCTCGCGTCACGTACGCCTGTCATGGTGGGTACAAGTTGGCCGGTGGAGACGAGGTGCGGACTTGCAGGGAAAACGGAACTTGGAGCGGAGAATCTCCAACGTGTGAAAGTAAGTCTATATTGTTCGCACAAAAGTTCTCTAAGTACTCACGTTGGAAACGTATTTTGTCACAACACAAATCATTTAATGCCACCGTGTTTGTCCGAATATCAAATAATGCATAGGTACATATATTCCAATATGCCCTAGGTATATAGACCTATCACTAGACCTTGTGATCCTCATTGTTAATATTGTTAAAATTAACATACCCATTCTTTCTGGTGACTAAACTCGATACTCATGATTACTACATGTGGAATTTTGTGTGGTTAATTCAAACAAAACGTCCAACGATATGTATAATTTTGTATTCGTATTTTCAGATTGTCAAAAAGCCATCGTTTACTCCCATACTTAATATTTTCAATAAAGGTGTAGACCTGTCTATAATTGAAATTCTTAGGCCCTCCAAGGGACCAAGTCTAAATGTATGGATTGCATAATAAAACACATTATGCAGAATTTACACATTAGTTATATTGTAGGTCCAGAGTATGGCCTGTTATATGTGTTTGTATCACCAACAATTACATTTAGTCCAAGATCCAGGAGGGTTTATTTACGTTTTATTTGCCAATAGGTCTGACGGTGGTTTCTGGGGTAAAAATTAACGTTAAAAAAAGTGCATTCGTTACTAAATTCTATTTGGAAGATTTCTCAGAATTGACATCGGAAGTGGGGCACCCTCAAATCACACCTAAGTTGTTTCGCGTTTCAATATTATGAGTGAAAAGAGTCCGTGGACACCACTGATACATGTAAATGAGTTGTCAAGCGAAAGCCTGAGATAGTCTGTTCTGCAGGTGTGCTTGAATTAGTTCTATCTAC
The DNA here is from genome assembly GCA_963995525.1 of Escarpia spicata. Classification (NCBI taxonomy): domain Eukaryota; kingdom Metazoa; phylum Annelida; class Polychaeta; order Sabellida; family Siboglinidae; genus Escarpia; species Escarpia spicata. The sequence continues at coordinate 51,986,764 of OZ023205.1, forward strand.
GTATATCATGATCTACGAAGCTGTATGTGACCATATCCAAATTGCGCACGAGAAGACGTTCGAAAAAAGATAAATCAACGCCTTTCCGTTTGTGGCAAGAACATGGATGCAACTACTGGTCCAAGTGACACATCATTAAAAAGTAATCTTCTTCCGCTAATGTTTGGAACCAATTTAATTTTGGTCTGACATCATGAAGCCGAGAAATTATGTTTTAGTGGAAGGGGTGGAAACGACTGCCTACATATCGAAACCATCGCCTTGTTATCAATCATTATTATTATATTTATATTTAATTGTTTCACTAATATGAAGAGTTTCGTTGGTAATAATAGCAATATGTACGACAAGCTACCCCGTTTAAGCGAAAAACATTGGCGTCAGTGTTGTGTGAAACAACACAAGTTTTGCGGTACATTCTCAATTCGGCACAAACATAGATGTTCCACGTAAGTACAATTGCGTCTATGTTTCGTGTACAACTATTTAATATAGTGGAAAAATAATCTTTTAATCTAATACATCACCCTTTCAGAAACACAATTTTTTACCACAATAACGGACTTTTATTTAATGGATGCTGCGTACTTTTATGTCACTAATGCGTTTTGTTAATCCAATTTGTCAATATATATTGACCAATAGAACATGACCTGTACAAAGCGGACATGAATTTTACAACTTGGTGTTAAAACGACTGATAGTGTAAAAGCCATTTAACGACAAGTCGCAGGGGAAGTTTATACAAGACTTCAATTACTGTTGCCATAAAACTACAACTACTACTACTGTATCAGTATGATGTAACCAGAAAGCTGAGGATGATGGTCTTCGTACTTTTTCAAAACCAAACTTACGGTCCTCTATTGACGGTCCACATTCTCGTGTAAGGTTCTGTAGGAGTGCTTGGATTGGTTTTATCGACATTATATCATAAACTACGACGGTGTATGTGACCATACTCAAATTGCGCACGGGAAGACTTTCGAAAAAATCAATGCCTTGACACCCTTGAGCAACAGAGAGTGGCACGGTGTTAAAGGAAATTTGAAGATTCTTTCAGAGTCAACATTCTCCACAGTGCTTAGATACAACATTCTGCGAAATAAGTCTCGGATACCTTGTCACTCGATAAGCTTTTAGTCTTTTACGAAATCTTTGACATATACAGACAGCTGCTGATGCAACATGCTGGGAATTGTTTTTTTAAAATCGCGTTTCATCGTGGAAACACCAGTCGTTCTACTAGGCTTTACCCTTCTGTAAGCACCCTACCAAAACTGCTTTGATGTAGTAATTTAGCTTCACTCCTGTTGTGAGGCAACGTAGGATTTCAGACTCCATGGAGAATGGATTCGTCATGCTCCCTATGCATTAAACCACCTTCTAGAGATCACAGTTATATTTTGATGATTCGTTAAGGTTTGAGAGACTTTTAGATATCGTCATTGCTTTTCAACACTACCTTGTCTAAGAGACTGCCTACTAGGCTACTCCATACGTGCCTACTAATCCCCCAATGACTTCTGGCGGTGTACATATGTTTGCATGATGCGGTCATGTGAACTTGGATGCAACATTGACATTAAGACTCTGTTCCAACGTGATGTCAACAGGTGTTCAAGTGCTACATTTTGTGAAATGCCGTAGAGTCCAAACACAACGTGTTTTACCGACCGATCCATAAGATTGACATTGCTGCATTAATGACGGACATCCTTAAATGCGACCTCATCAGTAACTCCAAAGAACATCTATCAGATCTGTGTCGACAGTACTGTCAAGTACGCAAAGATTTACTTAATAAACATGCACCCCTGAGATCTAAATCTGTGTCCCAAAAGCCACATGCTTCATGGATGACTCGTGAAATTCTACAATCTAAAAAGCGCCTGCGCTATCTTGAAGGTGTATGGCGCAAATCACGCTCGCCTTTGGACAGATCACGATATTCTAAACAGTGTCACTACTGCAACAAACAAATGGCCAATGCTAAATCAAAATATTACACAAACATGGTCTCGAGTAACTCTGATAACCCACGTCAGTTATGGAACTGCATAAATCATATTCTACACAGACGGCCGCCTCCATCTCTACCTAGTCATGTGTCAGTCAAATCTCTGTGTGACTCGTTTTCTAGTCATTTCAAAGATAAAATCAGTCTTATACGTTCTGCTTTTCCATATCACACTTTAAGTACTATAAATGTGGACTCCCCACAAGTAAATTCTCCACTTGCATTGTTTGAGCCAGCCACAGTTGATGAAGTGAGGAAAATAATAATGTCCTTCCCAAATAAGTCATGCGATCTCGGTCCATTACTAACCATACTACTAAAAGCATGTCTTGACTCTTTACCTGGCACAATAATAAATATCATAAATGTATCACTAAGTTCGGGTAAATTTCCAGATGATTTTAAATGTAAATCATGTTCTCAAGAAGATGTCTCTGCCAAAAGATGATTTCAAAAATTGTAGCCCAATTTCTAAGCTTAGCTTTATTTCTAAGATACTTGAGAAAGTCGTAGCAAACAGTCTAAGGTGTCATATCAGCTCAACTTGTTTACCCAGTGTGCTACAATCAGCATACAAACAATTTAATTCTAGAGACTGCTCTCCTAAAAGTACACAATGATGTTATATTAAACATTGATAAAGGCAAAGTAACTGCACTTACCTTGCTTGATCTGTCTGCCGCCTTTGATACCATTGATCACAACACTCTTGTCAAACGTTTATCAATGTGGTATGGCATATCTGGCAAGCTCTAACCTGGTTTTCTTCATATCTAACCAATAGACATCAATCTATAAAAATATAGATAATTATTTTTCAACCGCACTCCCCACTTCGTGTGGCATTCCCCAAAGTTCCGTTCATGGGTCTTTGCTTTTCATTCTCAACACTACGCCACTCAGCTCTATAATCCAAAGTCATAACTTGGATCATCACCTTTATGCATATGACACATATATCTACATTTCCTTGGCCACGTCCGATACAAGTCACTCCCTAAACCGACTCAACGATTGTCTCCAAGATATTTTCCTATGGATGACCGACAGCAAATTAAAGTTAAATGCAGACAGAACTGAATTTCTCATCATTGGTACAATGCAGCGAGGTAAACGTAATGACTTTTTTTTAACATGTATCCTGAGTCAAAATATCACACCAGCAGCATCAGTACGGAATCTAGGAGTGACCTTTGATTGCGACTTCAATTTCAGACAACACATATCCCAAACGTGCCGTTGCTATTTTGACCATATCCGTGATCTTCGCCGCATTCGCTGACAAAATATGTCGCTTTCTGTCGCTAAGACTATCGCAACAGCTCTTGTTAACAGCAGATTAGATTATTGCAATTCCCTCCTTCATAATATTGCTATCAAGGATATTGCAAACTACAACGTGTCCCAAATTTTTTAGCAAGGGTAGTCACACAATCTCCTCGATTTTCCCGCTCGGTACCACTTCTAAAATCACTGCATTGGCTCCCCGTGCGATATCGCATTATGTTTAAGATCTGTACAATCACCTACCAAGTCCTTTCTTCCAAACAACCTAGTTATTTACACTCAATGCTCACTCCAACTAGACAAGCCAGACAACTTCGGTCGTCTAGTTCGAAGTTGCTATATGTTCCTAAAGTTAAGACAAAGGCAGGAACTCGAGCTTTTTTAGTTGCCGCGCCAACTATATGGAATTCGCTTTCCGTTAATGTTAAATCAGCAAAAAATATTGTTACATTTCGTCGTCATCTGAAAACCTATCTTTTTAATATCGCCTATCTTCCCTAGCTTCCTAGCACAGTCATCCACTTGTTGACGACTTTCGCCTAGCACACGTACACGAGTACGAGAATGCTTAATCCTTTGGTTTTGGTGCGCCACTGAGCTCGGATTGTCTGAGGATATTGGCGCGTTAGAAGTGATTTATTCAATACCCAGCCTCGTCAGGGACAGGGGTAGATTGAGGTAGTCCATGCAGGCCAATCTCTGTGTTGGCAATGGATCATCCGATACCGACGAGTTCCAACCCGCTCACATAGGCGCTTCACCAAGAGCGGCACACCTCAACCATGACATGTCCCAGCACTCTACTGTGGTGATTTGCAATGGTCTGAACATATCAAGAACTTCATAATGGAGTATTGTGATATTTGATTTCTTCCAATAAGGCACCAATAAGGTGGTGGCTATGTGCTCTTTCACATGGAATGAGCTTTTAGATGTTTTCTTGTCGAGCGCAGAGTCTCAGGAAGAAGGATCAACATTTGTTTCTCCACAAGGTAAAGGTAAGTTCTTATATAGCGTTGTATCCAGTCCCCGGGACTGCTCAAAGCGCTTTAGACTTTACTCCCAGGCAGACTTATTCAATCGAACAATCGAACACAATCTCGACTTCTCTGGGAAGCATCCAGCCACGCTGCAATTAATGCGCGAAGACTATTCGTACACAAATATCCACCACTGTCTATAGCCAGGTACTCATTCATAAAGCTGAGTGAACTGAAGCAATGTAGAGTAAACGAACTCGCCCAAGGTTCGACACCGCCGCACAGGATTCGAACCCGGGTTCTCTCAGTCGAGAGTCCAAAGCTCTTACCGCTGCGCTACTGCACTCTACAGATATTTCTCTCCATCATATCTTTTGATATTTTGGTAAGGTACGCATACATTATCACGAAGAGTACCACCGCCAGACAATGTCTCGTTACTCTCATCGTATTTACCCCATGCTAATCCTGTGCACATGCCAACGACTTGGTGTATACCATCTAGTGTAGTACAATTCTTGTCTGAGATAGTGTGGCCAAGTCAGTTGCAAACGCTTCTTCTACGTACTGATGGAATTGCCGAAGCGGTTGATGACTTCCAGTAATGTTCTTCTATTATTTACCGTACTCCTGACTCCCAGTCCCATACATAGGTATTTGGACATTTTTGTTCGACCCCTTCTAGTTGCGAACACGACATCACATGACGGTGACATTAAACGACTCTCTGGAACCGGTGTATAACACTGAAGCCATCCCGCAACTCCAGTTGTGTCTCTCCTGGTCCTGGGATCAAGACATCTGATGTTATATAACATGTGGTAAGTCTTGCTGTGTACTCTACAGTACCACGAAAAGTGATCTGAAATAAATGCTGCCTCTCCTGCCGATTTCTCAAAGACGATAGCCCGCCTTACGGCACGTTCCTCATTTGGAGGTGCATATTATACGATCAGTCCCTGCTTGTTGCTACATTTGAATGTTCTCAACTGAGTAGGATTAGGATATATTTTCTACATGTTCTCACACAGCGTGTTGGCTAGATATGTATATTCAACTGTTGTCATGTTTCCATATATCGGCTGTGCAGAGAAGTCAGCAGTTCAGTCCATTGGTTTTCAATCAATGTGGTGTGTGTGTGCGTTGTTAGGGCTTCAAATGCTGCAGTGTTTGACTTTGCTTTACATGACAGTTTTTTGGATACAGCTAGTCCCCTTTTAATGTCTGCTCTTCTACATGAATGGCGATATTTAACTTCCTTTACTGTGGTGTATAATCCTTCAATTTGTGTAAGCATACCTTCATAGTGTAGTATCTATGCTGCTTGCTTGATGCTGTCCTATGTTTTGTCCATGTCACAGATTTCCAGATATTCTCGCTTGGCCTTTCCAAGAGGTTTAGATACAGTCTTACAGAACACACATTCGTTTGCAAACACGCCCGTTTTGTAGAACTACGAAGACCATCTTCCTCAGCTTTCTTTTGGGTGACTATGTGTGGAACCCATGGTTAAATCATACTGATCTGGCAGGTTTATGGCAAAATACTTGAACGTTTTGTATAAGCTGTCTTGTGTTGTTGCTATCTCTAACTTTCCCCATGATTTGTCGTCAAATGGCTTAACACTATCAGTCGTGTTACCACCAACTTGTAAATTTCAAGTCTGCTTTGTTCAAGGCATGTTCTATTGAAAGTATGCAGCATTGATTAGATCGATAAAAGTCCGTTATTGTGGTATAAAACGTTTGTCAGCATACATTTTAAACTCATCGTTCTTGCCATGTATGCATTTCTGAGTGATGTATTAGATTACAAAATTACTTTTCTACTATATTAAATAGTTGTACACGAAAAATAGACGCATTTGCACTTACGTGGAACATCTATGCTCGTGCCGAATTGAGAATGTACCACAAAAGTGGTGCTGTTGCACACAACACTGTTCTTCGTTTAAACGGGGTAGCTTGTCGTAATTATGGCTATTATTACTACCGGCAAAACACTTCAGATTAGTGGAACAATTAAATAAGTATATAATAATAACAATTGATAACAAGGCAATTTATATTTCGATGTGTAGCAGTCAAAATGGTGGACGAGCAGTGTTTTTCGCGATTACCACCCTTCCGTTAGAACACAATTTCTCGGCTCCACGATGTCAGACCAAAATAAAATTGGTTCCACAATGCGTTTTATTGATGCGTCATTTGGACCAGTAGTTGCATCCATGTTCTTGCCACATCAACGGAAAGGCGTTGGTTTGTCTTTTTTCGAATGTCATCTCGTGCGCATTTTGGGTATGGTCGTAACATGATGTAGATGGAACTAATTCAAGAACACCTGCAGGCTTTCGCTTGATTCCTCATTTAAATGTATCGGCGGTGGCTACGTGCTCTTTTTATTCGTAATATTGAAATTGTTGAATACGACGCGACGCGACGCAAATCAATTTAGGTGCGATTTTCGATGCAAATTCTGAGAAATCATCCAACTAGAATTTGGTAAGAAATGAATATTCGGATTCTACGGTAACGTTTACCCCGGAAACCACCCTCAGACCTTTTGGCAACTAAAACGTAAATAAAACCCTCCTGGCGCTTGAACTGTTAATGTGATAGTGATTCAACCAGATACATCGTTGATAAACGTTATTTCCCGAAATAAAAACAGCATTGACAAAACGTAGACCCTATTATCACACACCATGCCGTAAAACTACCGAATGTACTGGGTCTTCGTCAATGTGAAATCTGCAGCGCCGGGTGTGACGCAAATTCTAAACATGCGTGTTGCAGAGATCGAGTGCAGTCGACCGCCGGACGTGGTGAATACGACGTGGCACGAGGACAAGAAGTCACTACGCACCAGGAGGATGATCTACCAGTGTCTGCCCCGCTACCGGCTCGTGTCGGGGCAGCTGTGGAAGGTGTGCGGGCCTCGAGGTAACTGGACCGGCGTCGACCCCGTCTGTGAAGGTAGGCACGGCAAGACACGGAGGCTTGGGACCTGAAACCATGAAACTGATGTTTAGAGATACAGTAAATATACAATGCAATGTTTGAATGTAACATATACGTGACGAACTCATCGAAATTATGCATTGATGTTTCTCAAACGTCTTTTTATGGCAGTGTTGCATATAGGGTTCTACATCTCATTTCCTTCAACCTTCTTACATTTGATAATTTTTTAATGATTTAAAAAAAAAAAATGTAATATATCATTGTTTAAATGTTAATGTTGATCAAAATTGCATTAAAGGAGACATATATTTTAAGACGTATGAATTAATTATGCTTCTAATAATGCTTACTAATACAATACGTTTTACCAAAGTGTTACCTAATTCTGTGTCGGTTGAATACGTTCTCCTCTCTTGTGTCCTCGCAGCGACCGGAGAGGAAGTGACTATATTTGTACCGGAGGACGAGGAGCCAAAGACGGAGGCGGAGAGAGTGATGGCTTCTATCGGCATCAAGGAAGCCGACAAAGAGACAACAAATATCGCAATAGGTGTGATCGGAATAATCATGATGGTTGTTCCGACCGTACTCCTCTTTGTCTCTGACTTCAACATCTTGAGAATGCACCTCAAGATGATGGCGCAGAATCTGAGGGAAGGATGGCGCCACATCACCCACAGGGGAACCAAGGTCACACCCACGTAATGGCGGCTCTGTGCTAATATGGACAAAAACTGGTCGCAGACGTTTGATACACATAGAACGTTATTGTTACTTTAATTGGTGGTTCATTGTACTGAACCGATCTAAGATATTTGGGTGTGTCCCTTTCCACAGATAAACACACCGAAGTTGTCTTGAAACGCCTGATATGGATATGTAGTGAAACCACCGGATATACTACAATATTTCTACACCTAGACTGGGCTACACTTGTGATGCTTTGTCGAAAATGTAATTTTGGCTTGCAAGAATGAGTACCAATCAAGGTTTTGTAAAATGGCCATAATAAGGCTTTGTAAAGTCTGGATATGGGTGAATATTATGACAATGTGTTGCCGAAATTACTATGTAAAGTGGCCTAAACGGCTGTGTCACGTTTAGGCTCGGTTGGCCTAAATGCTTATGTAGCGTTCTAACTATATAAATATAATAATACAACTGGTAAAAATGCTCATCAAGTTGGAAGAATAATGCAAATCGAATTTTCTTTATAACACAACTATAAAATTGAACCTCACTTTAACGAAACGTTGTGTTACAAAGAAACATATTCGATCTAAAATAATACATTTGTTCTGTTAAGTATTGACTCGATCATATGGGCCTATTATGAAACACTGGCCATTAAGTATTGATTCGATCATATGGGCCTATTATGAAACACTGACCTTATTGGTCTGTATTAGCCTAAACACACTAACCCTGTGGAGGCAATGCACCACATAGCTATGTTAAAGATTAAGAAGTGTAAGTGCCTATGTATTTCACTTGTGGTAAATATAATATTGCCCTAGTGAAGTATGTCGTGCATACTACGTGTGCACTTACAAAAGTTTAAAATTGTATGCACGGCTGCTTTAGTTTGCACCATTTACTTTCAGCATAATAATTATATTTATATATGTTTACGTGTGGTAATACAGTCTGTGGAATAATGTATTCAACGATCGATTGAAACACAGTGCTGCCCGTTTCGTTACCTTAATCAGTGTTGGTAACTACTCAAAGAATTCGTCCACGACAAGGCACCGTAAATGGCAATACATGCTGAATACTATTCTTCCCAGTATGGTGACGAACGTCCTATGATGGCAGCTACTTTCGATAGCCTCTTAAAGCCTGAACGTCATGTCATGCCAGACCTATGTGTAGAACCATCCTTGGATGAGATCGACGAGAATAAGAAGGCGAGGGAGAGGGGGAGAGAGTGGGGCGTTTTAATAGCATTTCGAGTAATGATTTGGATAGGTGTAGTTGAAACAGAGCTCAGAATTGTGGAGGCAGTATTAAAGGCGGTGGTGAGAGCTGAATAAGAGGTGCCAGAGATTTCCTAATATTGATCGTTAGGCATCAAACAGAGGAGTACCTTAATTAAGACTGTTGCCGTTCATTTTGGTGACGAATCCGATCAGCAGAAAGGATTCAGAACAAGGTGTAGTGATGAATATATTGTACATGATTGAACTGGCTGGCAGTGGTGAAGGATGGCGAGGAGAAATTGCAGAAGACAAAGCAAACATGACGTCTGAATGAACCTAGAAAAGAACGCTGTTTTGTTTGGGCAGGGGAACATGATGTGGACCTACAGATGGTTACAGCTGGAGATTGAAGGAAACATGGCAGCAAATGGAAGGGCATATCACAATTCACTGCCTACAAGCACGTGACAAGCGTATGGCAGGTAGATATGCATTTTCAGCACTACCAATATGGTTGTCTTTCGGAAGACTTGGACTCTCCGGCTGGAACGTGGCCCGCTAACCACCGCAATAATAAGTGTCCTCTCAGCCAGCCCGTTGTATACTGCCTTTCTACAGTCCTGCGTTGAGAAACCTTATATGTTCTAGAGGTGTGTATGGCAACGGTGAGATGGATGGTAGTAGAAGCCAGGATGGTGGAAGTAATAAAATTACAAGTGAAAACAAATGATAGAGTAGTTGTTTGACTTGCGTTGTCGGGTGAGTTTCCGTTTCACGTCGGTTTACGGTAAGGAATTGTTCTTAGTCCGTTACTATTTATTGTGATGATGAAATTACTCAGAGGCAAATCTACTAAATCGGCAGTTTGCCTACGTTAATTTGTATTTCGTAAATATTGTTTTTTCACTTATATAGCCTGGACGTTCTGGTTTGTGTCGTTTACAGATTAGCTGTTACGGTCGTACAAGCTGTACTTCGAGACTATTACCATTTTGCTTCGTCGTTCGTTTGGAACTCGCCACAATTCTGTCATTTATAATGTATATCACTGCTTTCTACCCACTGCATGTATGTTTATGTGGATATGCATAAGTAGTCTATTTTGTAGTTAAGTTATAAAAGTGCGCTATAATAGCTTCAGATCACAGTTTAGACACTGTTGATGTTTGCGAAAGTCTGTCCAGTAATTGAACAGTGTCAGCGTTTACGTTCGTTACAACGTAGATACTGTTCACTATTGTATAGCGTCTACCGTTTACCCAGTTTAGATTAGTGTATTTAGGCCAGCTATTCCTCCATGTATGCATACGTAATTTGTTTTAGTCTAGACGCCAGACGGTGTCACTACTAAAAATTAACTGCTTCTTTCTTTGCAGTTCAACTGTTGCTCTTGTTACTGTATACAACTGGTATCTACCTCGTTTCAACTGAAGTCAATAAAGTAAACGGTGATGCCAGGGCCAATCAATATGCGGCCAATTTATCTACAAAAATGATTTCTCAAGATGATGTATGACTGAGGACGATCTGGCCTTAGTAGCAGAGAGAGCAAACAAACATATTACACCAAGTGTTGGAAGATTGGTACGACCGTAGGAGGTGCTCAAGAAGTATGGGTTGGGACGAGCCTGTACCAGGCAGAAGTTGTGTGTTAGATGGAATAATATGGAGAGGGAAGTTGAACATCGGGTTGGCGGACATGGAGATCAAGTAGGAGAACAGCTTTATGTATGTCTTGAAGGAACGGTTTACATGGGATGAGCATTCATATGTAGAGACCAGGGTAGAGATCGTCAGATACAATATTTTGAAGGACGAAGAGGGAGTCTTAACGGGCAGAAACATTGCAAACAAAATTGAACGTTAATTGGCATGCACATACACTGCGTTGAAACAAGGACGATGACAGAGCGGAGACAACAGAAACTGCGTAAGCCTATTTGCGAAAGTGGATACGCAGAATTACAGTAGGTAGGCTGATCATGATTCTTAGGAAAGTGATTGGCATGCTCTTCAGCTAAACAGGAAAGACATAGAATGAAGCCCCACGTTGCCAAAGCTAGCGGAGACGGTGAAACAGATCATGAAAAACGGCAGACAATAACTAATATGGGAAGAACGCATTACGATAAGAAAGACAGTTTGGACCGGACTGCGATCGGTAGGACGCATTCAGAGAACGGGCGAAGAGGGTTCGAAAGAAATTATAGAGACAAGAAAATGGTACGGTACATCTAAAAAATATATATAAAATAATAAGATAAAATAAATGTGGATATTTATTGGATAGAATACCTGTAAACAGGCCCGTAACCAGATGTTGCTGAATGGGTGGTTCGTTTTTTTTATTTTGATCTATACATATTCCTAACGACAACATATGGTGACCAGATATGTATGTAGCTCCGCGCTAGGCAGACCGGTGTTTTACGCACATCATGGTATTATATACTCGACTTCACGACCAATATTGATGTGAATGATGTCACAAATAAACGGCAAACCAACTGATACATATATATGTAAAAATAACAACATCAATTGTAACGACGTTCAACGTTCATATAAGGTTCTTTAATGGCACAATATGCAAAAATGATTGTTTTTGATTGAAATCAGTAGGGATATCACAATTAATGTGCAGCAGAAGGGGTAGTGAAGACAAACGGTCTTGGCACATTCAGACTGATTCACTTGAAAGTGTTCAGTTTCCTCGATGGCACATTAGCTTTCATACAGTAGACTCTTTAGTTGCAGTTTCCTTGGGAGACAGTCTGCAAAATAATTCACCGTTTGATTAACATCAGCAGGGACATCATAGTGGATGTGCATCAGTGCAAGTGAGGAGACGTTCTTGGCCCTTACTGGCCGGCATGAAGGTTTTCAGGCGTCGTAGACCGCTGACACTTCTTTCGCATGACGTCACGGGGATTGTACAGGCCAATTACAACAACATAAAGATGTTGGGGGAATGATTCTCGCTGACATTTCTTGATTGCCTTTGCACAGCTGTTTGGACAGCTCTTTGCAGCGATAGCCGTGGGTGGTGTGGCCTTCTGTGCCGACGAGAGTGTCGGAGATCTTTGTCCATTTGTTGAACGGACCGTTGACTAGTGCATCCTTGCCTGCTTTGTCTTTGACGAATAAGCCTAGTAAGGCACAGGGTAAGCAGAACACTCTATCTAACTTTGATCTGTATACCAGCCATGGACATTTCTGAAGCCACGATCTTTGAAAGGATCGGTTACATTTGTTCATCAGCGATGAGGAAAATTGTAGACGGACGAAGGCGTGAAGTGATGCCGGACAAGATTGTAGTCCATGAACCAAGCCTGCAAATATTGAAGTTCTCAAATTGAGGGACTAATTCCCACTGACTTTCAGTTACACCAATGTCTGGGGTGTCCGAAAATGGTGATGTTTAGAGCTAGACTAGAGGAGCAGTTCCATCACATGATCAGACTAACTGTGATTATGTGAATTAATTTACGCTGTGTATATGCTAGTTGGGTGTTGTGATGGAATAAAACATAATAAGACAACAAGGCACCATTTCATCACACGCAGCTAAATATTCCGTACGACCGTCGCATAGGAAACTAGCTGAACGCGGCGAATGTAAATGCCGGCTGTTTATATCCGGTTAGCATATGTAGTACAGCCACGCCTAGCGACCACAAATGATGAGCTTCATGGACAAAAATACATACGCGGGTTACAGATATCGCTACGTGCTATGCCATCATAGTTGCGTTATTCCCTCATCGGGTGATTACTTTATAAAGTAATCAAGCACCAGCAATGTTATTGATTGTTCAGTCGAATTCGGGAAATGAAACGCTAATGAAAAGTATAGACCAAATGATGCAACTTAGTCCGACAATGTCGGTCCTGGACCTTCGTTGCCGTCGGGGTGAGGATTCAAATTCTGCTGGCGTCGCCTTGTCCTCCACTGCCGTGTGCTGCCCTTGAATAAACGAGTTATTTCTTCTGATGACTTTGTAGTTGGATCTACAAAATCACATATTTGTTTCTACCAATGACACATTTAGTTAAACATTTAATTGAAATGAGAAATGGCTTGTTTTCTTTATAAAATAAAGCCACATTTACTATGTGCCATAACTGTCACGCATATGATACAACAGTATGATTGATGGTACCCGGCATATTTATTTGTACCGTGTACAAAATTGCCAAGATCATTAGCGGAAAATGTCGTACCACTTCCAATACTCAAATTAAACACAAGCAAGGAAATCTCACAACAGAAAAGGAGCAAGAAACTCGATGGGCAGAACACTTCAGTGGAGTACTAAACAGGCCACCACCAGAAGAGGAAGCTATTATAGAAGAAGCAGAAGCAGATCTGGAGATAAACACAGATGCTCCCCGGAGAGCAGAAATCATTGCAGCCATCAGGACATTAATGAATGGAAAGGCACCTGGGCACCACAATGCTAAACTATTTTAAGAAGACCCCGATCTTGCAGCTACGATCATGGAACCCTTGTTCACAGTCATCTGGGAACGGGAACAGGTACCAATAGAATGGACCAAGGGAGTGATCATCAAGATACCTAAGAAGGGGGCCCTTAGCGACTGTAACAACTGGCGATGGATCACCCTTCTGTCCGTACCAAGCAAGATCCTATGCAGCGGATCACAAAGGCTATAGATGCAACACTACGGAGGGAACAGGCTGGGTTTCGCAGAGGAAGGGGGTGCTCTGACCATATTTTTACGCTGAGAAACATCATCGGGCAGTGTTCAGAGTGGCAAAGACAGCTATACATAAACCTAATAGATTTTGAGGATGCCTTTGACAGCATCCACAGAGACTGCCTCTGGCGCATTGTCAGATCATACTGAATTCCACAACGCATCGTCAACATCATCAAAGCTTTCTATACCAACTTCACGTGCAATGTTGGAACCAGCGATCTTTACTTTGATGTTAAGATAGGTGTGAGACAGGGCTGTGTTCTGTCAGCTGTCATTTTCAATGTTGTCATCGACTGGGTCATGCGACGAGTGACAGAAGATGTGCCAAGAGGGCTTCGCTGGACTCCCTTTTCTACACTAGAGGATCTGGGCTTTGCCGATGACCTTGCTCTTCTCTCCCACACTCACAAACACATCCATGAGAAGACAACCCGCCTTAGCAGATTTGGCCGTCAGGTTGGTTTGCAAATCAGCCAGAAGAAAACGAAAGTCATGGCCCTGAATGTTAACATGCCAGCCTCAGTGAAAATGGACAACACGGACCTTTCCAGCGCTGAAACATTCACTTACCTTGGAAGTTTCATTAGCCAAGATGGAGGAGCTGACATAGACATCCACAACAGACTAAACAAGGCATGGAATGCCTTCATGAGCCTATTTGCAGTTTGGCGATCAGCACAGTACAGCAAATGGACAAAACTCAGAATTGTCCAGAGTTGTGTGCAGTCAACATTGCTGTATGGGGCGGGGTGCTGGAGAATGACGAAGCAGGATCTATCAAGACTCTAACTTCAACACGACCTGCCTCAGATAAATCCTCAGGATCTTCTAGCCAAGAACCATATCCAACCAGGAGTTGCTTGCCTAATGCCAGCAAGAAGTCATGGCCACCATCATTCAAAGAAGACGCTAGAGGTGGATTGGACATGTCTTTCGCATGGAAGCAGACGCCATCACAAAACCAGCTATTTGGTGGACACCAGAAGGGAAGAGGAAAGTGGGCGCCCAAAGACAATATGGAGGAGAACAGTGGAGGCGGAGCTGAGGGAAATGAACCACAGCTGGGGCAGCATACAGCGAATGGCCAGTGACAGATATAGGTGGAAGAACTCTGTCGCTGCCCTAAACGCCAGAGGGCGTAACGGGTAGTAACTAAGAGGGCCAGATAAATCAGCTGGTTTGACTGTACGTGGGCCTTTTCTTTTCGCAACGCTGTACAATGGAAGCAGTTTCTTGGTAGCTGGATTGGTTGTTTCTTGTCTGTTTTAACAACAGTGAAAATTGACTGATGCGGCTTCAACTTCAATACTGTTTGTTGGAGAATGGTGCCATTGAATCGATGTCATATGTTCCTCCCCCAGTCAACGATTCCTCTTGCCTACTGATGTTGTCGAAACGCGAACACTGTTGAGACGGAATGACATACATTGGAAGGAAGTAGAATACAATCACTGTCAACACATTATCATTGCACAGCGTTGTGTCAATTTCTTTCAGAGCCAAACACGAGTACCCGAGCTCGAAAGGCTTCAGGATTTTGATTACCCCGGGCTTACCTGTGAAAGGTTTGATAAATCCAGAAATAGAACGTGCTTAGAGTCTTCACAGCAGCAGTACTGACAACAGTGGTAACACCCTGGGTTACAGACCATGCCAATTTGTTAACGCGAGCAGAACCGTCATCACTTGCACCGCGTACGACCCGACGAAATGTATGTAGATATGGCGGAACAGTAACATAATTAGTTTGTCAGTTCGGAATACCATTATTACTTATGCCTCAAATTAATTCGAGGCATTCTGTGTGTGTTTTGCATACAAGATTTCTTGGAAAATAGTTTAGTTAACTAAAAGTTACGCATATAGTTACCTAGTATAACAGCTAGACCAAACACATGCTAATACAAAGGGCGTTAAAATGTATTACTGCGGCGTCACTTTTCAAGGTATTGTTGGGCTATGGTTTAGGGCCACACGTTTTGAAACAGATTAGGTGCATAACAATACATAATTGCCGATCATATCACTTGATTTGCATATTTTATTGACTGTATTAATCGAAGGCAGAAGTTTAAACATAACATTTATAGGCTATTGGTTGGCACGGCTTCTGGAGTAATTACTAGGTTAATCAATCGTATGCATAATTTATTTGTTCTGTTTCTGACATCATGGATGCGTAGTACGTGTATGTTTACGTATTCACACAAAATTACATGCAAATCTGCCAAGCCGTTTTGCTGTAACAGGTAAATGAAGTATGTATATATATGGTAGTGTTCCCGTTTGCAGACACCGGATGGGCGTAAGTTTATATTTTGATGCGCCGACAACACATAGAGGTAATTCAGAAGACATCTAAAATGACAGGAATATAGCCAATTGCATAATGTTTCATAAGAAATTAAAACTTAGATTATTTATCCTTGTGTAGCATTTGCGGCGAGCGGTCGGCAGGGAAGCATACGGGCACACGTTCACTCACTCAGTCATACTAATGATAAGTCAGGTTATACGTTTTCACAGTTTATTAAATGCGGAAAACCCTATCAATACAAGATCTAATACACAATATACGGCTATGTCTGCAAAATACTACCCATTTATAAATGTCAGAACATTAATTTCGGACGGCGGCAGCTATTACAGCAACCGAATTATAGGTGTCAGAACGATAAGTCAGACGGCGGCGGCCTATATACAGCAACCGAATTCTAGGTGTCAGAACGATAAGTCAGACGGCGGCGGCTTATATACAGCAACCGAGTTACTCACCGAGACTGCTGCGAATAACTGATTGTCACGGGTGTACTGCGAGAGTCTTTTGGTACTTCTCGCAGGGCGCTCGTTGACAGTGCTGCACGAGAAACGTTCCTCCGGCAGTGTGCCCCAGTAGTCGCCATGATACATCACTGGCCTGTGTCATGTACACACAGCTCCAGCATGCATCTTCGGGCCTGTTCTAACAAACAGCTCCCTCGCAGTGTCTGGCTGCATCCCCCAACAGCCAGACCTGATCCTCATTAAAGCCCTCCTTATATACAGCTAAATATGTAGCATTGGGACAGAAGCTGGCCCTTCATTATATCATTTCCAAAGTCTAGGGGTCTCTAGAAAACTTGGCAGGTGCCAGTGAACTCACAGTGACCTTCTGAACAAAAGCCCTCTGTACAGGGCCTTGCCTCCCCAAAACCAGATGGCCTCAAATGTAAACAAATCCCCCACACCAGCTATAGTCATTTGCCTATAAATTGGCTTTTAAGAGCACGTACAACATTCAGTAATTAAGAATATCAATACGATGTGTGTTGTTATCATTCTAAATTCTCTACATTACCCCCTCCATTTAAATTTCGTCCCGAAATCGTAATAGATAACACACATGCAAACACATGCAACATATAATATCGAGCCTTAAATAGTAATGCTGAAATAAAACATAATAAATTAGGCTCTGAATAACTGAAAGTTCATCTTTCTAAAATGTTCACGTCCGATCGATGGGGCATCCGTCTGTCTTGCGCGATGGCCGGTCGAATCCGTCATGTTGGCTGTATCCTCCGTCGTAACTCGCGTCTTCGCACGACGGCCGGGTGGGTCCTCGCGCGTCACGTCAGTTCACTGCTCATAGTGGACGCTCAGCTCATTGTCGTCTTCGTCATCTTCCATCTACTTTGCAAACAGCGCAGCAGGTTGTGTCCAGATTGAAATCTGGTATTTGCAACCGCCATTTTCTTTCAGATTACTGATATTTCGTAATCTGCACTGTTATGGTGGTTGCCATAATTTGTGCCATATGACCTGTTTCGGTTATATATTGTAATAATGCGTCCGTTTGTAAGAGATCCGTGAGACAAAACGTACAACCTCCGTCGGAATACGTCGCAGCGCATTGCAGCGTATTACTACTTCTCTTTCACTTTCTCAATGTCTGATTGGCACCAGATTCAACAGGCTAGATTGCGTAATCCAATATACGCAGTGTGCCAGTTGTGATATTCATCTCAACCAACAGGACAACCTTTCTGTTGATATCATATACGACCTTCGGTCAGTATATGCCATACTTCTGATGGCCTAGCTCCAGATTTCCATGTCTGCTGGAGATGTTTACATATGGCAACACCTAACCTGACACATGTCGAAATACTGCCAGTTGCTAGGAGAATCAGTGTCAACCACTGTCACATTTATACTGATCTCTGTGGTCAGTGTGTACACTGAACACATCACGCATGCCTGGTCCTCACGCACTGAGTGTGACATTGACACCACCATTAAGAACCCACCTTAGGTTCATTGGCATGGCCTGGCCTAGCCCAGGGTAACCAGTATCTCTGTCCTCAGACAATGTCATGAAACGATTACAAAGTGACATTTGTTCTGCCCGGTTCTGCAATTCAGCAGACCTCTTTTATTGTGGACCTGCCACAGACAATGTTATGGAACGATTACACCTTGACATTTGTTTTGCCCGGTTCTACAATTCAGCAGACCTCGTTTATTGTGGACCTGCCATAGACAATGTTATGAAACGATTACACCGTGACATTTGTTCCGCCCGGTTCTGCAATTCTGCAGACCTCGTTTGTTGTGGATTTGTTACAACAATGTCATGGAACGATTACACCGTGAAATTTTTTCTGCCCGGTTCTGCAATTCAGCAGACCTCGTTTGTTGTGGATCTGTCACAACAAAAGATTCTTCATTACCGACTGCCATTCACAGTCAGTCGTGACTTGTCCGCACACATACGGATAGCGCTGTCCTCAAACAGCGAATCATAATACTGTTACTGTAAAACCAGTCATAGCGAATCCAACATCCACCAAGCATTCTACTCTAATTCCATGAAAGGAAACTACTAAAGAAACACTTATTGTAATCAGAGATGTATTTGATATAATATATCTCTTCGGAACGTCTACCATACTATCGGACAATAATTGTCCTTGCGATTAGGTAAGACCTGAACAGTTTCTATGCTGTCCTCAAACAGCGATTGCGCTCGGTTTCCTGCGCTCTCGCTTGCGCATGTTTCTAGAAACAATCCTACCACGAATTTTCGAGCTCAGATATATTAATTGCTGTTAACAATAGACCTTCTTCCCATGTCAACCGATAATTTTCTACTGTCAACTGATCCCTCTCCAATCTCAACTGCTCCTCTTGCCATTTTATCTTTGACAATCTCTCTTCCAGACCAGCCTTTCTATCACTCAGAGTCACTAACGCATGCTGCTTCTCTGCAACATTACTCTCCTGAATAGACATGTCTACTTCTGACCCGGTAGACGGCTGCACCTGCTCCCTGGGGAGGAATCGTAACAGAAACATCAGTCACTGGGGAATTATCACCCTATTTCACCAATATTTCGCCGCCACCAGAGAATTAATTTCTCACTAATCTATCCTACTTTATTCTATCTGAAGCGAGTGAACGTAGCCCGTGTCTGTTCTTTTTAAATAGGATGTCCAACATAGAATATCCGAAACCGTTACTATGAAACTTAGAGGAATACGGTCGGGTATACCTAAATTGAAATCCCACCCAGGCTACCACCAACTGTAGCGTTTGCGGCGAGCGGTCGGCAGGGAAGCATACGGGCACACGTTCACTCACTCTGTCGTACTAATGATAAGTCAGGTTATACGTTTTCACAGTTTATTATATGCGGAAAACCCTACCAATACAATATATAATACACAATATACGGCTATGTCTGCTAAATACTACCCAGTTATAAATGTCAGAACGATAGGTTCGGACGGCAGCGGCTATTACAGCAACTGAATTGTAACCGATATATTCTAAATGTCAGAGCGATAAGTTCAGACGGCGGCGGCTATTTCAGCAACCGAATTATAGGTGTCAGAACGATAAGTCAGACGGCGGCTTATATATATATATATATATATATATATATATATATATATATACAGCAACCGAATTATAGGTGTCAGAACGATAAGTCAGACGGCGGCTACGGCTTATATACAGCAACCGAATTATAGGTGTCAGAACGATAAGTCAGACGGCGGCGGCCTATATTCAGCAACCGAATTATAGGTGTCAGAACGATAAGTCAGACGGCGGCGGCTTATATAAAAAAAACGAATTATAGGTGTCAGAACGATAAATCAGACGGCGGCGGCTTATATACAGCAACTGAGTTACTCACCGAGTCTGCGAATAACTGATTGTCACGGGTGTACTGCGATAGTCTTTTAGTACTTCTCGCAGGGCGCTCGGTGACAATGCTTCACGAGAAACGTTCCTCCGGCAGTGTGCCCCAGTAGTCGCCATGATACATCACTGGCCTGTGTTATGTACACAGCTCCAGCATGCATCTTCGATATGATCGGGCCTGTTCTTACAAACAGCTCCCTCGCAGTATCTGGCTCTGCATCCCCCCAACAGCCAGCCCCGATCCTAATTAAAACCCTCCTTATATACAGCTAAATAGGTAGTCTCGGGACAGACGCTGTCCCTTGATTATGTCATTTTCAAAGTCTAGGGTTCTCTAGAAATCTTGGCAGGGTGCCAGTGAACTTACAGTAACCTTCTGAACAAAGGCCCTCTGTATAGGGCCTTGCCTCCCCAAAACCAGATTACCTCAAATATAAGCAAATCCCCCACCCCAGCTATAGCCATTTGAATATAAATTGGCTTTTCGGAGCACTACAACATTAAGTAATTCAGAATATTTTATACTATGTGTGTTATCGTTCTACATTATCTACATATTCATAGGGAGGCCAGTACGCGCGATCGCGATCTTTCAGGTCTTAGTGCAGGCCTTCTTGAATCATCCAAACTCCAAAATATGTACAAACTGTTTCTTTTACTATGCATGTATGATGATCTAAAAAAATAAACGTCACTTCACTTTGGTCTTGTTCTCGTCTTCTGTTACCAGGCTTTCTGCTCTTTGTAGGTATGTTCTCACTACCGATCGTTTGTGCTCTAGGTGATGATTAAAGTCCCAGTTCAAATATTGATCTGTGTGGATTGCCTTTCAGTACACCTTGACCTTGGTTGATCCATCGTCCTTCAGACATGTACACGTGTGTAGGTAGGCTAGCCATGATGTCCTGTTCAGGACAGTATGCTAGCTATACTATCGTATATCAGCCCCTGGATAATCGCATGCCATCTACCGGACAGCCGCAACTTAGACTAAATATTTGCTTAGTTATCCGGCAGAGGGCATCATCGTTGGCTCGCATTTTTCACCGGAAGTTGATGAGTGTGTTCGTGAAACAAACTTTATTTCGATTATTTAACACGTGTAGGTACACAATTACAATGATTACTATAGTAAGACGAACGCATATGTTTAGTAGTTTTGGTTTTGCTATATCGGTATAAATTATGCCAAAAATGTTTCACTTTGCCTGGATTTCAGTTTCGGCTGAAGACTTGGCTGCTGCTGTCTCTGTCAGTGTCACCGACGGCGACGGCGTGACGCACTGTATTCTGTAACAAGTCGGTGTTTATTTTCTTGGTACCCTATTCAACTTGAATCTTGGCTACTTGTGTAGAATTCAGGCCAACAGCGATTTCGTCGTTAGAATTATATCTTTGCCTAACTTTGGTACATCAGTCATTCAACCAGTGCGTTAATTCACTCATCCCAGACCCAGGAACAGTAAAACCTGTCTAACTCTAAGTAGTAAGTGTCTTAGCGGCCACCTGTCCATAACGATAACCTGGATATAACGGTCATTTTTGAAATTGCCGAATCACTTCCTATTAGTTTGCACTGCCCACTACCTGTCCATAACAGCTAGTAACATGTCTATTGTGTATAACGATTAACGGTCAGTTAATGTGGACCAAACCATTCATATCATAGACATAGTCAACCTGCCGCTTGCGGGCAGGTCAAAGGGAATCCATAATTTCCCTGAATAAAACGTCATAGCATCAGTGTCATCACATGTACACTGGACTTAGTCACTATCAAATTGCAATCGAGTCACCCATGGTATCAGCTTGTTGCAGCTGCCATGTGGCTCCTATACTCCAACAAAGAGATGTAGAATCAGCTTTGATGTTCAAAGTGAGCTCAGAGAAGCCATGAGCATGTAGCCACAGATGGAAGGGGGCCATTGTAATATTTACCTAGGTGGCTTGGCATAGCTGGAGAGACTGCCTAGATAAATATTACAATGGCCCATAGCTCAAATTGTATTGATAAGAGAAGCCATTCAAGCAGGCTGTTGTAATATTTACCTAGGCGGTTTGGCATAGCTGGAGAGAATGCTTAGATAATTATTAAAATGGCCTGTTACCTGCCACTTGGGTTAGCTTAAATTGTATTGATAATCCCCCCTGAGCAAATCTGTATTCATTCACACCCTCATGTTTCGTTTTGGACATCAA
Source organism: Escarpia spicata (assembly GCA_963995525.1). Lineage (NCBI taxonomy): Eukaryota > Metazoa > Annelida > Polychaeta > Sabellida > Siboglinidae > Escarpia > Escarpia spicata. Next base: position 52,009,050 of record OZ023205.1, read on the forward strand.
AGCTTTTTCTGTTCGCCTTTACCTGGAGGGTGTGATTGATTTCAACATGGCCCAAAAGAAAAAGGAACATAAATTAAATATAGCAAGTTGTGTAGTGTATTATTTAATATTGTTAACGTTAGGTTTGTATTGTTCACGAGAGTACCAACTAGCGAATGTCAACGTAACCATCCATAATACTGTGGCTCCCCCTAGTGAGTATCCAAGTTACGAAACTCTCCATAACGGCAACCTGCCTATATTGTGCAGTCCCGTCGATGACCATTGTGGACAGGTTTTACTGTATATACAACTGTTTAGAAATAAATTTATGACAATTATGTTATAAAACTATTGCATCTTCACGCCTACTTTCGAAGCCTAAACAGCACTCTGGTTTGCACCAACATTCACCGTTATATCACTAATTTCAAGCACACTGTGTGGTAACGCAAATGGGGGCACTGTTCCCCTACCCGAGGGTTTGAATCCACTTCCCTCCATTTCAAAACTATTACTATTTTAGTGACACTGAACTTTTTTAAAGCTCAGAGAAATACCATTTCCACTATATCTATGGTTTAATTTTTCATAATTTCTGTATTTCCCCATGATCAGACCTGCCTACCATTCCGGATTGTCTGGAATCATTCCAGAAACACACTTCAAATTACGGTATTACGGCGAGGGATGAAAATATTACGGATTCTTTCTTTATCACAATGATCGTCAATCACTTCGGTGCTCCTCAAATTTAGCTTCCACTATATTCAATAGGTGGCAGCATATATACGCAGCTTGTTTTTCATTCGCTGCTTCTGGTCATAATCTGACCAATAGGAAACAGCGTTACGTTAAATTCACATTTCTGCGCTCAAACCAAAAGAAGTCACGCAGCACGAAATGATGGCGGAGATTGCAACGGCACCACCACCGGCTACAAAGAAACGTGTGCTGCAAAAGTTTATAACAGCAGCATACTGACGGCACTCTAACAAGATATGTCTTGTGTGGACGGTGGACACAACTAGTCGCGGCACTTAACAGCAGCGTACTGACGGCACTCTGACCAGATATGTCTTGTGTGGACAGTGGACACAACTAGTCGCGGCACTTAACAGCAGCGTACTGACGGCACTCTAACCAGACATGTCTTGTGTGGACAGTGGACACAACTAGTCGCGGCACTTAACAGCAGCGTACTGACGGCACTCTAACCAGACATGTCTTGTGTGGACAGTGGACACAACTAGTCGCGGCACTTAACAGCAGCATACTGACGGCACTCTAACCAGACATGTCTTGTGTGGACAGTGGACACAACTAGTCGCGGCACTTAACAGCAGCGTACTGACGGCACTCTAACCAGACATGTCTTGTGTGGACGGTGGACACAACTAGTCGCGGCACTTAACAGCAGCATACTGACGGCACTCTAACCAGACATGTCTTGTGTGGACAGTGGACACAACTAGTCGCGGCACTTAACAACAGCATACTGACGGCACTCTAACCAGACATGTCTTGTGTGGACAGTGGACACAACTAGTCGCGGCACTTAACAGCAGCGTACTGACGGCACTCTAACCAGACATGTCTTGTGTGGACGGTGGACACAACTAGTCGCGGCACTTAACAGCAGCATACTGACGGCACTCTAACCAGATATGTCTTGTGTGGACGGTGGACACAACTAGTCGCGGCACTTAACAGCAGCATACTGACGGCACTCTAACCAGATATGTCTTGTGTGGACGGTGGACACAACTAGTCGCGGCACTTGTGTAGAATCTGGACCCACCTCGATTTCGCCATTATAACTTGAGTTTTGCCTAACTTTGATACCTCATGCTCAGTGCGTTAGTTCTGTTATTCAGCATTATCCCAGGCATATTTACTTTTAAGAATATTGCGTCTCAGAGCACTTTTAATGCGTAAATATACGCCTCTATATCGCCCTTTTACGAGCGCGATGCAGTTACGCACGACTGCAGCGGTGCAGGCTAGCGCAAACTGGGTCGCTATTTGGGCTTCAAAAGTGCGCAAAGACACAATATTTTCGTAATATAAATATGCCTGGGATGATGTTGAATGAAGGAACTACGCAAGTGCCCTAGTCGCAACAGTGTGCAGTGTTAAGTTAGACATGCATTCAACTGATCAATATGGGTTTCGTGCATTCTACTATTCAACCAATACTACACCTGCTGAAAGATATTGCAGAGGCAAACGATAAAATAACAAAAGACCTTACATTGGCTGTGTTTCTGGACCTTTCAAAGGCATTCGACGCAATAAACCATGATATTTTACTGTACAAACAAAACTTTTATGGAATTCGGGGAATAAGCAATAAATGGTTTGCAAGTTATTTATCAAATCGAAAACAATATACTGAGATACACAAATGTCAATCATCTTCAAAAAACATAATAAGTGGAGTGCCCCAAGGATCCATACTTGGACCAATCTTATTTTTTATTTATATCAATGATATAACTAACTCTACGTCTCTGAATCTATTATCTTTTGCAGATGACACAGCTGTATACCAATCAGGTCCTCATATTGATACTTTAATTGACAGCGTAAACCAAGAATTAATACATTTGTACGATTGGCTTTGTGCCAATAAATTGTCATTAAATATAAAAAAGACAAACTTTTGCATATTTAGTCCACCGAATAGCAAACACCAGGTAAATAACTGTATTAAGATAAACAGTGAAATTATTAATCATGTTGGAAAGGATGACAAAGAAGAATCGGTGAAGTTCTTAGGAATACATATTGATAAACATTTAAAATGGAAAAAACATATCAACATAATCAGTTCTAAATTATCTAGAGCAATTTTTGCAATTAATAGAGTGAACATTTTTTGCCACGCAGTGCTTTAAAAACTCTATATTATACCTTGATTCAAAGTCACTTAACTTACGGTGTACAAGCATGGGGCAATGGAAATACCATAAGAAAGATAGAACTATTACAAAAACGCGCTATATGAATAATTAACAAAAAAAGATATAGAAGCCACACCGATCCTATCTTTAAATCTGAAAATATACTTAAAATCACTGATATTCACAGGTTGCATGTCTCACTATTTATGTATGATTATCACCATTATACACTGCCTAAATCCTTCAAACACTATATACCAAACCGTTAGTGCTGATATGAAGATTTCAGAGCAGTGCGGAATAGCAGCTTCAAAGGGAAATCAAATCCTTGGATTAATTAGGCGAAACATAACGTATAAGGAAAAAGAGCTAATAATACCGCTGTACAAAACAATAGTTAGGCCTCATTTAGAATATTGTATTCAAGAGTGGAGGCCATATCGCAGGAAGGACATAGATATGCTAGAAAGAGTGCAGAGGAGAGCAACTAAAATGATACCAAATCTGAGGGATCTTAGTTACGAAATACGCCTAAAAAAATGCGGTTTAACAACACTAGAGACCAGGAGATTGAGAGGAGAACAGATAGAAGTGTTTAAAATATTGAAGGGTTATGAAAATATTGATAGAAATATGTTTTTCTCAGTTAAGAAAGATAGAAGGACTAGAGGACATGAACTTGCATTAGCAAAGGAGCAGAGTAGATTGGATATAAGAAAGTTTTCATTTTCACAAAGGACTGTAAATGAATGGAACAGATTACCTGCTGATTGTGTGGGTGCTAGTAGCGTGAATATGTTTAAAAATAAAATCCACACATACCTCAGACGGGCGGGATACACATAGATAAAAGGGTCGGACTCTCGATAAGCCAAGGGCTTCCTTGTCCACCTGCTACCTAGAGTTAATTCTCCGGGTGGCAATCTTGTTAAATCTTGTTAAAAAAGAATCTAGCCACTAACACCAGAATTACTAGACAACGTAACCTCTTATATAGAGAGAAGCCCAGAACACATTTTTCATCTAAATTACCTAAACACCATTTGATAAAACTATGGAATAATCTCGATTATAAGTTACAAAACGTCAAATCCAGACAACAAATGAAATTTGTATTATCCAATCAATATCTAGACAACTATCTTAGCCACGTGTACTGCCTAAATCCCAGATGTGCGGAGTGCAATTAAATATTTGTTTACTTTATATATTAATGTTTGGATCCGCACAAATTTCTTATAATTGTTTTCTAACAGTAATTTCCTACAATAATTCGTTTCTCTCTCCATCGCATCCCCAGTCCGTTGTCATACAAAAGATATCATACACTCGTGATAATCATCGTATACGTATGCGTAAATATAATTCGAAATATATGTTTATGGGGTCACAGGAAGACGGCATATTACATGCCATGTGACCACCATGCAACACAACTTTATTTTTAAACGGTTGTTTTGTGTATGTATACTGCTATGTTGTTGTTGTTGCAAAATAAATTGATTTGATTTGATTTGATTTGACTTGCACCTGTTGATTTTGAACTTAGAATTTGGAGACTACCATGCATTGTGCACTCTGATGATTGTGTTTCTCTCTTTAGTAAAGTTTACAATGTAAATCTCTGAGTGGTATTTGTTATTTGCTGTTTCTTACATAATCTGGTGGTAATGTGGAATTTTTGCTTGAGTCAGCATGCTGTTTTTGAAAGTTACATAAAATCAGAATTATAATGGTTAGTATTAACACAAAATTATGAAGGTTCTTTCAGTTGCTTAAAGTTTGATTTGAAAACACAGTAAAACAATTCTAGTCATTGTAAATTAGCTATGCCAATAGTGTACAGATGCATTTACATTAGAGTTACGCTTACCAGGTATGTGAAATATTTATAGTGGTAAAAATTCCCCCAAGGAAACTTGATGTGAAATAGCAACTCTGCATTTGATTCACCATTTTGCAGATTTCTACATCTAAACCGATTTGTGCTGGTCAAAGTAAAGATGGGGCGCAGCTATGAAGAAGAACTCCAGTTTATTGAGCGGAAGACACCTTTCAACTGGCAAATCAAAAAAGGTTTCGTGCCAAACATGAAAGTGAGTATACATGGTTCATTGTTAGTCTTTTCTTCTGAGCTTGAATTTCTGCAGCCAAGGAAGGGGTTTAAATAAATAAATAATTATAATAACACATTTTGTATCCTTTGCTGTAAAATCACATCTTATGTGTTGAGTCAAAACACCGAACCTTAGAAGTTAGAATCGGTGTGAGTTGGCCATGTCACCAAGCCACTTTTACAAGATGTGTGGACTTATGCAATGAGCCTATGACTTCAACATGTGTCTAGATCATTATTTCTTGTCTCAATGTACACCGGAAACGTTTTCTGTAAATGTGCAAAAGATAAAATAGCAAAAGACATGAATAGATATATAAATTTCACATATGGGAACATCTTGAAATATGTGCAAGTGTGTTATTGGTTCGTCTGTTTACAGGTAGAGGGCACATTTTACGTTAATAATACGCTGGAGCAATTGATGTTTGACGAACTGAAACAGTCTTGTATCTCTGGTGGCTACGGCGGCTTTCTGCCAGGGGTGAAGCAGATCAGCAATGTTGCAGCACTGCCAGGAATTGTGGGTAAATCTATTGGACTGCCGGACATCCACTCTGGTTATGGTTTCGCGATAGGTAAGTTCAGGTTCTGGACTGTTACTGTATTAGTGTGTAGCGCCGTGGTGCAGTGGCTAGAGCTTCGGACTTTCAACCGAGAGAACCCGGGTTCGAATCCTGTGCGGCGGTGTCGAACCTTGGGCAAGTTCGTTCGCTACACGTTGCTCCAGTTCACTCAGCTGTATGAATGAGTACCTGGCTATAGACAGTGGTGGATATTTGTGTACGAATAGTCTTCGCGCAGGTCTGCCAGGGAGTAAAGTGTAAAGCACTTTGAGCAGTCCTGAGGACTGGATACTGCGCTATATAAGAACTTACCTTTACTTTTTATATTTGGGCTGTGAGATATTTTTGTTAAATGGTGCCACATTGTGATATTGACATATATCAGTTTCACAATAACATTACACTTATGATAGATAAATTAGGAGAAAACAAGAAAGTAATATATAATTTAAATGCTAAAATGAAATTATGACAAATATTCGTCATTTACTCAGGACTAGTTATTGGATTATAGTAGTTTGGCAGTAAGATACAATTAGCTTAGAAGATGTTAGTCAGGCATGGTGATGTTAGTCGATGTTGGTCAGACAGGGTGATGTTTGTCCTAAGGCATGGTGATGTTACTCAGGCATGGTGATGTTACTCAGGCATGGTGATGGTAGTCAGACATAGTGACGTTAGTCAGGCATGATGATGTTAGTCAGGTATGGTAATGGTAGTCAGACATGGTGATGTTAGTTGGACATGGTGATGTTAGTCAGAAATGGTGATGTTAGTCAGGCATGGTAATGGTAGTCAGGCAAGCATCAGGATGTTATACAATCTCATCATAGCATACATCACAAATGTCCTGCATTTGTCTTACATTTAAACATGTTGTCAGTTTAACCTCTGTAGGTTTAATGTATCCTAAAAATAGTGACAAAGACATTGTTTATCAGTGGTTTCAACATTCCTCTCTTCCACAGGAAATGTCGCCGCCTTCGACATGGATGATCGTGACGCAGTCGTCTCACCAGGTGGCGTTGGCTTTGACATCAACTGCGGTGTTCGGTTGTTGCGAACGAACCTTTTCGAGAAGGACGTCCTGCCAATCAAGGAACAGCTGGCACAGAGTCTGTTTGACCACATCCCTGTTGGCGTCGGCTCAAAAGGCATCATCCCTATGACGGCACGGTCGGTGGAATTCTCTTGTCATTCATCCAGTTAGCTGTCTAAAACTTCACCACATGTGTCACATTTAAGCAGAGAATGTCAATCCCAATTTTTTTTAATGATTTCATTTTGTAAGCTGCCTACATAATACCCATCATATTTCAGATTCGGTTCCCCCAAAATCGAACCTATGTAATATCAACTCCGACTAGCTAGCTCATTGCAATTCACTAATTGCATATTAATTAATATTTATGAAAAGGAGATCAGTAAGGTCAAATTATCATGATCATCACACAGTTTCTCTTGGTTTTGCTGTAATACCCATAAGGTGCATCAGTAGAATTATAGGATGTAATGTACTGCTGCATCAGAATACACTCCACATATATCTACATAAATTTTAACATATAAATGAATGTTAATTTTCTGTGTGTTACGGGCAGTTGTTTCTGTGCTGTTGGAGTTGCGTGTGTCGTTCCTGTGAGGTTTATGTTGTAGGTTGAGGCAGTTGGTTCTGTGCTGTTGGAGTTGCGTGTGTCGTTCGTGTGAGGTTTGTGTTGTAGGTTGAGGCAGTTGTTTCTGTGCTGTTGGAGTTGCGTGCGTCGTTCCTGTGAGATTTGTGTTGTAGGTTGAGGCAGTTGTTTCTGTGCTGTTGGAGTTGCGTGTGTCGTTCCTGTGAGGTTTATGTTGTAGGTTGAGGCAGTTGGTTCTGTGCTGTTGGAGTTGCATGTGTCGTTCCAGTGAGATTTGTGTTGTAGGTTGAGGCAGTTGTTTCTGTGCTGTTGGAGTTGCACGTGTCGTTCGTGTGAGGTTTGTGTTGTAGGTTGAGACAGTTGTTTCTGTGCTGTTGGAGTTCTGCGTGTCGTTCCTGTGAGGTTTGTGTTGTAGGTTGAGGCAGTTTTCTGTGCTGTTGGAGTTGCGTGTGTCGTTCCTGTGAGGTTTGTGTTGTAGGTTAAGGCAGTTGTTTCTGTGCTGTTGGAGTTGCGTGTGTCGTTCCTGTGAGGTTTGTGTTGTAGGTTGAGGCAGTTGTTTCTGTGATGTTGGAGTTGCGTGTGTCGTTCCTGTGAGGTTTGTGTTGTAGGTTGAGGCAGTTGTTTCTGTGATGTTGGAGTTGCGTGTGTTGTTCCTGTGAGGTTTGTGTTGTAGGTTGAGGCAGTTGTTTCTGTGCTGTTGGAGTTGCGTGTGTCGTTCCTGTGAGGTTTGTGTTGTAGGTTGAGGCAGTTGTTTCTGTGCTGTTGGTGTTGCGTGTGTCGTTCCTGTGAGGTTTGTGTTGTAGGTTGAGGCAGTTGTTTCTGTGATGTTGGAGTTGCGTGTGTCGTTCCTGTGAGGTTTGTGTTGTAGGTTGAGGCAGTTGTTTCTGTGATGTTGGAGTTGCGTGTGTCGTTCCTGTGAGGTTTGTGTTGTAGGTTGAGGCAGTTGTTTCTGTGCTGTTGGAGTTGCGTGTGTCGTTCCTGTGAGGTTTGTGTTGTAGGTTGAGGCAGTTGTTTCTGTGCTGTTGGAGTTGCGTGTGTCGTTCCTGTGAGGTTTGTGTTGTAGGTTGAGGCAGTTGTTTCTGTGCTGTTGGAGTTGCGTGTGTCGTTCCTGTGAGGTTTGTGTTGTAGGTTGAGGCAGTTGTTTCTGTGCTGTTGGAGTTGCGTGTGTCGTTCCTGTGAGGTTTGTGTTGTAGGTTGAGGCAGTTGTTTCTGTGCTGTTGGAGTTGCGTGTGTCGTTCCTGTGAGGTTTGTGTTGTAGGTTGAGGCAATCCTATTGTCTGTTGTAGGGACTTGGAGGAAACACTGGAGATGGGGATGGACTGGTCACTGCGAGAAGGTAAGTGAGATGGCTGTACTGGTCAGTTAAAATTACTTATCCTCTTTACACTTTGTGGTACATAAGGCTCACACAGAATCTCACCAGTCTGTCTTGGGCTCTCCTTGCTGCTGTGCCCCAAGTCAGCCCAGCAGTCTTCATTTCTTCTGCTATTGTTCTTCTTGATGTTGCCTTTGGCCTACCTCGTTTTATGTTTCCTTCTGGCATCCAGATTTGCCCTGTTTTTGTTGGCAGTTTGCTGTTCATCCTGTAGTTAGTTACCATTGCTATAGCAACCATTGCTCTGGTAGAGCATATTGTTGTAAGCTTCCCGTTGTGTACTGGCTAAACCTATTACTGTAGCAACCGTTGCATACTGCTATGTTTAAGCCTATTACTGTAGCAAGCGTTGAATACTGGCTATCTTTGAACCTATTACTGTAGCAACTGTTGCATACTAGCTAGCTTTAAACCTATTACTGTAGCAACTGTTGCATACTAGCTATGTTTGAACCTATTACTGTAGCAACCGTTGCATAATGGCTATGTTTGAACCTGTTACTGTAGCAACCATTGCGTACTGCTCATAAATAGCCAGCAAGCAAAGGTCGCTACAGCAACATATTCAAAGATAGCCTGCAAGCAACGGTTGCTACAGTAATTTCTACTGTAGAAAACGCTGTTTACTGGCTATCTTTGAACCTAATACTATAGCAACCGTTGCATACCGGCTATGTTTGAACCTATTACTATAGCGGCCGTTGCGTACCGGCTATCTTTGAACCTATTACTATAGCAACCGTTGCGTACTGGCTATCTTTGAACCTACTACCATACCAACCATTGCGTACTGGCTATCTTTGAACCTACTACCGTACCAACCATTGCGTACTGGCTATCTTTGAACCTACTACCATACCAACCATTGCGTACTGGCTATCTTTGAACCTACTACCATACCAACCATTGCGTACTGGCTATCTTTGAACCTACTACCGTACCAACCATTGCATACTGGCTTTCTTTGAACCTACTACTGTACCAACCATTGTGTACTGGCTATCTTTGAACCTACTACTGTACCAACCATTGTGTACTGGCTATCTTTGAACCTATTACTATAGCAACCATTGCGTACTGGCTATCTTTGAACCTACTACTGTACCAACTGTTGCGTACTGGCTATCTTTGAACCTACTACTGTACCAACCATTGCGTACTGGCTATCTTTGAACCTACTACCGTACCAACCATTGCGTACTGGCTATCTTTGAACCTACTACTGTACCAACCATTGCGTACTGGCTATCTTTGAACCTACTACTGTACCAACCATTGCGTACTGGCTATCTTTGAACCTACTACCGACCAAACCATTGCGTACTGGCTATCTTTGAACCTACTACTGTACCAACCATTGCGTACTGGCTATCTTTGAACCTACTACCGTACCAACTGTTGTGTACTGGCTATCTTTGAACCTACTGCTGTACCAACCATTGCGTACTGGCTATCTTTGAACCTACTACTGTACCAACCATTGCGTACTGGCTATCTTTGAAACTACTACTGTACCAACTGTTGCGTACTGGCTATCTTTGAACCTACTACAGTACCAACTGTTGCGTACTGGCTATCTTTGAACCTACTACTGTACCAACCATTGCGTACTGGCTATCTTTGAACCTATTACTATAGCAACCGTTGTGTACTGGCTATCTTTGAACCTACTACTGTACCAACTGTTGCGTACTGGCTGTCTTTGAACCTATTACTGTAGCAACCATTGCTTGCAGACTATCTTTGAACATGTTGCAGTAGCGACTTTTGCTTGTTAGCTGTTTATGAGCTTGTTGCTATAAAAACCAATATTCTCTATCTGGGCAGAAACAGTAGTGGTCAGAAGGACCTTCAACTTTGGCAAGTTCGTGGTCCCACTCTAAAGTTGCTGGACATAAAATGTAAACAACATTTGCACTGTAAGCTTGGGAAGTATGAATATCGTTATGTGGTGGTCACACGGGCCGGCACTTCGTTTTGCGAGTCAAGTTGCCAGCCCAGATTTCTTTGAGCCTGTGGTGAGCATTGCTCTAGCAACTGCTGTAGCAACCGTTGCCATAGTGACCGTTGCTTGCAGGGTACATCTGGGCTGAAGACAAGGAACACTGTGAGGAGTACGGGCGGATGCTGAATGCTGACCCCTCCAAGGTCAGCTCCCGTGCAAAGAAACGTGGCCTTCCACAGGTGAGAGGCGTTTGTTTGAATTATAGTTGTATTACGTGCTTACCTACACAAGGTGTGTGGTGTCTTGGAAAACTTTAAATTGGTGGACCTTGCCTTTTAAGGTCAGACACCCCAGGTGAAATGGTGTTTTTTTTTAAACAAAAAAAGGGTTTTCTGCCAGATTATACCTTTGTATACATGCTAAAGTTACCTTCTATGACAATTACATACCTCTAAGTGAGTTTTAGTTATGGATCAAGATCAAGCATGCGGATATCATGTACAGACCTTCCAACATTTTATAAAAAAAGTAGCAGAAGATCTTCCTCTTCCCTAAAAAAACACAGAAGATTTTTGTTCAGAAAACAACAAAATTGTATTAATAAACATTGACCCAATTTCCCAAACACCCAGAGTTCCGCATCTGTCGTTCAGTGCTCAGCATTGTAAACGCGAGTGGTGCGTTTGGCACTGGCGATTAACTCCCGTGTTGGTCGTAATGCGTGGCACTTGCGGCCAAAGTTTATCTTGCAGTGAAGCAAGTTGCAGAGAGTCTGCACTGCCTGGAACTTGTCGATGCCGTTCTTGGTGCAGATGCTGAACAATCGTTCAATGGGTGTCTGGACATAGGACAGGATCAATAGAATTGTCACTAGCATGGCCAAGTGTCCAAACCTCAGCTGGCCGCCCCAGTCCTTCCGCAGTAGGACCTCGTCCCACCACTTGTCCATCTCGACGAACCATCACCATCTTGGCGCAAGGAATCAACTATCAACAACTAACACCACTTTTAACAACAAATAAAACTTCTTAAAATAATGATAACTCAAACTATAAACAACAGAATTCACGATGCTTCGAAATCACTTAATTGGTGACACTCAAAAAGATGAAGTGAAAAATATGATGAGAAAATGTCATACTCCAATCTCATTCTTTGAAAAACATAACACGCCACTAAATGGCGCTGTTTCAAACTATATGTTGTGAGTTTTTTGTTTTCATGTTGGGTGGCGCTGCGGTAAAAAGTGGAAGGTTTTCAAAATAAAGCAGGAAAGCGTAAGATTTTCTAAAAACTAGAAAAGCGGAAGATCTTCCGATAAAGCGGAAGACTTTGAAGGTCTCCATGTAATCAAATCCATTATGCAATCTTTGACGGCCATTTTCTCAAAACCATTTTTCTCAAATTTCTGCATTTAGAAATGGGATATTTCTGTGAGTAATTATACTATATAAATAAGGTAATCAGTGTTGCATTCAGCAGACACTGATGTGTGAAATGATCAACCATTTTTTTAAATCATCAATAGTTTGAAAGATATAAGCATATTTGTTGGCAAAAACAAAGTTTTGTTCAGCTCTTTACAAGAAATTCTTTAAAAAATAGAAACAAAACATTTTGTAAAATGCCTGATTATTTCACAATAGAATGTTTACAGAACATGGATCTGCAAGAATTCTAATTATATATATGCTCAAAAAAGAATGGCAGTGTTTCAAAATTTGCCGCTATTTGTTCAAAAATGGCAGCCAATTTGTTTGTTACCTTGGAATCGGGGGTCTGGCCAAAAAACGTTATTTTTTACTCAGTATGATCCATTCCATACTTTGAGCAAGCAAATTTGCAGTTTACACAAATAAAAAAATAATCCTATCTACCTGCAGTATCTGGCCATAAAGCCTCGAAAAGGTCTAAAAATAAAAATTTACATAGTAAGGTCATACATTTGATTTCACCAAACTTGGCCTACGTCCTAAACTATAATTTGTTAGGTACGTAGGCAATATAATACAGTTTTGTTATTGTCATAACAATGCTTACGAATGTTGGGAATTGGTCAAATTTCCATGATCGGTCCTTGGTTTATCTGACTGTTCGGTGAAGCAATTTAAATAATTTTGATCTTTGATAAATATGTTTTTTGTTAAAATGGCATTGACACATTCAAGTAAATGTTTGATTCTGCAAAATAAAACAATGAAACTTGTGCATGTTCTGTTGCCACTGGTGTGTCTGATTCGCTAACTATTCTCACAGACATAACTTACATTCTGCTGGCGACATGTCAGTGTTAATTTAGACAGCACACTGTCCATGTGTTTCCCAAATCAGAAACGTATCCATGCTTTCGATCTGCATTGACCCTCAAGATAATAAAGCAGTTTGATGGCCCAACCATCTTTTTTTCTATCTCGCAGCCCAGCTTTTCGTTGTTGGACGTTTTTTTGTAAAACCAAAAATATATTAAATGAAAGTAATCCATACAAAATGGCATGTTCTGTGTTTCAGCTTGGTACACTCGGAGCAGGAAATCACTACGCTGAGATTCAGGTGGTGGAAGAGATTTACAACAAGTTTGCTGCGAGAAAAATGGGCATAGAAGAAAAGGGACAGGTCTGTGTGATGATTCACTGCGGCAGTCGCGGACTTGGCCACCAGGTGGCGACAGGTTAGTTAATATTTCGGTGCAGTTGTTGAAATCTATGGAGGGCGAATTTCATATCCGATTCTGTGGTTCTTTAGAAAAGGCTGAGCTTAGCAACAGTGGTCATTTTAGTCATGTATTATTTACTTATATAGTTAGATACATAATATGGGGATAACTATTAATGACAGCTGTATTTTGTTCCTAACATTGTGTTTTTACTGACCTTCAGATGCGTTGGTTGCCATGGAGAAAGCTATGAAGCGCGACAACATCGGCGTTAATGACAGGCAGCTTGCTTGCGCACACATCCAGAGTCAAGAGGGACAGGATTATTTGAAGGGAATGGCGTCAGCAGCTAACTATGCCTGGGTCAACCGCAGTAGTATGACTTTCTTATGTAGGCAGGTGTGTAAGGTGGTACTAATTTGTGTGTGTATGTGCATGTGTGTGCTTCCGTGTGTATGTGCATGTGTGCGTGTGTGTATTCCATTCCACAGCAGTCATCAAATTAATACGTATAAATTTATTTCATAGTTGTATGATAACACGTTTAATTATACATTTATATTCAAAGTAAGACCTCATTAGGGAATGTTTACATTTTACTAAATGTAAACACTGATTTGTAGAGCTACCGAGAATGACAATTAAATACTGAAGACATTGGTAAGAAAAGAAAAAAAGTGTAAGGTTGTGAAAAAATTAACGAGGCAATCTAGGACAGAGAGAATATGTTAAATATAATGTATTAACTAGCCATAAATAAAAATACCTAAAAGTTGCGGTTGTTGACATTTACATTAAAATAAAACAATAAATTTACAGTAATGCATAACAACTAGAGTAAAAATACAAATATTAGTCATTCAAAAATAAGATTACAAACCTATCACGTGCGACACGTTTGCAGTCATTTGCGAAGATGTTCAACACGACCCCGGACGACCTCGACATGCACATGATCTACGACGTATCGCACAACATCGCGAAAGTCGAAGAGCACTTCATCGACGGCAAACAGAAGACACTGCTGGTGCATCGGAAGGGGTCGACCCGTGCCTTCCCTCCAAACCACCCTCTCATCCCGGTCGATTACCAGGTCCGTGCATCAAGATTCTATAACATTTTTGTCCATTTAACCCTTTGACCTCCACCATTTTCTGGAACGTCCCGGTTTCCCACTTCGTTGGCCCGGAATATAAACGTGAGGTTCATGTGAACATCATGTTTTAAAAAGTCTATGGGAGGTTTAGGCTGACTTGAGGTCTAAAGACTGGTTAAAACATTGCATTAAAAATGGCATTTTTCAATTAGCTACCCAATGTCTGAAAACTAGCATTTAAGATTAAAATGGCAGGTGGAATGAAAAATTTCTTTAAATGATTTGTTCTTGCTAATGGTGTCTTTCAACGTCTTCCAGACAGAAGTTTCTGGAATGTGCAGGATTCGTTACATTTCTCTCTGCAGCTTCTCGCTGATCCGATAAGAACTCTGGCAATCCGTTCCTCAATTTGTTATCAAATGTTCTGAAAAATACCTTAAAAATGTTATTAAATGGAGTGCACTGTAATTTTTGATGAAATGTCTGATTCAAGTAGGCCAACACAATGATACATTTTATGAATTGGCAAACTGCCAATTATGCAAGGCCGAGAGTTGGCTATTTGTGTAACTGGTGTATTTTAGGCAAGGCAGGCATGGTGTCAATTCCATTCCCGAATTGGAATTGATCCACAATTCCAGAGTTGGAATTGATTTTTTTACAGCAGCAGACATAAGTCAGTACATGTGATTTATTTTATTGTGTTTTTTTAATCTGGTCAAATATGATTGTGCACAGGTTTCAAGTGCAAGTAAAACTGTGTTGAAATGAATTTGAATTGAATTTTTCCTTAGGATTTAAAAAAACTTGGAATTGATAATTTGGAATTTATTTTTTGGAATTGAGTAGAATTTGAATTGACAAAACGGAATTGATCCCATGACTGATTTAAGGCATTTTTCTGCATGTGATACCAATGTACACTTTGTCTCTCATGTCACACTCTCTCTCTTGTGACAGCTGACCGGGCAGCCCGTGCTGATTGGAGGAACCATGGGCACGTGCAGCTACGTCCTTACAGGCACACAGCACGGAATGCTGGAGACGTTTGGGTCGACATGTCACGGTGCCGTGAGTTTATACATATTCTTATGTGTATATACAATATACTTGCATATATGACTAATCTGACATCTAAAAAGATCTTTGCAACATGACACAGTTGCAGTGCTATTGTCATATCTTAAACATTCATGTTGTTCTCTATGTTGTGCAGGGCCGAGCGCTGTCTCGTTCTAAGTCACGGCGTAACATAGCCTACACGGACGTGCTGGAGAAGTTGAAACAAGATGGGATCTCAATCCGTATTGCATCTCCCAAGCTTGTTATGGAAGAGGTGAGGGAAATATTTTTTTATCTTTTATGAGAGATTTAAAATATTTTCTAATTTTTGTTGACGACAGAATGGAGTACAGTGGTCGCCCTCAGACAGGACAACTGCCCTGAATGGTGAGGTGATCGTATTAGTGGGTTTCATTTCCTAGCAAGATGGCTGTATTTGTGATGTGACTGTACAGCGAGGTTCAACTGTACATTGTACTGAGTGACATGTATCGAAATATTATGTGTGAGACTTACCGGTGCAATGTTTGATTGATATTGTACAATTATATTATATAAACAGTACCTGTTCTCACATCATGACCGCACAAATGTGTTTAAAATATTGTGTGGATAATATTTACATTGGATTTGAATGGTCCAAACGATATGCCAATCATCCGATTAATTCGTCCACAAGTATTTAGAATGCTTAAGAGCTGCCCATGGTTGGTATTCAGAGAGGGACAATTGTAATAGCAGGAATGTATTTAAACTATAAAATAATAATGAATTCATTATGTGAAGAGCTGGTCTATTTATTCCCTCACATTGTCTGTTACTGGGTGGACATATTAAGGAGGTTTTACTGTTAATTCTTCCAGGCGCCTCAATCCTACAAGAATGTCAACGATGTTGTGAATACGTGTAAGTATTGTGTTCACACAAATGTTCTTGAAGAGAGGAATGTAGCTGCAGCAATAACACTCATAGAATCGTATCGTTGGACTTTGATAACTCAAATGCATTAATTTTTGTTAAGTGTATGGTTGGCATCACCTATTATAGTGTCTACAACGAAAATCAGAACAGTTCAGATTCTTGTCGTCAATTCTCAAACATATCCCACGTTAGTCAAATCAGTTTCATATCATGGACAGTCTTGCTTTATTAACTTTTATACAGACCTCTGAGTGTGAACAGACTTGCTGTATAGAGGTGGGGTCAACCTTGCTGAAATTTGACCAGATCTGGTCAAAAATCTCATCAAAGTAAAATTGTATAATCTGACAAGCTAACACATCAATGTGCATACAGGAACAAATCATTTGATAAAGAACCTTTGACAGTATAATTTATTTCAGCACACATGTTGATTCTGGATTCTGTTACACGTATATTGAGAAGGTTGTGAAACTACCTTTCAGATTTCATGGTTCTGCTACAAAACCAATGATTCTGAAAGGTAACTTCACTTTCTTCTCAGTATTGTTTATCATCATTATGTTGTGTTGGCAGGCGAGGCCGCAGGAATCAGCAAGAAATGCATCAAACTGCGACCAATTGCCGTCATCAAAGGTTGACACTACAGCCATCAGGAGCTGATGTCAATGTGTCCACTTGTGAAAATGTTAGCCATGCATGATCTCAGAAGCTGAATTGGAAACGTCTTTCTTGTTAATGCGTTGTTGATGGTGGATTCCGAGAACAGTGACAGATTTATCGGTGGTCGAGTAGTTGAGATGATCATGTGACAGACAGGTGCTGACACCTGCAGCCGGGATGGATGAACCGAATTTTGGTTGTATCATTGTTTGCGGTGACACACCTTCGTGGGTGAAACCGAGGCAAAAACCGTACATCGTCAGTTGAAACTATAATGAAAGTTGGTCTCACATAATTCTGTTGTGTGAGAATTGAAAGTACAAATCAAATGGCAGTGTATGTGATTTGAACTCGAGGTGAAATTGCCATATCCCAAAATTGGCACTCCAGACTACTAAACATCCAACTTTGGTCATCATGGTCCCCTCAGGTTGAATATTCCAAGAAACAGCATATGAATGACTAGATATTGTTTTAGTGTACTGTGAAACCAAGCAGATGTTTTTTCAGGAAAACAGAAGTGCACGATGGTTTTGTCTGTTTGGTGAACATAATGAATAAATCTGGTTCTTTGTTACACAATAGTAATAATAATCTTTATTTTATATAGCGCCATATCCATAGCATTCATAGCGCTTTATGTAAGACATATATAAATAGTAACAAATTAAAATATAAGAATAAATTACGATAACAGTGCTGTTTAAACATCAGTAGATTAAAAAACAATTCTCATGTTAAAATAAGTACTTAAACATTTTCTTTCGGCTGTGAAAAAATAAACGTATATTAGACAATAGACAACAAATATTGGATGATTATGTGAGTTTTATCTGGAATATTACAAGTCTGTTAACACCAATCCTAGAAGTAACCAAAGAATAACAACAACTGCATGTACCTGTATATCTAAATTATACTGTACATGTACTTCAAGAGAATATCCCTTGCTGAGACTTGGTTCAATGTCCTTCTATCCATGGTACATAGTAATGCATGCCTGAACAGGTACTTCAAGTTCCTTCTAAGAAAATGTGTTCCTTACATGAGTCTATAGCTAGAAGCCATTGTTCATTCTCATGGTTAGAAGACACGTTTAATAGACCCCAACTATCTGATCAGACAGACCCCCAACCATCCGATCAGATAAGATGGATTTCAATAACTAATATATGTGGTGCTGTTTACTGGATAATTGAGTGATGTATGTCACTTTAAAGCCTAGTCTATTTGCTACATAATAGGGGTATTTGTTGTATGGATTTATACAGAAGTTTTTTAGTTAACGCTATCTGAAATGAAAACATCTTGCTGATTGTGTACAGGCACTGTGGGATCTAAAGGGTTAAGAAGAAGAACATTTCAAACATACAATTGAGTAAGTAATCGATGAGAATCCATGAGGTACATTTGCTTAACAGCAGTTTCAATTGTTTCAAATTCTACGAACAACTCGTAACTTGCAAAGTGTTCTCAAAACTAACATACTGTTTCTCTCTTCTTTCACATGAATTAAATTAATAAAAAATAAAAAAATGTCCCAGCAGTTCTAAATGTTTCAGTCGACATTTAAAGTAACGGAAAGACACAGTCAGCAAGGTGTTTCAAAATTCAGCAGTGAATACCATCCTTGCAAGTCAGTGTTGACTACACAACACTGGCATTTATCCCATGGATGCTATGCACAATACCTCGCTGAATCATCAGTACTTTGACCCATTTGTTGCTCTCATCCTGTGATTCCAGGAACAACCTCAAATTTAAATAGCAATTCAACTAAATACCTGTCGTTTGAGAAGCGGTAAAAACAGGCAATTAATCCCAAAATTGTTGACATTTTAAAAAGTCAGATCTGACGATTGGAAAGGCTCTTGGATTAAGTTAGCGATAAATCCCAATCTCAACGAGTCCATGTGTGACCTGCCACAGTGGAGGGTATTAAGTAGCAAATTTGTGAAATTTTGTTTTTGGAATCCACAGATCAATAGCGTTAAAAATTATACCTCATTTGTTTAAAATCCTCGGTAGTTTTGATTTATTGATCAATTTGAAGCAAACTAAAAAAACGACCATTTGAGAAACGAGGACAATTATACTCCCACTGTCTATTGCTTTTTAATCTATGGGTTTGTAAATGCATTTATTTGATTAGTTTTCTGCCCAAATGATAAAATTTATGGAACATGACCTAGACAGCTATTTTTGGGTCGTGTCCATAATAGACCTGTGCCACTTAATACCTGGTTCGCTGGGGCCACATATAGCAGGGGTATTGACACGGATATAGTCAGCTGCACCCCCTCCCCCCGACTCATGAGGATCGAGACAAACAAGTGAACAAACTCGGTCAATTCTTCTGAACCAGCAGCACTTGGACGTCCATGACGTTTGTTCCCGTGAATCCAGTCTTCACCAAACTCCTGCCATACCTCACCTTGTTGAAGAACGTATACGAGTCGTTATTTGCGAGGTACTCCTCTGGCTTAACTCCACTCTCACAAGCGACACGGATGTCATCTACGTCGGCATATGCACCGGCGGCGTCTGTCGGTCCGTCCTGGCCATCGGTACCGGCACTCAGGAACTCGACACCAAATTTCTTGAAGATATCATCAGGCTCATCGACGCTCTGTCGATACAGATGCATTGCGACAAGTAGCGCCATCTCCTGGTTCCGCCCACCACGACCCGTTCCTGTCACAGTCACCGTTGCCTCCCCGCCTCCTAGAATGCACAGGGGCTTCTTCAGATTTTCAGCGAATCCGATAGCAGCACGAAGCTCATTGATGGTGTCCTTGCGAATCCCGCAATCCAGAAGCTCTAACTCGTAACAAGGTAAACGACTTGGCGGGTGAAATGATTTCCGCAACGAATGCGCAAGATAGTTCGCCAGCTTGTGGTACATCTGCGCCATCTGGTGGACATCACCTGACAGCTCACATGATATCACAAACGGGACATAGCCGAGCTGTTCGGCTTTTTTGTACGCGGCATCGAGTGCTATCTTGTTGGTGCCGATGAGCACATTGTTGACGTTGGTGAAAATACCTGGCGGTTGTTGCTCGACATGTGACGAGGCAGTTGTCGACAGCATAGATGTCACAGATTCTGGTATCTGCGACTCGAGCTTCATCTTGTTGAATAATGAAAGGCACATGTCTGTCGTCGAGCGTTCTGGCACTGTCGGCCCACTAGCGATGATGTCAAGAGGGTCACCAATGACATCAGACAGGATCAGAGCCACCACCTATAGGCAACGGAGAGAAGTATATCAAACATCGCATTTGGTAAAAATACTGACAAGTTATCCATTAAAAATGTGACCATAGGTTGCATCATGATCTTACATCAAATACACCTGTAGTTGTTTTAATACACGCTTTGGTGATATTAGAGTATGCTAGTCTTACAACGTAATATGCGAACCGAACAATAAATCTTCACCTTTAAATGTGACATTTTGTCCATCACATGATTTGTTTTTGAACTCCCGGTTTATTTACCTACAGCAATAAAGATTAAAATATTAATAATAACAGTTAAAATTCAATTTTACTTTGAGACTGAAAAATACATCACATATGTGCAGTATAATTACATGAAAACACCAAATATTTACATATAAGTAATTCAATGAAATTCGTAAAAATTCCTTTCAAAGATTAAGTGAAATTTATTTTTCAATTTCTTTAAAACTTTGTATACGTAAAAGTAATGCACTTGTCAAGTAATCTGCTAAATACCAAGCATGTTGATTGCGAACTCGTGTCACTAAGCCTGCTCAAACGTGGTCATTTGTGCGTCACAGAACAATCAGTTTGTCAGATATTGGTGACATCATCTGAGTAGATGCCAAAAAATGAATTCCATTATTACAATTTCATGTACGGTAGCCTTATGTAATATTTTGCGATGTTCAAACGACAATAACTAAAAAATTACGAAAATTCCAGTGGCAATAATTGGCAGGAACACAAACATTTTACCTTGGCAGGATAAGCCAGTCGGGCGAGGCCGCCACCTTTCAGCTGTTCAAGATGTTTGCGCACAATGTTGAGCTCTTGAATAGTGGCGCCATTTCTCGAAAGCATCCTTGTTACCTGCGCAATGTCTGCCAGCGTCACGGGAGGTATGGGGGAAGGCAGGAGTGCTGAACCACCACCTTCAACAATAACATTGCACTATAGTTTCTACACAACCTGTAGTACATATATGTACTTTGCAAGTACTGTAAGTACATCTCCTCCCAGGGCCACTCATTTCTTTCTACTTTCATTAACTACCTTCAACCACTGCCCTCTGATCTACCAACTGACGATGAATTAAAAACACGAAGGTAGTTATATACTTTTTTCAGTGAACAGATTGAGTTGTCAGTCATTCTCTAGGCGGCGCCATGGACTGTTGACACATGTGTGGGTGTAAGCTAGTATATTGTAGAGAATCTATAATGATCTAGCTAATCATGTATAATTCCATCTCTAAAAGGTGACGGGTTTATCCATGAAGGGCTAAGTATATGAAGGGTTTAGTTCGGAGGGGTTACGTCTGTGTAGTGTTTTGTTGAGGCTGTAGAAAGGATGGAAGGGGATGCGAGAAATGTGTTAATATTTAGAGGTG
The DNA here is from genome assembly GCA_963995525.1 of Escarpia spicata. Classification (NCBI taxonomy): domain Eukaryota; kingdom Metazoa; phylum Annelida; class Polychaeta; order Sabellida; family Siboglinidae; genus Escarpia; species Escarpia spicata. Next base: position 52,030,583 of record OZ023205.1, read on the forward strand.
GCACTGGTGCCTGAATCGTTTAACTAAGACAACAAGCTCGTAAGAAAATTCATTAAAAAAATTGAATTCGTTTTTAATGTAAGGAGCTTATTCAAAGTGCAAAAAACCGACCCCATGTCACCAGGGACAATATTTCTGTGACACACCAGTGAAAGTGACTTGGTGGCGTGTCCTGGTGATAACAGTTTTCAGTAAACAAGATTAGTGTCACAGAGCGAAATAAATTTTAAAGTGCAAAATTTGAATTAGGTAATCTCAATTTAGATATTTACCAATGTCGACATTTGTGTTTCCATGGCAACTGTTCTGCAATTACCTGATATGAGAGTGATAAGAATATCATCTTTGGTGAGTGCGGTTGCGACGCCAGCGATGAGCGACGCTGTCCGGTGAGCTGCTTCGTCCGGCAAGTTGTTGGTGGCGCCCTCTAACAGCTTCGTCTTGCTCGTCTCACTCGGCAACAAGTCACTGCATGTGGCAATGTAAATAAATAATTATGAAGTATAAGCTGTAGCAAATGATGTATCATAGTTCAGTTAAAAAGACAATGTCATTATTCTACTAGCAGTAGTAGCACTATTCTACGAAGAAAGCAGATGTCCGGAAAGAGGTAGGTAAACGGTGACGGGGAAGACCAAGACTGAGATGGGAGGATCATGTATTTAAATGGAGAGATTTGATAGGATTGGGAGAGAAATGGAGAACAAAAGTGAAATATACCGGTTGGTAGAAGGGAGTGGAAATGGTTGTTGGAGATAGCAGAGCAAGAACAGTGAGGGGAAATGAAAGCAGTACTTATTGAGTCCAGCCTTAACCGAGACATTCAGGGAAAAGAATAGAAAAAAGCAGCATCTCTACTGTATATAAATTAATCTCTGCTGGGTGCAGGTAAGTTCTTATATAGCGCAGTATCCAGTCCTCAGGACTGCTCAAAGCACTTTACACTGTACTTCTTTTTTTATAAAACAAGTTGTGTCTTTGGAAACACAGCAACTGATTATTTTGAAGAAATGTAATTGTGTTTTAAGTGTTATAATTGTAATCAAGTTTTTTTCCGATGCTGCATAATCGATAACTGTAAATGGATCCGACCCAGGACAAAGACTTCTACAGCAAAAACTAGATCACAGATTCAAAATGTTACCCTAAAAGGTATTTTCTTACATGTAGTAAGCAGTATCCAGTCCTTACGACTGACCAGAGCATTTTACATGTCACTCCCTGACAGACCTGTTCAATTGAACATGTCAACTTTTCTGGGAAGCTTCAGCCACGCTGCAATTACTGCAAACACTATCCATACACAAGTATCCACCACTGTCTATGGCCAGGTACTCATTCACACAGCTGAGTGAACAAGAGCAACATGGAGTAAATGAACTTGCCCAAAGTTCGAAACGACAGCAAGAAGATTTGAACACGGAAACTCTCATTTGAGAATCCAATGTCCTAACCACTATACCGCCACACGTTACCAGCAGGAAACCTGTCAGGGACCACAGGAACTACAACTGACCTGCGTCCATTATCACGCAATGACTGCACGACACCGACGGGCACACTTGCTATTCCGTCCACTACATGGTCTCCAAGAACGTCTTCTGTCGCCCGAACCATTCCCGCTGCAGCTTTCCCAAACGCGACAATGTGCACGTTATGATCGAGATGATACGTTGTGCCATTCACGAGTAAACTATTGCCGTTGCACTTGAGGGCTCGAGTGACCATGGTCCGAGGTACAACGGAATCGATCGCAGACTGGAAAATACCCAGGGCATGTGTTCGTGCATCTGACATTGTTCTTCGTTTCATTAGTAGCAGAGATAGGGTGTTGCAAAGCTTCAAGGGTCTGTAGAGAATAGCTCTGATCATGGTAGCTCAGTGTCAACCGTCCACGTCAGTCATGGTGTATCTTGTTACAATGTGTTTGCAGATCAGTGATGAAAACTACAAAATAGAAAAATACATGAAACTTTGAATGGCCGACCACCATGCCCCTTAGTATAAACATGCCATTCTTGTAAGAATCTGAAGAAACTTTTGCATAATAGATCCATATTGTAACTTCCTACCTATTAAATTTATTTCATGTTATGCAAATAATTTTTTAGACACACTGGTTTTGTGGTCAAAATACTTGTAATTTTCATACAAAAAAAACTGCTATTAACATTAAGTATCGGTATTTTGGTGGTTATTATTAACCAATGAAAGACAAGATGTTGATGTAACTGCGGGGAACTGCCTTGGAAGTCACGCTGAATTCTTGTACATAGAACACAAAGAGATAGTGTAACAAGTGTCTAGATCTCACAAGATTTAAGGGATGCATCATGGAGATTAACGGATAATGACTTGCTGACTATAATTGTAAATTATTAATTAGTGGGGCAAAGTGGTCGAGTCTTCAGAGTGCTGCACTGACAGCACTGTCGACTGGAAGCACAAGGGTTTGAATACGGGTGACGAAAAAATTGAAAAACCTGTTGTGGACTCACTGAGCTGGGATCTGGGCCACTGATTCTGGGAAGAACTCAGGGGTTTGACTAAAAGGCGCATGACCACGAAGTTAGCGAACGACCACGCACGACCATGTAATATAATATGTTGATAGATAGTTTGGCCGTTGATGGTATATATATATGGTTTGTGTGTGCATTATTAAACATTTTGAGTCTGTATTTCACCCAGGAGTTACACAATTTAGGCATTTTATTCAATCTTCCAAACGAGTACTTAGTCTTGGCACAGTAGTACCACCTGGCGAATGGAACTGGCGAGCGATGATAAAAGTTGCGAATTTCGTTACTCCAATGTGAAGAACATATCTAAAATTTGGCGAGCGGCACACACATACCTCCTACGACTACGTGCCACCAACAGCCCTCCTGGTTACCAACACTACATACATTTTGGTCGTGCGTGGTCGTGTGCCTTTTAGTCATACTGCAACAGCACATTACGGATGTCGTCATCATCATCATCCTTTTGGTGGCCACAATCAACTTGCTGATTATTCTGCCGCTCTTGACTTTGGGGGTTGCGAGGAGGTAGAATTTGATTTTGCCAAGAGAAGAATATCTAGTTACTTAGTAACTTACTAGTTAATGGATGTCAACGAATATTTCCTATGCCCATTTAAGTTCTAACGCCTGCATCCTCAACATTTCAACAAGCTTGTTATTGACAGCTAAAGCCTAAACAGGCTTTACATACGTTTTCCTTTCCAATCGTTAGACGTTACCGAAGATCAAGACAGACGCTGGGCGATATTATAGTGACACGCGACAAAATACGCGTTTAACAGCATAACATAATAGAACACCTGCTAACAAAATATCACATGAGCAGTGTGGGAGAGCGCACCTATGTGATGAAATCTTTTCCGATTTGGTGATCTAAAATATGTCGCCTATGTCAGTTTTTATTATCTTCTCAGTCAAGGTTCTTACTGCAGCCAGCGCGTTCCTGGGCAATAACGGCCAAGGGCAAGGCCACTCGACACACTGGATTATGGCACGCCGGTGGGATCATAAACATGTTTTAGCTACGCGTCGTATACAATTACAGTTTCTTATAGGTCCTCGTCTGATACTCATCCTAAGAACTCAAGTTTTAAGAAAACGGAGTTTACGATGGTATTTATGTTTCAAATCACATGCCATTCAATCCAAAACACATATCGAAAACACTTTTTCAATATATTAATTTAAAATTGTATTATTTAAACTGGTAGTAATTTGTTTTGAAAACTGATGCTGTCACCCCGCAATGTTGTTGCTTTTTCTCGGATCACTCAAGCATACCTTACAGGGCTAACCATTATCTTTGCTTACACATTTTTAATCATGATGATGACGGTATACGTACAGCCTGCCAAATTACGTTTATTAAACCCAAGACAACATGTAAAGTTGTTGTCCTCTCCGTCTTCCTTCCCTCAGTTGGGCGGTACGCAAATGGCTTAAGAAGACCGGAGCCTTACCTCGGGTATGTCGCTCGCCAAGCCGTGTGCATCATCGTGCTGTGGTGATGCATTGTCCCCTCACGGCTAAGGGTGTATTTGTTTGTCAATGGAATTGAACAAACAAGCGTTTCAGGTTCGTCACAAATATATATGTTTTATTCATCAGTAGAAACGTCAGACACGATGTCCGTACAACGTTTGCACATTCATGTGCGCCGACAGTTCAACTCTATTTTACATTTAAAGTGTCCGTGGTTTTTGAAGATCGAAAGAATAAAGCAATATATAAACCGCCGTGGTTTCTATTTGCCGAAATTTTGATAAGTCTAAACTGTGGGAAACATTTTCCTAGTTTCCCGTGGAGAGCGTCAACGTGTCTCTTCGTGTGTGTTCATTGCCGCCCTCCTCGTAATTCCAAAAATAGTTCCCTTTTAAACATACTGGCTTGGCCTCAAGCCAAATCCGGGAATTGTCTTTAAACCGTAAGGGATCGAAACGCATAATATGAAATTTGTAGAATTATGGACCACAGTGACGGCAACCATATGCTTGCCTTGTGCAGCATTCTTTTATATAACGCGAATCTGGATTTTCTATTCTAGTCTCTCTCTGATAACTAATAATAATAGTAATTAACTAAATTAGCCACTGCAGGTCTGTTACAAACAGTCGCAATTTGAAAGCTGCACCCACAAAATGTCTAAACTGCAAACACAACATTCAAACACTAAACTGCCGCTATATTGCCCATAATTGGCACTTATTTTAGAGATATGCGTCCATACCTGCAAATACCTTTACGTTCCCGAGTTTCGGCCATGGCTGGGTCCAATTACGTAATTGTATTTGATTACACTGTTTACAGGCAAATTATGTAATTGTAACTGATTCAGGTTTTGAAAATATCATGTAATTGCAATTAATTATTTGTGTAATTGAAACAATTACATCAATTATACATTATTCTGGCATCACATGCTTTATCTAAAAAAAACTATTAAGAAACAGTTGTCCCACAGATTGTTTTAAATCAATCTACAAACTAATAAACCATACAAAGCAGCCTATGCCTAAGTCATGATCCCAATATGTAATTCACCTAACAGTGCTAATTAATCAAGAAGCATTGTATCTGGCAGTGTCCGAGACTACTGTTTGCTCATAGAGTGGATTAGCACCTGTCACTGTCCAATTGATCTCCCTTTGTTCTTTAGCCAGGCTGTAAGGTGAACCTGGCTTAACTGGTCTAGAGTCACAGTACTTCCTCAGAAGAATTAGATTCTAGAGATTCTTAGCAGTTAGCATTGTCTCTTATTAAAGCAACAAAGGCATTTTTGTATGGATTTCCTAGCTTGTTGAATTTCTTGCAATTAATTGTGGTTAACTCGAGATTTATGACTGGGAAAGTACGCTCCTTGAAGCGAAGCTTTTGTGGCTTCTATGTCATCAACGTGCAAAAACATTTTATATTTTGTTATACAAAATGATCTTTGTACCTTACCGACTTCAATTAGTTTTTTAGTTATTTTTATCAATTTCATTTATTTTTCAATTAATTCTACTTTATAATTGACCCATTCAACCCTACATACCTGTGCATGCCATTTCATTGATACAATTTTTTGTAGGTCCCATTAATGCATCTGTAATTGTAACTTAGTGGTGTAATTGTAATTTATCTGAACATTGTACTAGTGTAATTGTAATGAAAAATAATTGTAACTGATTTGATTTTGTGTAATTGGACCCAGCCCTGGTTTCGACATACCAAACCACAAGTGGAACAAATTCTCATTCTAGTAACGGAGCAAATTACCTTCCTTTAATGTAAAGATTCCATGTTATACCTACATTAGCCAAGTTACCCGACATTGCCAGGAAAAAAAGGCAGTCGCCTGTGCTAAAACTGTTTTGAAATTGAGACCCGAGATCCCCACCACCTCGATTGAATTTCGAACAAAAAATCTAAATCTACGAACCACTCCATTGGGCCTGGTAGATCAGATATAAAATGTCAGCCCCATACATGCAAAACTAACTGAGATGTGTGGCCACAAACAAAAAGACAAACAGAGAATCGTATTGTTTTATAATCTAGAAATGTGTCCTGTTTTTACAAAGAAAGAAAACAGATCATTTGATGACAACATCCCTCAAAATGTGAAACCACTTTTTTGTAAGATAAAGTCATGTCCTTTATTAAAAACTCAGTCGAAGCTTTGTAGTAAGCCATTTTATTTAACTTATTTTATTTTGTACAAATCTAGAACACAGCAACAATACTCCATTCTTTGTTAGTCACATACCTATACTAACTGTACCTGCTGTCTTTGCTATGTTAAACGGCTAATCCATGCACATGCAACTGCATTGACACTGCTGAAGAGATGACCCCAATTTGTTAATCACTACCTTACACCCATCCAAGGACAATATTACCATTAACGTAATTTGGTCTTTAAATTGTTTTTCATTGACTATTTAATATCTCGCTGTTGCCAATTATGGCATGCAAACAAAGTGGGTGTAATGCCACAACTGTGGTGCCCTCTGTGGGCAGTCTCTTACTACTTCCTGTTTCCACGTTTTTCACACTTGTATAGATAAGTATATATCTCAAAAATAACTGCCTTGGTTTTTTTAATACTTCACCTATTGGTAGATCAGAGGCCAAGGCCCAAGGACGGAATGAACATAGAAACAGACGAGTGTACCTGGGAGGAGGGGCACTTACACTCACTCCAAGTTAGCAGATTAATATACAGATGTTGTCTTGTTTGTGGCAAGTTGCTGCATTATCCTAACTAAAAATCCTAACTAAAACTCCCACTTGTAATCCTCGTCAAACTAGTATGTTAATTACCTATTGATAATGGATGATTCTAAACAAAAATATGCACTTTTATTAAACCAACTGCACATGTATACCATCCATGCACTACAGATTTTGAGCTTATCAACCCAATCAGTGAGATACAGAACTATTTATTAGGTAGGCTGATCTTAGAACCTGTGCACAGTAAATTAAGAGTTTTAGATAATATGTGCAGTTCGTTGAATGTGTTTATAACAAAAGAAAGGGCACATTTTAAAATAATTAATTTGATGACTTAATCAAAACAAAATATCAGGTAACACATTTGCACAAGTAAGCTAGTATACATTTGCACAAGTAAGCTAGTATGTCACAGTAGACACCAGAATAGTTTGCTTTTTGGTGACGTTATTTTAAAACAATACCAGTTAAATTTAGGAAGTGGCTTTGACATTATATCACTGTTTCACAAAGATTAAATTGTTGCACCGAGTGACAAACAATACTGGGCGCATATATAAAAAATTATTTTAAGTTTATTTGTCATTAAATAGTTAAATGCAACATACAGTAATGTTTTTGGTACAAAATACCTTGAGATAAATCCAATATGAGACATAAAAGATAATTAAATGCACAGTCAACAACTTCAACACAGACATTTCTTTAACATGAAATATCACCAACATCTATATATTACATGTCAAACTACACAAAACACTTGCATTCATGTTAGTTAGATTTCCCCAGTAAAACTACACCTTCACAAGAAAGTTTAACTGTTAATACATAACCCTCACGGTTCACTTGAAAACAGATAAAGTTGTATACAATAAATATAATGAATCGAGGAATACAACTGTAAGGTATCTAACCACTGATTTTTAAATAATCTCTTCATTTAACATGATCATCATCATTTATCTTAGACAAAATATATATTATATTGGAGTCGTAAATGCCATCACAGTAGACATCCATAACAGACTAAGATAGCACCTACATAAGCAGCAATATAACTGATATGTACAAATATATTCAGATTTGCAAGTTCAATTGGAACAATTAATAGCAAATGAAATAATCGCCCATACCGTATAGGATACTGCATGGGAACATATTTTCTAAACACGAGTCTAACCACAAGATATGCTCTTATTACCGATATGTTGCATGTTTTCGCGCAGTTGGCACAATAACATTCCTCATATGGACCTCCCTTGCAAACACAGTTGATCTTACACACAGGTCTGTAGGTTGTCATTGTTTTCTGCACTCTACATGCTGGGTTCATCTTCCCTTTTTCATTACCTCAGAACTTACCAAAGTCACATGATCTGTGTGCAACTCCCCCACCCCAATCACTGGGTATAAAACTTTGATCCAAAAAAAAAAATTGAACCTTGCTAAAACGTTGAGATTTTACTAATTTATCTTATTTTTACAGCAGCAATTTTGTACGGAAACCTAAACCACAAAATTTGTGAATTTTGAATTCAGCGCCAAATGAGAAGATCCACCCTTCCATCACCGAACTGGACAACTACTAAGTGAACACATCATCATCATCATCGTCGCCATCATCACACGCATGATGAATGTCACAGTTGTTCCCGACGACTGGCTCGTGTGGCAATTTCGCATCGTGCGGTAACGTCTCTAGTAATGGTAACTTCGGAGTCCCTTTCAACAGTGCACCAGCTGTTGGTCCACAGCAGGTGCTGCCATTGTTGTCGCCACACTGCAGAGGGTGACGTGACACGACTTCTGTCTGCTGTGGTGACATGACATCCGGCCGAAATCCATTGAGCAGTCTGCGAATCTGATCCTGTTGTTCAGTGGACAACAATAGCGACACCTGCAGGGGAAGATTCCACGCAGTCTGCCCCTCGGGTGACATAAAGAACACACGTCCGTAACTCTGCTGCTCATGACTAATGTGCACACTCCACCCTAAAGGGAGCTCCGATTCCTCCTCATACAAACCGCAGTCACACTTTGCTGCTCTGCGATTCTCCTCCAAACGCAGTATCGAGATCAGTTCCGACGTTCGATCGACGTCGATGTTGCGGACTCTGTCATAAACTAACGACGACGTTACACTACTCGTCGACGCACTGTGCTGACCAGACAGCCGATTTGAATTCTCCCGTGACTGGGGCAAACGCTGGCAATCGTAACTCGAGTCCGACTGACACCTGTCCCTCCCAGAGCAAGGGACAGCGTTCCTAGGTGGTAACCTCACCGTGTATCTCTCCCCTGCACCGCACACACCGCTGGGAAGACTCCCCGCAGATTTCCCCCCGTTCACTCCCTGTAGCTTCCGAGTTTCGCACACGTCCTGTGGTTTTAATTTCGCGGTGCTCGCCGCTTTCCGCACCGGCGACCGTGGGATCAGCGCATCGCTCCTCTGCATGCCTGCGGGGATGTCCATGTGGAGACTATGGCGGAAGCTGGCTCGGACGGAGGAGAGGGGATCTGGGATGTAGCGGATGGGGAAGCGTAAGCGGATGTGTCGGACGCCCTCGAGGTTCGGGACGTCCTGGTGTGCGTAGTGCTGCATGAGCTGCGTGATCGTTGAGAAGTGCTTGTCTTGTAGGAAGAACGAGTGGGCTGTCCGCCCGATGTTGAAGTGCTTGATGCTCCGTTGGTGCCTGCAGCGCAGAGAACATCACAGGACTTGAGTTCATTTAAGAAAGAATGAAGAGAGGGAGGAGAGAGGGGAGGAAGGGGTGAATGAAGTGAAGGAGGGAGAGAGAGCAGCTGGGAGAGAGAGGAGACGGGGAGTAGAGTCATAGGAAATTAGAGGCATCTACTCAATAATTCATGGTCATTCTATGTTTGACTTTGACCTGATATATGACTTAAGAAGTTTTAAGGTAATCATTTAAATACAGATCCTTTATTGCCATGATTGACATAAAATACATGTAAATTAGGAATGGGTCAAAATAAATATAATAACACAAAATTTAGTCTAAAAATATCCGTTAAAATTTATAGGTTAAACTAAAAATAAAATAAAATATTTCTCTGGTGTGCTTGCCTAGTATTTTACTGTGCAGTAGGTCTATGGTGATTTTAGCAGTAGTGACATTGTTTGATATATGATATCATGTATACCAATACTGCTTGTTTTATGTGCCGAAATGTGGGCTCTGTCAACCTGAGGTACAGGAGACTAGTATGGGCTCAGTCACAGGCCTGGCCTTGGGATGTCGAGCCCACATTTCTCTCTTATCACGTTAATAAATAAACGTCATTCATTTGGCCTTTTTTCATCACTATATTGGACTCTGTGTTGTTGCTTGCATAAATGAGAGTATGCTGCACCGGCACGATGCGGCATACATGTTTTTATGCGGGCAACAATGCAGACAAGTGATGATTGGCCCAATGGATTATTATATTTATATGCTAATTCAGCTTAGCCGGGGGCGCAAAGGACCAATCAGCGCATAGTAGTAGCGCGTAGTTGTAACGCGCGCTGGGAGAAGTCGGCCACTTTCGTTCGAGAGAGCAGACTATTCGGTTGAGAGTCTTGCGTCCCTCCCATCCCGCCCACTTCTGTAGAGTTTAGCCTTAATAACACATGTGCATCATTAGTGGAAGAGGGGTCGTCAGCATATCTCAACGCTTTCCCCATTTTCTTAGTTCAGGTGGACATTGTGTTCACGGGGTTTTGATGCGGAGACAGCTCGCTTCTCTTCCACTGATGATTTTAGAAATGTAGGACAGGCATAATTGACCCCACTTTTAAGGTTTAGCCTCAGTTATGTATAGTGTAATGCGTCAGCGGGTAGTGTTGGTTTTAGATTTGGTGTGGTTGACTGGTGTGCTTGGCTAGTATTTTACTGTGCAGTAGGTCTATGGTGATTTTAGCAGTAATGACATTGTTTGATATATGATATCATGCATACCAATACTGCTTGTTTTATGTGCCGAAATGTGGGCTCTGTCAACCTGAGGTACAGGAGACTAGAATGGGCTCAGTCACAGGCCTGGCCTTGGGATGTCGAGCCCACATTTCTCTCTTATCACGTTAATAAATAAACGTCATTCATTTGGCCTTTTTTCATCACTATATTGGACTCTGTGTTGTTGCTTGCATAAAATAAAATATTTCTCATCAATGACAACTTCAATACAAAGTAATGATTGGTTCAAACACCGTCTGGGAGTCATTTATGTATTACTTGACTAAACTGTATGTTTTTATTAACCATTTCAGTAGGACAGGCTGCTACACCGGCCACCCGTAGTGTGACGCTTCAGTATGACAGGCAGGTGTGGCAGCATTGACGATGTCTGCAATTCAAATCGTTTTTACTCATAATTATCCACTATGTGGAGCCACTTGCTGTGTACAGTTGTCAAGGCCAATAAATTAGCTATTCAGCAGTGGTCATTGTGGATTATCGCTCAATAATAGTTTACAGAGATTTTCGTAGATTTTAATGATGGATTATCAAAATCTGCGGTGGCCACAATGGCGGATGGCATTACTTCAACTAGCGATTTACCACTGTATGTTTTGGACAAATTATTTGATAGTTTTAGTGAAGACGCTATGAATATGATGATGTCGGCAAACTTAGCGAAAGAGTCCGAGACGAAAGTGACGGTGACAACAAAAAAGTTGAAATCTTGGTGGCCATCTTGGATTGCTGGTTACCATGATGACGGAATGTAAAATGATATAGCTCATTTTACTCGCTGATTATCATACTTTCCGAAAATGTATACATTCCTATTCATAAAATGCATTTTTGTTGCTCAAATCTCGACTTGAAGTGAGGTAGTCCATTGTCTTGCATATTCACTGGGAAGGCAGTATTCAATGGTCACAGCTGATCTGGGCTGCAGTACTGAAATGGTTAAAGCTGAAATGTTTTTACAGTGGGGGGGATTGTAATGTGAATAGATGCACTTACATGATGGAGACGGTGTAGACGCCCGGCTTAGAGAAGCTGCTTCTCAACATGAAGTAGCCGTCTTGAAGCAGATAGGGCATCATAGCTTCCCGCACCTATCACAATATATCATTAGTTACATACACAAATTCCTTTGATGACTTCGGACATTAATTTTCATAATGTTTAATAATAATAATTCCATTTCTTAATATAGTGCTATAAAGTAAATACCAATCAAAACGCTTCACATATTAAAATGACGTGTTGACTAAATGCTAAAATATAAATTAATTAAATAAATAAGCTAAAATTAAAATAAATAAATAAGGGTGTAAAAATACAATTTCAAACAATGAAATTAAAAACCAATCAATACTATAAAATAGAAACCAGTGTCATTTAGATGTGGCAGCAATGCTTGCATCAAGGCATGTAGTGCAGGCGAAATAGATGGGTTTTATTTTTAAGTTGTTTCTGGAAACTGCCAATGTTCCAACCAATCGCACACACTTTGGCAAGCTAATCCACATCTGTGGGCCTGTCACTGCAAAGCTGCCCCGTGCGATAGTTCTCTTTGACACCGCCACTGTGAGAAGCGTTGCGTCACTCGCCGATTGAAATCACATATGAGCGCGTTGCGAACTATCGCACAGTTGAGGTAGTCTGGGGCTAAGCCATGCAGGATCTTAAATATGTATGTTTAAGCTAGGATTCCATGTGTACGGAAATGAAGAGAGGGTGAAATGGCATGCAGATAAAGTATACAACAACAAATTTATATAGTGCAGTGGTTCTTAATTGGGTCGCCCAAAAAACTTGCTATAATTATGAACCATTGCAATGGACCTTTCATCAAATATTATAATTATTATTTTAAGTGAAGTATGAACTACTATGAAGTACCGCAACTGTAACCGAGCTTTCATGTTGCTGTGTAATTGTAACTTTAACTTTTTGACTGAAACCTACCCAATTTACTGAAAAATTACTGGCATGTGACAGTGTACATTGCGAATAATAACATACAAATTTATTAATTAAAGCATGGTCACCTTTTGAAGTTTTTTTCTAAAAGAAGATTCCCACTGCGCACACAATGGAGCCAAACTATAACCTTAATAGGAAATAGCAAAACTATCAGAAATGTTTCAAAATTTCAAATCAAACTCATTGTAACTCTTTACAATACAAATAAAAAATGCAACATTTTGCAATCTGCAACATCTAATTTGGGATGACCGCAGTGTCGTAATTGACCTATCCATCACGTGACCTGTTGCCTAGAAAAACTCGTCAAGCGATCAAAAAGTGGATGCCGAACATGTGGTGATGCATTCCGTAGTATATTTCGTTGAAATCCTGGCCCCAAGTGTTTCTTTATGACAAAAACATCAGGCAAAGTTTTTAAAGTGACAACTGAATGCATTAATGTTTGATTTGTGAGATGTAATTCATGTATATATCCGTTATCAATTTGGTTGGCAAAGGCAAAGTTTGATGGAGGTCACGTGTAAAATATTTTGATTGTAACGTACGCAAACCGCGACATACTGGATACATCAATTGGAGTCCCTGAGATCTGTCAGCCATACCTCATCCATGTTTCTGACATCTGGGTTGTAGTAGGGAAGATATTCGACCTCGGTTGACAGCCGTCTCCTTGGGGGGATCTCTGGTGGTTGGCTCGGTTCCACATACTGGTCCGAGGACTGATCTCCCATCTCCGAACACGTCCACTAAGTCCAGGGGTGGCGGGCTACTGGCGTGGTCATAACGGTCACTGCGAGTAGATAACGTCCAGCTTAAGGGGAAACAAACGGCAATTGTGTGGGCCAATGTATGCCTATAGAGTTAATACAGTCTAACCATACGAAACTACAATTAACAATCTCACATTTACTAAGAATTTAGTTTCAAAGTGGGTGAAAGTAATGAAATCTTACAGTTTCCGAAGGCCGACATATTGAGATGTGCCCCCGATGCTTCACCATTAGACGACTAGAACGTCTTTGACTATGATGCTGCAGTGACATGTCGAATGCCCATGTTTCCTCGATATGGCTACAATTAGGTTATCGATGCATTTAGACGACCATAGGTTTACTATTATTATGTAATGTTCTCAGTTTGGCGAAATGGGAAGAGAAATTGGAAACGTGAGTTGTCTATCACAATGATGCTGCCCGTGCAAGTTAAATTATGTGTCCCCTGTTACTGTTAGGGCTGGTTCGTTAGATACCTATACTTAATTACAATATTCCAGCAACTGTATCTGAGATTTAAAATGACCATGTGCAGTACTTGATCGAATGTACTTGACAAAATATCAAATGAAATTTCAGGTACACATTTCAAGTACGGAACATTTAAAAACTGTACAATATCTTCATGTTGCATTTACTTTTTTTATAACTAGCTATATTTACTGTGGCTGCAGTATAGCAGCAATTACTGAATAGACGAGGGGCCTTGCCTACCCACTACTATTATACTCTCGACCGGAAAATATCTTCCAGCTCAAAATTGGTATAACTGAAATCTTGTGTTCTAATGCTCTTCCCCTATTTTAATACACTACCCGATCTCGCACCGATTCATGTGACACATGAACGATTTACAGTGCAGATAGGACGCATGTTTTTTGATGCAGGTGTCTGAAGAGATTTGGATATGGCTGGCAGTGTTTCCCCTGGTATATGACAAGCGAGGCAAGCCGCTTCGCCATTTTTCTATGCCACCTTGTCCAAAATACAAAAAAATGCTGCCTCGTAGCTATTTTGTGCGCCCTTTTTTGTTATTTTGCGATATATTCAGCATCGGCCAGCGGCGCAAAATCACACCACAAAGTCACTTATATTCGTGCAAAATCGCACATTTGTAGCAACATCATTTAGTCATCGTAATGTTGCTCAGAGCCGGTTAGGATTTACCTCTTGGAATTAACTCTATTGGACAACATGAATGACATCACTTGTCAGTTGTCTAATCACGGAATATTCCTGTGGGATCCCCAATTTCTCCAATGGTGACACCTTCTGATGTTTCGACATACTAGAAATCTAGACATTCATGTAAGATGAAGCCCAAACGGTAACTGCGTTTGGGAGACATGTGGAACTCGGAGAAAAAGCAAAGAAAACGGTAGCTGAACTAAGGTGTCTTTTGCACTCAATTTTACTATTATAGTATGCGCCCACAATAAATCAGAATGCTGGCGTGGCTGATGTTGAATTTCTGGTTTATGACAGTGGTGGGAGTAAATCCGTGCAGGCTAATGACACTACGTCACTAGTTGGCATTTGTCTTGAATCTGGACCCATTTGAAAACCAAATAAAAAAACGTGCATCCTACTCACTAGTTGGCACTTGTATCAAATCTGGACCGTTTTGAAGCCCAAATAGCAAACCGGTTTGCATTAGTTTGAGCCGCAGCAGTCGTGCGCATAAAATGAGCAATATAGTAGCGTATGCTGATACAAACCACAAAAGGGCGCTATGATGCAATATTCTTAAACTAGAATAAGATATGCCTAGGATAATGTTGAATGATGGAACTAAATCACTGAGGTATGAAAGTTAGGCAAAACTCAAGTTATAATGGTGAAATCAAGGTGGGTCCGGATTCGACACAAGTCACAAGTGCCCACTACTAGTCTATTCAACTAATGTTTTATGCCGTTTTTAGCAAAATAAGGAATGTGATTCGTAAGATGTCTTTGTGCTAAATATATATTACATATTCCAACAAAGTTGTGCAAACAAACTTTTGGGAAAATTTATTTCAGTGAAGTACTTACGAATATAAACCACCACCAAAGTTCATATCTCAAAAAGACGCTTATTGCCCAAAACCGTGTATACTAACAGATTATAAATACCTTGGGCTAGACAATGATGTTTTTGCACAGAATGTGGATATACTTAACACCTTACCCTGTTTTATAAAAAGGACACAATTTGAGATTAATAGAAACACACTTTTATGACATTCCAGAAATGACTGTTTAATTAACTGCATCGCATGCTAGCAACAAATAAAGTATAATCTTTGGAACAGAAGCCACCAATTTAACATGATAATATTATGATATGATAATCATAATAAGGTGATGATGGGGAAAAGAGTCTTCAGATGATACCCCTGTCACTGATCTCTCTGTCAGCATGGTAACAAGGCCTAGGCTAGGAATAGGGCAAGAAAAACATCACCTCAACCAAGACAAGTACCAGTGGTCAAGTGGAAACCACACTTCAACCGAATACTAGTGGTCAAGTAGAAAACACACCTCAACACGATGAAGCAATCTTGATTACTGACTTTTAATTTTATCAATCATGATTACTAGTAGTAATACTACATTTACTACTCTACGACTACGGACTAGTGACAGTGTAATAAACATGTTTACATGCTATCTTGTTAAATTATATCTTCCCTTCTGTATATTCTAGAGTAAAGTTTAAAACATACCTCAGAATGCACTATTTGAAGCTAGTTTTTAAAAATCTCTGAAGGGGCATACCCCCCAACAAAGCTTCACGCTTGGGTACAGGAATAGTTCGCCAGCTGGTGCTAACAACACACAGGCGCGCGCCCATCCCGACTCTTGCCTGGGGCAATGAAGAAGATTGTTCCAGTTTAACAGGTTATACAAACATTATTAACTCAAGCTAACATGTTTAATCTGAGTGCACATGTTTAGCGCAACGCTTTTGCACTGCGCAGAGTGAACCGAACGGCTCAAAACTATCGACAAATGGGTCAAAACCTGTTGAATTCAGTGGCATCGCGAACTTTACCCACCTAGTGAAAAGTTGTACGGGCCGCCATTTTCTCCGTTTTAAAGTCATGTGATCAGGGTTTCCTCAACAACAGCGAGAACGAGGCCTAAACAACGTTGGCGGCTGCCTTCGCTGCAGACTAGCTTGAGAGTTTTCTCATTAATCACTTCACAGCTTTCATCGGGATCAGCGGCGTTAGGCGACGAAAAACCACACGCCATCGTTTTGTTATCGGCAGGTGAGTAAATATATACTTTTTTGTGAGCCGTTTCGCGATGTTTACTTATGTGGATTGACGATGTCAGTGCTCGAAGCAGGTGCCCGGTACTACAAGAATCACTCGGAATCGTCTTGACTTGTGTCGAAACGTTGAGTGATGCCTGATATCCGTGGCAACAAATGATTAGTATGAGTCGTCACGACCTCTGGTGCGAGGTTACCACTTTCAGACATCAATTACTCAATTAAAGTCAATAAAATGTTCATAATTTCCATGATAATATTAATAATAGACCTACAAATGTAATCAAGATCGACTTGTAGTTCACAGTCATAGTCTGGACAGACATAGTCAGTAGTCTGAGTAGACTGTGCACAGATTATATCTAGTAAGGAGAAAGACATTGACATAAGCATGGTCACAGACACAAGTGGGTTATCATAATTATAACTTATAGACATACATGTACTAATAGATAAACAATAATATTTCATATAAATTATCACAAAGCCAGCCCGTACCCACTGCGTCATGGAATTCTTAGCTGAGGGGCGCTGAGAGCATCCATTCCAATTAATGGTTCAACATTCCCGAACACAGACTTTCTAACATTTCTTTTTTAATATTTATAGCCACAGTAGTACCATGGAATAACCTAACCGCCCAATCAATTCAATCTCCCTCTCTAGATGCTTTTAAGCAATGCCTTACCAACACTGCCGCAAACAATGTCTTTAAGAGTGACCCCTGTTTGTTTTTAACTTGCACTTGCACATGATTTTATAAACAGTTACAACCAGCACTGCACACTTGCACACCTGGCGCAGGCAACAATTACCACACCATCCACGAAGGCCTACTTATAGGTGGTCATTCATATAATGTCACATGTCATTATATAGTGGAGCACGTATACATCTTTTGATATGAATACTGGGAATATACACAAACAAATATAATTTTACACATTTTAACAGTTGTGTATTCAAAGGTTTCAATTCATTTTCTACTGTTGTTAGGCAGTTGACTCTTGATTCCCAGCAGGAGGAGACATTGTCGTACTTTGGAGTCACTTGTGGAGTGTGGTGGTAGCAGTTAGATCACAAAGTACTCAGAAAACCGTTCAGTTGCTTGAGAGGGCCAATGTTTGAGACCACCTAGCTACAGTGATTTTGAAACCTGGTCTATTTAATTCATACCACTTTCACTACAGGTTTCTTTTGGAACATATACCCCAAAAGCTGTCAGTCCATTCTATCTATTCCAGAGGAAGTAAGGTATCCCTCGGGTGGAATGGAATGACCTGTCATGTCCAGTCTCACAGAGCAAATGGATTTGATCTTCAAAAATTCATACAGGCACTGAAGTTGGTGGAGCAGTGTGATATATGAGTACCTTGTCTAGAAAGAAACTAGCACTATATATTTAAGACCACCCAATGTTGTAACAATTAATAACCGTTGTGGGTGTGTCCAATAATTTCTTTGATTCTCATGGAATTTTTTAGTATTTCCTGGATACAACAAATATACAAATCCTATGAATTGATTGAGTTTAGAACATTTTGTCTGCCTACGCGATTAGCTGTATATCTGTAAAGATAGTAAAACATTGAATAACAATGTAACAAAATCTTTTATATTTTAAATCAACTTACATATGCCAAAGTTCTGGAATGAAGACATGGACCAAGCTTGATGTATGTTTGATGTAAAATTCTAGCTCAATTTAAAAATTCAACGTTAGGGACTGTCCATCCCTCACAGGCCCTTATAGCCAGAAAGAAATTTTTGCCAGTCTTGACTTAATCAAAAGTGTGCCTTTTAGTGCATGGACGGCTTGTGTGGAAACCATTCACATCAATCACATTATTGGCCAGTTTAGTTTTTTCATTGCATTGACAAACCAGTATCATTTGAGACATTTATTTAATTAATACTGATCCATTCAATTTGTTTCACTACTAGTTGTGCCAATGATAGTCATTAATGTGAGTCCCTAGAGTTGGAACTGTTAGTTAATCTAATGGCCAGCTGTCCCCCTCTAAATTCCACCAGTCTTATCAGTTGTAATTACCCATCTTGAAGACAAGCAGATGGGTCCCTGGCTAAGCCCCTCATCCCTCATGCTGTGGATGACCAAGTTATGTGTTGTCCTGAACATATCATAATTGGGAACAAAAACTATCCACTGAGGATGTCATTTATTCTGGCAGTGACCCCCCTCAGTTATATATAATGACCAGTCTGCTTGGCATAATGTTCTGAATGAATTTTCATAAGACAGTGAGATTCTGGCAAACTATCTAGATTAATGTGCTATCTATATGAACATGTTGATTGCTAGAACAGATCTATGGAAATGTATGTATATGTTGCAAATTAAAACCACAAAAGTAAGACAATTAATCAGATGATGAGGAAATACAGTCATGTATATACCATTTACGCAATGCAACAAGACAACACCAGATATGGAAGAAATGTGGCCAGAATAACCTTCTGACATTTATTTAATATTCACCCGATAATTGGATGAGTTGTTAGCTAAAACACAATACAATCAAATGTGGGCCATTTGAGGTCTTAAACATTGCCCCATTTATTTTATCTATACATTCTAAAAACAAGGCCCACATTATAGAATACCATACTTAAATTATGGTAATACACCAGAACTATTAAAAAGACGCCTCCCAGACATTTAGACGATTAAAACTACTAACTATTACCACATCCTAGAGAGAGGTGGGGCCATTCCGCCTTCCGCCACACCGTTTATTAATCCTACTTTAATTACCGCCCTAAAAACCCTGCGTACACTTGAAGGAGGAAAAAGCTTTAAGGCAAAACCTCGTGTACCATTTAGAAACAGGGAAAAGCGTCAGCAAAGCTAAAATTAACACATGTGCGTGTTGTGAAAATCCCATACATACTTATAACTAGTCTTATGGCAGGAGGGGAGGGAGGTGGAGTCAAAACTGATACGATATTCGATAAACAACTGAACACGAGGAATTTCAAATGTGGCCGCTGCTGGAGGTGCAGTGGCCTTTTATGTCCTGAATGGTCGGACTAGGTTTTACTGTATCACTACGCTAAAGCGCGGGAAGGCCGGCACGCCTTCAGGCTATTGGACTCTGACCTGGTCAAGGTACAGTGTCAGCTTGTTTACCTAGCCTGCAGGCTGGCTCTAGGACTTTAGTGTTGCCTTGGTTGCCTCGCGTAAAACTTGTTATGCAATGTAATCGCATAAATCCCTTTACGCAATGCAACAAGACAACACCAGATATGGAAGAAATGTGGCCAGAATAACCTTCTGACATTTATTTAATATTCACCCGATAATTGGATGAGTTGTTAGCTAAAACACAATACAATCAAATGTGGGCCATTTGAGGTCTTAAACATTGCCCCATTTATTTTATCTATACATTCTAAAAACAAGGCCCACATTATAGAATACCATACTTAAATTATGGTAATACACCAGAACTATTAAAAAGACGCCTCCCAGACATTTAGACGATTAAAACTACTAACTATTACCACATCCTAGAGAGAGGTGGGGCCATTCCGCCACAAGGTCACCCGAACATGTGACCACCCCACCTCGTAACTTGAATTATATACCATCTCTGCATTGCACAGGACACAGATAGGTGCACTAAATAATATATTTTTAGTTGTGTTTAATTTACTTTACTATGGACTTAATGTATATTGTTACGTACATTGATGTCTGAAATAAATGCTTATTATTATTATTGTTATTGTAGTGATGGGTATAGCCAAATTCATGTTGGTATTAAAATGGGATCCTTGCTCTTTTCATAGTCTAAGCTTTAGGTAAAAAGTATTGTGAATAAATAACTCAGAACACTTTAATTAATTGGTCTCATCAAATTAAATATTGTTTTTCATTTCCCCAACTTAGTACCACATGGTAGCGTGTATCAGTCTTAATCAAAGGCATCAAAGGATCAATTCTAGTTTGGACACAACAGTTTTGTTTGGTGTCTTCATAACAACTTGGAGTGAATGATCTTTTCAATTAAGAAGGTGCCAGTATACTAATATAGAGCATAATTAATTGGCTTGTTTCCTACAGTCCACTATATATTCACCAACCTGTAGCACTTGGGGATGTAGGACCCTCTTTTCTTCTGCAGTATTTAACTGGGAAACTAAATTGAACAAAATAAAATAAACAGATCACACACACACACACACACACACACACACACACACACACACACACACACACACACACACACACACACACACACACACACACACACATGCTACTTTTCTTCCCTGATAAAAATTTAGAAAGTTTTCAGGGTGGTTATAAAGTGCAAACTTTGCTTGGTCTCTCTAGCATTACTCTTTAATTATAGTCCAGTCCTCGCATACCCTTGTAACAAATTGCATTGCACTTTTATAAAATATATTTGAATCTGCAACGCAACAACTGGTGGCTTACCACTCTAATTGTTCATCTCACTAGCATTGCCTTTTTTGTAATTTCTCAATTTATGGCATGTTTGTAATAAATGTAATATTAAGTTACACATTTTCCACATAAAGACGTACTCGTACTAATTTTGTTATTGCTGTGAAACTGGCATTTTTTGCATACTTTGTTTCCCAACAGTAGTAGCAGTATATATATATATATATAGTTGTATATGTTGGGTTTGCTAGTTGGGTAGCCGCCCATGTCGAGTGTAAAGTACAACGTTTATCATGACATGCTTTGGGCATTTGGCTGCGTGCACCAACATCTATGGGCCTTTGGGACAAGTTCAGAAATACGAAGATGACCAAATATATCCACTTACATAAAATCTCATTTAAATAGTTCAGTATCTCTCCTTGAACCGAGAGATGTAGCATGCAAAAATGAATTAACAGGTTAACGTGTGTGTGTCTCATTAAATATTAATACTAATCTGTAGCTAGGTAGATGGTTACACCACTCCCCACCACACAGCGCATTTCTCTTGGTTTGTTTGTGATTACTATACATTTTTGATAGCTTTTCAGGTGCATTGTCATAGCACCAACTGAATGTGTTTTTAAAGGCCAGGCTAATGTTTTGGAAACCTTTAAACGACAGGAATGCATTGATGTGACTTGATCTGTTCACCAGAGACATAAGTCTTGAAAATATTACTAACATCTAATATATACACACACACACACACACACACACACACACACACACACACACACACACACACACACACACACACACACACACACACACACACACACACACACACACACACATGCTACTTTTCTGGTGTAGGATCCACTGTATTTGAAGTCATAAAACTTGTCCAAAACACATCCTTCCCTGATAAAAAATTAGAAAAGTTTTCAGGGTGGTTATAAAGTGCAAACTTTGCTTGGTCTCTCTAGCATTACTCTTTAATTATAGTCCAGTCCAGAATGTGTTTTTAAAGGCCAGGCTAATGTTTTAGAAACCTTTAAAAGACAGGAATGCATTGATGTGACTTGATCTGTTCACCAGAGACATAAGTCTTGAAAAACCTGAAGTCTCCTGATGCATGGAAGAACATGGTGCTGTTTCCATGCCATCCAAGAATGATGCATGATTATGATTAATCATACTAAATCACAGCACATAAAACTGTTTAGCATATATATTGTTTGTCTGTGTCATCAACAATTGACAATTGTTGATGATGAAGGTATCTACTTTGACCCATCATGTAACTCTTGTGTCATGTTGTTTTGTTCCATAACTCTAATTAAGTTGTGATGTATTTCTCATTATTTATACAAAATGTGAAATTACTATTATGTATAGAGACTTTCACCTGTCTTATGTCAAGACAGCTACAACAGTGCAACAGATGTACATACAGGGTGTTGTCATTGTACATATGTTGACTGAAGCTTATAGTTCACCTCATCTCTCTTGATTGCTGTCTCTGGTTTTGTATATATATATATATATATATGGCCTGTAAAGGACAGAGGGCTCACTTGTTGACGGTAGACCACGACCATTTATTTATCTTCATGTACTGTTATCTCTTGGCACATCCTCCACAGCTTTCAGTTCCAAACATTCATGATGATGTCATGCTACATGGCATATATGTCATACTGATTAAGCCATCTTGATAAGATAGGCAAAAGTCTCATACAGATGTACTGATCGTTTGATGTTTTGAATGAATTATTTTACTTTTAACACATCTCAGTACATAAACTGGCATAAAAAGATCGACTAGAAATTAATTATATGATATATGGATTATATATACATTTATTTACTTATTAGTATTATTGCTATATAATTTTTGTACTGTATTAATGTTTTAATAATTCTTATTACTAACATCTAATATATTGATTTACACTATTTTATTGCAGTATTTATTTTAAATTATTCTTAGTATTAATAGCATTTTTTATACCATATTATTATTTAAAAAAATTAAATCATACACTATTTTGTGTATTTTAATATGTTGTAAATGTCATGAACAAATATGGATCTGGCGCTATATCAAATTTAATATATTGTTATATTATGTATATGGCAATAACAAATTTTATCAATTAAAATTAATTATCATGAAGAACGATCAGAAATAAGTTGTCATCAAACACCATCTGTCACACTCTGATCAAATAATTAGACATCACAAGCACCGAGCGTGTCCTCTTGCAAACAATTGATTCCGTTAATCTCGTCGCCTGTAATTGTGCTTAATAATTGATAGGACCTTGAAATGCAAACAAGCCTTGTACGAATTGTTCACAGTCCGTCGAATAGTATTGGCAATGTTGGATTATTACTGCCCTGTCTCGTGTAATTTTAGCTTCAGATTACCTCTCAGTAACAGGTAAGCTGTTTTATATAATATGCACATATTACAATGGCTTTCATAGACGTTTCTGTTCAGTGAATTATCCAGTCTCAATGTATATTGAGTGGTAAACAGGATGGTGTATCGTTAAAACGAATTGGTTCAGTAACCTCCTAATCGACCCATGCTCTACTTATGCCATAGTAGACATTTCAACACGTGTGTGTGTGTAATTGTGTAAGTTTGTATGTGTGTGTGAATGTATGTGTGTATTTATGTGTGTGTGGGTGTCCATTGTATGCGTGAGTGGGTGTATGTATTTGTGTAAGTTTGTGTGTATGCATGTGTATATATGTGTGCATGTGTGTGTGTGTGTGTGTGTGTGTGTGTGTGTGTGTGTGTGTGTGTGTGTGTGTGTGTGTGTGTTTGTGATTGTGTTTGTGATTGTGTGTGTGATTGTGTGAGTGTGCATACATTGTATGTGTGTGTGTGTATGCATGAGTTTGGGTGTATGTGTATATTTGTGTGTGTTTGTGTGTGTGTGTTAGTGTGTTAGTGTGTTTGCATGAGTATGTATGTGTGTGTATTTATGTGTGCTTGAGAGAGAGAGAGAGAGAGAGAGAGAGAGAGAGAGAGAGAGAGAGAGAGAGAGAGAGAGAGAGAGAGAGAGAGAGAGAGAGAGAGAGAGAGAGAGAGAGAGAGAGAGAGAGAGAGAGAGAGAGAGAGAGAGAGAGAGAGAGAGAGAGAGAGAGAGAGAGAGAGAGAGAGAGAGAGAGAGAGAGAGAGAGAGAGAGAGAGAGAGAGAGAGAGAGAGAGTGAGTGAGTGTGTGGTATGTATGTGTGAATGTGTGTATGTGTGTGTAATTATGTGGTTTGTGTGTATGTGGTATGTATGTGTGAGTGTGTGTGCGTCGCTGTGTGTGTGTAGTGAGATGTGGGGGTGGGGGGTTGGCCTCTACTATGCACAGGATGTCTCTTTGTGATGATGACTGCTCCACCTCTAATCTTACTTGTCATTTAGTTATTTATTCTGACAAGCATGGCTGCTTTAGCACATAAGCTACATTTCATCAGTTGATATGTGATGTAAAATTATCCATGTTAATGCAATTATTAAATAATCTTAATTAACAACTTTTGTGTGATTCATAGCAAACAAGCTTAGGGTGTAAATATATATGTATATATATATATATACATATATTATATAGTATATATACAATATAATATATATTATATATATGTATATTTAAATAATATATCCCATTATATATATTGTATTGTATATATATCACCAATCTATAACACATTTTTTCAAACAGTGTTCAAACCATGAACTATTTTTCTTGTTTATTCTGAAGTGCAGTGCCTTACTGCGTTGAGCATCATATTTGTGCAGTCTATTAACACAGCCTCTGCCCATGTGGCTATAGCTTTGACAAATCCAGATCCATCATTCGCCCATTGTGTGCATTTCATGTTTCTATATGCATGGTGCCAGAGGCCAAACCTTGCATCAACTGCCTATTTGTTCTGGGCTAAAAGACGGGACCGGTTTCTTTTATCGACTGGAGAGTTGAGTTTCAGTTGTCAGCTCAACCTAAATGTTTGCAGACATATGAGTCAGACTTAAATACAAGGTTCACTGATGTATTGCTCATACATTTTTCATGTCTGGGGCTGTGCCAGCAAACAAGCCAGGTACTTTAATCAATATATGTTTTTGTCAGTTCTCGCTGGTTTATGGAGTGGCAGATTTATGTCATATACAGGGAGATGTCGTACTAGATGATAGTGTGATTTGGAACCACAGAGGTTGAATACTACATGTATGAACATAAAAAATGTGCATAACATTTTAAAAACAATAAAATGATACAGCATTAAAATGTATATAAATTAATCTTAGTGATATATACAAGAACATGTAGTTCCAATTTCATTTTAAACAGTGTATGTTTATATAAATATGTAACTACCACTAAGTTATTTACAATAAATGTATTTGTTTTAACTGGATTTAGGCATGTAGTACTTAATTAAGCGATACGTTGGTACATAAGTCATGAACTGAAGTAGCCAGCAGTATGTATAAACTAATGAAGGTAGATTTGGGGGGGGACACAATGTCAGATATAAATATATTAAGAAGACAAACACTCGTACAGCTCATAATCCATATTTACGCAATGCAACAAGATAACACCAGATATGGGAGAAATGTGGCCAAAATAACCTTCTGACATTTATTTATTATTCACTCGATAATTGGATGAGTTATTAGCTAAAACACAATACAATTAAATGTGGACCATTTGAGGTCTTAAACATTGCCCCATTTATTTTACCTATACATTCTAAAAACAAGGCCCACGTTATATACCCGGTGTTTTAAATGCCATTTAGAGGCACAACACCTTTACATGTGTATTACACAGATTGTGATAAAACTACATTAATTTTGTTTTAATTAACATGCATTTGGCAGACAAGAATGCCTCATAAGGGCTAACGTTATGGTCCAATTGCTTCTTGCAAATCGTCCATGAATACCCGGTAGATATATTAATTAAACACACATCATACCATAGACTTTTGTAGATAATTTATTTAGTTTTACCTGTGTGTGTATTATCTTTGCTTCAACTGATCTCCAGAATTCACACTTATTAAGTGCAAGAAAACAAGACAATGGTCTATGTATATTGATCCTATAACCAACTGCTTCACTCCAGCACTGGTCGTCACACATGGCCGATTGCCATAGTCGTGCGTGGCCGAGCACCATTCCTGCACACTTGAGATTCCTTTTGCAGGTGAACTTAATTAGTGGAATGGCTAATAGTGTTGGTTGTTTGCCTGTTGCCTTGCCAATGAAATGGCTATGGGAGACTGTCACTGTTTGCACCTTGTATTGGATATTGTGTGTGCCAGTGGGCGGTACCATTTGCAGTATGGGATCTACAAATGTAGTAGACTAATGGGCTCCTGGCTCAACAGGCACAGCAGTGTTTACACTGGTTCAATACCCAGCTAAATGAGCCACCTTTGTAAACATACAATGAAATTAGGCTGTGTTTTCACAGTCAATTTGACTTGGCAATTGAGTATTATTTGTATGGAGTTTAACATAAGATTTTGCTGAACATATTCATTGCTTTGCAGCGGTCGACATTTTGGTGGCAAAAACATTTGGATAGTTTTATGTGGCAAGTGAATGTCTGATGCCATAGTAACTACCTATATATTATGTAGGGAACAAAATATTAAATAATTCTAGCTAGTTGTGTGACGACCACCAACATTGTCATATGATACCAGAGAAAAGTTAATTTTTATACTGAGTAAGTATTTTCTCTGTAAATTAACTTTCTTCAATAGCGTATGCACCAACTGCAGACAAATCTGATGAAGAGCATGAGACATTTTATAATGATCTTGAATTGGCAAAATCACATTGCAAATCACAGGAGATTGTAATAGTTATGGGAGACTTTAATGCTAAAGTTGGTGGGTAAAGATGCGAAGACATAGTTGGACCACATGGATGACTGAGATATTCTAAAGTTGATGGACGAAAGGAAGAAAATTAAGCAAAATCATGATGCATATGTAGCAATGAACTAGGATATAACGGCCATATGTAATCTAGAGAAAGAGAAGTGGCTTAATGAACAATGCAAAGAAATTGAACAGAAGCATAAGCACGACACAAAATCCATGCATGTTAGAATAAGAGAAATCACAAGGAAAAGAACATGCGCAGCTACAGGCTGCCTGAAATCTAAAGAAGGACACTTAATAATGGTCAAAGACAAAATACTCGAGAGATGGTCAGAATATATTGGTGAACTGTACGATGATGAAAGGGTTGAAAAACCATCAATTAAGAAGAACTTTGATGGTCCTCCTATATTGAAGGATGAGGTTCGTAAAGCCATCAGATCAATAAAAAGGGAAAAGCTGCTGGACCAGATAATATTACCATTGAAACGATTGAGTGTTTAGATGAATTTGGTATTAATATAGTAACAGACTTCTTGAACAAAATATATGACAGCGGAAGAATCCCAACTGATTTATCAAGATCCATTTTTGTAGCATTACCAAAGAAACCAGGCGCAATTGAATGTGAATTTCAAGAAATAAAACATGGTGTAAGACAAGGGTGTGTCCTATCACCTGATCTCTTTTCACTATACAGTGAGATCATCTTACGTACATTACAAGATATGCCAGGTATTCAAGTAGGGGGATACAACATGAATCATTTACGATATGCAGACGACACAGTACTGATTGCTGATAACGAAATAGATCTACAACAGATGCTAGATACAGTAATAAGGGAAAGTGAGAAAAAAGGTTTGTCTCTGAACAAAAAGAAAACAGAAACCATGGTCATCTCAAAGAAAAATTACACTCCAACATGCAACATGGTAGCATATAGCACTGTTTTGAAGCAAGTCCGAATGTTTAACTAGTTGGGATCACTAATAACATCCGACGGTCGATGCAACGATGAGATCAAGAGACGAATTGCACAAGCAAAAACAGCTTTTCACAACATGAAAAACAAACAAAAATATATTAATTGAAGTGAGAAAACATGTACTGCAATGCTACATAGAGTCCATATTGCTATATGGATGTGAATCCTGGACAATAACCAAAAGTTCACAAAAAACCATAGAAGCCACTGAAATGTGGTTCTTAAGAAGAATGCTGCGAGTGCCATGGACTGCAAAACAAAGCAATGAAGTCATCCTAGGGACAGCCAAATGAAAAAGGAACATCATCAACAAAGTTAGAACACAACAAGCACTATTTATAGGCCATGTCATGAGAAAGAAAAAATTAGAACATGTAATAACAACAGGAAAGATAGAAGGAAAAAGATCCAGAGGACGACGGAGAATAACAATAATAGATACCTTGGGGGTAGTCTCTCAACATGGTGTGGAAGGTGCACAACAGGACTGCTACAAACGACCGTGCAGTTTGGAGGGCTATGATTGCCAACGCCTGTGACAGACGTGGCACATAGAAGAAGAAGATGATGAGAGAGCCTGGTACAAACTTACATTTAGGTTACCTGTCTGCTGGTGTTAGCACACCCCATTTTTCAAGACTTACTTTTGTTCATTCCCACAATGATTTGACTTTCCCAAATATGAACCAAAAACACAACAACAAAGTTCCCACAATTGTCATAAACGTTCTATTAGTCCAGTCATTTTACGGCCAAAAAAGGCTCAACCTGCCACTAATTGCAACAGAAAGTACGTCATGTGGAACATGCTCAGTTATGTGTCCACTATGACATATCAAAAATAGAAATGAATCACATGAGGGCAAACCCCCCAAAAACGCAAACAAATATAGATCCCCAAATCGTCATAATATACTACTAATCATTATAAGGGCACTTGTAGTTTAGATGTACAGATCATCTTACCTGGTTTTCTTACATATTTGACATCTGCTGATCTGTTAGAAACATTATCATGTGCATTGAATCAGCCGGGTATTGCATAATAGTAGTTTAATATGAATATTTTGAAAATAAATGAAACACAAAATGATCCCTTTGAATGTTAAGATGCCCCCCGGAGCCACGGCCAAATCGTGCTATGTAATATGTAGGTACCTATTCCCGGTGAGGTAAGTTGATAAACTGGTCATATACTGTTATTGAAAGTTTATGTTATATCTTATAAGAACATACATGCTACTGATTTGTAAATATTAAAATCGTCCACGCATGCAAAATTTGAAAAATGTCTAAGAACTACCAGAAATGGTTTGCATCGTTAGGTCGAGTCGCTTCGCATATGCAGACGAAACTTGAATAAGTTATTACATTAGCCGTTCTGTTGGTGATAATATATAATACATATGTTATCTATGTAAACAATAACAAACAAAGCCAAGAAATAAACATTTGTATAATTATCTGAATAGTGAGTGGAAAATTGATACCGCTGTATAATCAAGATATTGTTAAATTAAATAATTTAAATTAATGAAGCCGTGACAATGAACACATAAAGGAAACTTAGCAGCAGAATAGTTTTGAAAATGACGTTGGCGGTCGCCTAACAACGTAAACAATAATAGATAATGCTGTGAGCTAAACATTGCATAAACTGTTAAGGGGTCAGCACACTGTTGGACTTCCTGCTTGATTACAGACGAAAAAAAGTGCATTATATTTTTGAGAAATGATTTTTTACAATGTTCACTTGCTCTGACATAAGTGCATTTGAGTAGTCAGATTTCTAGATGTGATTGTAGCAGCTGTTGACAGTAAAATGGTGTCTTTTTAGCTGATTTTACTAAGCAGAAGGGTATCTGGCAGCAATTTGGCTAGTTGACACTTTAGCCGGATTACTGCCTGCATGCATTTGTAAATATTGACGGGTGTCATACATACAGGCATTTTGCAAGAGCTAGAGATATTAGATTTTGACTAAAATCGACCAGCATGTCAATGAGATGATAATAACAGCAGGTGGGAAGTTTAAGAAACTTTATAGGTCACGTTTTCTTATAATCACACACAACATTAACATGGTCGCCAATGGGAAAACTGACAGTGTGTTGAGCCCTTAATATAATAATGACTTAACTAAGGTATGACAATTTGATTATTACGTAAACATGGGAGCAGTAATTTTTTGGGTTCCGTGCTCTGCAGCAGTTGCATTCCTGTTATCATCGGATACAAGGCTGCATTAAATCAAGCCTGGCCATTGATTTTTTCAGAGATGGAAGTAACCCTGACATAGTATTGTGCAATATGTAAAAAAAATTACTGTGGTGATTCAGCAAAAGCTACCCTTGATAAAAAGGGAGTGAAAGCATTAAGCGAACAAAGGAAAGATAATATAATCACTGTACCTGGACAACAAGTCCTCCACTATTGCATACTCAATTACTGTAATAATAATGAAATTCATCGAGTAACTAAAGTGGATAAAAATTCGGGGATAGACACTAATGCGTGTGTCCTATGATCGGCAGAAGGACAGTTCAGTTTTTACAAAAACTGTTTTCTGTGGCCAAGAAGCCAACGGTGGTAGGAAGACAAAAAACATCTGACATTGTTCCAATACAAACCATCGCCTTCAAAGATAATGTTTTATCGACGTGTCGTGAAAGACATGATGCATGGTTCGACTCCGTGCAAGCAAGGCTGTTACATGTGCATGATTTTCCTGCTGCTGATGCCCTGTACCATCAAGCATGAAGCATACATTTCCGGACGATGAAATACATCCCAAAGAAGTCTGAAAGCGACGTACGTGTTCCGAAGAAGAAGAAAATCGGACGACCTGACGAAGAAAAAACAAATGCATTCATCAAGGTTGTCAAATTTCTGGAAGAAAATGATGATGAGGAGATAACTATCAATGATCTCGTTAGCAAAATGCTGATATTTATGATCGGCTCAGAAAGTTAACCATATGGAAAAACTCTTATGAGAGCAAAGCTCGAGGAATATTTTGGGACCAGGATAATAACCGCTCGGATCAATTGAAAGGCAAATGTAGTCACTTTCAATAGCACCGAAGACGCTGTCCTTCAGGAATTTCATACACGTGAAAAGGGTGACATTAAAATGGAGAAATAAACATTATAGAAACTGCTGCAAAACTCATTCAGGGTGATATTAAATAAATAAAAACGTCGACTGAGTCATATCCATCGTACCATGAAATGGAATCTGAAGCGGAATGCATCAGCTTCCTGCCAGGAAGTCTGAAGCGTCTGTTGGAAGGAATAATTGCGGGGAAAGATGTTCGTCTAAAGATAGCATACATTGGACAGGTGATTATGCAGGCAACCCGTCCAAGAGTTCTGATTGCGCCACTACAAGTTGGGTTGGAAGTACAAATCCATCATCATTTTGCATCGTGTTTCCTTGTAGACAGACACACTGAACAGCCATGGATTCTGTTGTCCATATAATGAAGTGCAGAAGTTTGAAAAAAATGCGGCATTTGCACAAGGGACCGCCATACCCGGTTTCACATCGTTGGGGTTTGTTCAATATGCAGCAGACAATGTGGACCACAACATCCGGACATTAGACATTTCACGGAATGGGAATAATTGCTATTATTGCAATCTATTCCAAAAAAGAAATGTCACTGGCAAAGAAATATGCACTTTGGGACGCATACAAATCCGCTTCCACAGAGAAGAAAGACACGGCCTGTCAGCAGTATAATATCAGACACTAGTCAGCATGAAACCAAGTAACCAGACAGGCCAGCTGGACATTCTTTGAAAGACATCGCTCCAGTTTGGAGAAGTCATCAGTAATGTTCCTTCCGATGATTGGCATGAGTTCAAGTGATGCCACATGCATATTTTCAACATCAGTGTTTGTGTGTGAGCATGCTCGATGCCATGGTGTTATCCCGGTCATCACGTTTGACCAGCCTCTTTGGTGGAAAGCCCTCATGAATATAATCAGCGAACCTGTAGGACGTGACCTGCATAGAATTACCTTGCACCTTGGTGGTTTTCACACAAAACTGAGTTTTCTTTGGTGCATTGGACATCTGATGGTTGGGGACTAAAGGAACTAATGGAACTTGAGTACGCCCCTAAAGCAGTTGAACAGATCGTGACAGGGAAACCCATATCGCGCGCAGTACGAGCACATTTTCTTGTTGATGCAGCTGACAACACACTTATTGCATCATAATCATTTGAAGTGTCTGTATGTCGTCAACATGGCCATTCAAATAAAAAATGCCCATAAATATGATGTAACAGAACAAGACTCAGATAATGAAACAATTGGAACAACATCGTCACATGAATAATTTCATGAATATGCGAATTGTGGCGATTTGCATTATACATGGTAGCCATTTGGTTTTATGAATTTTTGGGGGGTTTCCCACCCACGATTTATTTCTATTTTTAGTATGTTACACATGATATATTTATGAATATAAAATCGTTGAAAAACTTTCTGTTGCAATTTGTGGCAGGTCATATACTAAAATGACTGGACTATATAGTGTAGTTTTAGTCTTATGAGACTCTGGCTAATGATAATTGTACACAGTGTATATGAGTGTTAGTTATACTTATCAGTACATCTTCCAAGGGGTTTTAGGGCGGGGATCCAGGGACCTAACGCTTTCCCCTTGTTTAAAATCACATAATTTGATACACGTACGTAAGATGGTGGGTTTCCTCCACCTGCGTGTGGTCGGTTCCCCCACCTTTGCTGTCAGTTTTGTGTATTTGATATGACAAGTGATGACATTGTATATTATTGTAGTTACGTAATCTAGTTATACATCATAAAGAGTTGGCTTACTACTACCGGTAAGCTCTTATACAAACATACACCTGACGTGTGTTATCAGCAAGCAAGCCACTTTTCTAAGTCACAACTTTATCTGGTAGTGTTGTCCCGCAGAAACACTGATATGATTATAGTATGGTATGGTATTAAAATAATGTTCACATGCTAGTTTCCTTGCAGTAGCTGTCCGTGTGTTCAGTTGTCGTTATATTACTATTAATTGTTTGTATCATGGGAAATAAACAGCAAATCTGATGACCAGAACTTGTTCGGTTATTGCTTAGAATTGTATTCAATTTGTAGCGTAATCAAATGTCACTGGTATTGGCTGAAGGCACAGCAACCAGTTTGACTGCTATGTGCAGATAGTGTATATGATGTTTGCCAAACTAATTTGACTTATATAACATACTGCCAGCTGTTTAGATTTACTGAGCAATCCACCATTATTAATTATATTCCTGATCTTGTGGGTCTGTAATTATGGTCTCTCATTTGCTAACACTGAAACAGTTATGTATTACGAGTTGACGTCGTTTAATAATCAGGTTGATATGATCCACACAGAATAAAGTACAGTCACGAGTCTACCATGTCATGCATAATATTTTTCTGGCATTAGAAAATAAAATAAAAAGAAAGTTCATATTATGTTTCATGGTCATTAAAAGACAAAAGAAAATAAATGTTCTCTTATACGAACAAAATCAACGTTTTTGTTACTAAAAAATCACCTTAATGCTAAGAATGCTAAAATTATTAATGTTATCATGACTGATAGAAAATAGATTTTGATGTAGTACCTTCTTAATAGTTCACTAAATGCAGGTGAATGTCACACTAGCATACAGACAGTCTGTGGTTGTTTATACAGTGGCTACTAAATTGGTCTGTATCATGACCTGTGTGAACGGAGCCTTCTTAAGTTAATCCATTTGCTAAGCCTCATATGTTATTACACATGTCTTCTTTAGTGTCGTATTCGATGTCACGGAGACCTATAAAATGCCCATGCATGGCCACATTAACGGATTTAGACATGAGCATAGATGAGCCTGAGGCATGTTATATATTATATCTAACCAAAATGACCTTATGCAAATTATACAGTGAACACAAACATATGTATGCCTAATGAGCTGTGTGTAGTTATCCTCCTTCAGTTTCTTCCTCATTCGTTCTGTCATCAGAGAGCAGGTGATGCCATCAATCGATCTATATCTAAAGCTGTTCTTATCTAGATCCCACATCAAATTTTTCGGTGTTTTTGTTCTTTTTATGGTTCTCCACTGTCCTGAAAATTTCCAGGATCATATCTGTCTTGGAGTTCTTGTTAGCAACATATTCTAAGGACAAACTTTGCCAACATTTATAAGAGAATGTTATATTTCAGTAATGCAACTTTATAAATTCAAATATATAATAGTCAATAATAATTATTATATTTCAGTAATATGACTTATTTTATATATTAATGTTGTATGATAAAATAATAAAATCTTAACAACATGGCATGTTTTGTTTCAGATGAATGTGAACAGAGACCATAGCTCACAACCACCATGGGTAGTGGTGCATCGGTAGAAGAGATCGCTGAAGCTCCCCAGGAGCGACCTACGACTGCCGCAGGCTATGGCCGCGGGGCAACAAAACAGTCCCTGGCACGACCCCCGGGAGGGTACATGACCCCCAATGGCAGTCGCGCCCCCTCACGTCCTACCAGCAGGGGTAGCAGCATGCTGAGAAGCTCTCTGAGAAGCGCGAGTCTTGCGCCATCTCACCTGCGAAAAATGAGGGCAGCCGCCCTGGGTAAGTGAAACATGCCCTGTTTCTAACATGTGTCAGGCACCAAGTTTTTCTCATGATTTATTTATGTCATGCACTCCAGCATCCATTAGGAGCATAACTAGGCCAGCCACAATGACTCTCCAGCGCACACGATCCTCTCTATCCCCTTCCAAGTGTAGCCGCTCATCTTTACCTCTGCACCAGAATCCATTTACCAAGTTGGGAGTTCCAAATCAGAGACTCTTGTGATATTCATTGTTGGCTTTCTCTGGGTGTGTCCAATCAAGCCCCCACTTTCTCCTCAGGATATGTTTGGCGACCGGTTCTTGACTAGTCCTTTCCCATATCTCCTCGTTTCTGACTTCTTCGCAGACATCAGTTGAGGAAAGTCTAGGTTTTGTGTATTTTTTGTAATTTTCCATGTTTCGGAGCCATCACTACAGTAGTGCATACTGGGCCCTCCGATGGGTATCCCCCATTAAATAAATGTACCGTTTCCATGAAAATCTGACAAACTATTTATAAAAAATATCCATATTATAACTCCCAACAACTTATTTAATTGATGTTATGCAACAAAATTGTTATAAAACAATTTTGATTTTAGTGGAAAATTTACAATTTCCATACAAAGAATCCATGTCTCGCATAAACAATTCCATAGCTCCTCGCATCTGGGCTGGGCTTTAGATAAAGCAAAACATGGGCAGATAACTAAGATAGAAGGTACAGAGGCATATATTATTTATAGAACTAAAACTGGCTTGCAGTGATGCATGTGGGTAACTGTTTATACACCTACTCTGATGAAGTACTGGTTGCTAGGGTTGGGACAAAATGTGTTATTGTTAAGTCTTAATATACTTAATTGAAACAGGATAATTACACCAATTAATATATATGCTGGCGTGCAAATGTTGTATGTGAGGCAGCAGTCTACAGTGCCGCCATGTTGTTTAATCAGGCCTGGTATACCATGATATGACTCATGCTTGCAACTATAGTGTAGAACATGTTATTGCATCTAGCAACGGTTGACTTATAAAAACAAACAAGACTATCATGTTCGGGAAGAAAACAAAAAGGAGATGATGTACCAGTGGCCATAATGATCTAACCTGCAAAAGACAGAGGGTAGATAGTTGATGATAAGGGGCTTCTACAGCAGTTGAATCAGAATGACATGCCAGCAAAACTTCTGGTATTTTGTCCCAAAAAATACGAAATAACTCTTCAGTCTTGCTCTTAAAGAGATCTCACATTGTGCCA
Source organism: Escarpia spicata (assembly GCA_963995525.1). Taxonomy (NCBI): domain Eukaryota; kingdom Metazoa; phylum Annelida; class Polychaeta; order Sabellida; family Siboglinidae; genus Escarpia; species Escarpia spicata. The sequence continues at coordinate 52,066,524 of OZ023205.1, forward strand.
TGTGTCAATCTGTGTATACATGTACCATGGGTGTTTGATGATGCAGGAAACTTTGCAAAAAGTTATGATTATGATCTTTGTTTTTACAGGCATTAATTTTTTCTTAAAACTAAACTTAACACTGGCAAGTGAACTATCTCTGTAACTGCAACCAATATCTGGAATCAAATGTCAGTGACTTTAAAATCATCTGAAATTGTAGCCACTTTTAACATATCTTGACAAAATTTTTTGAAATTGCATTTCCATAATAAATCTTTGACGGTACCTTGCTCAAATGGTGACTCTTGCGTGTTTCTGTTCACGATTTTGCCTAATAATTATACGTGGCTCCTCTGACCCCAGGTTCCTGAGGATAAATAGGCGCTAATAATCCGCTATAGAAGTTTAACGTTATATTGTTATGTTTTTTTGGTATTTTTATGCCACATAAAACCAAGTTCAATTCCATTTCAATATATAGAAATGCGTACAGGTTTATTTCTGGTTATTGAAACAAATATATAGTTCATCAAAAATGTATTTAATATTCCCTTTTCCCACTGTAAATATAAAGAACCCAACATTTAAAGTTGTGACTTGTTTTCCTGTGACTTTATTTCCTGCGACTTTCCATGACTTTTTTCCTGTGACTTTATTTCATACATTCGCTGCTGCCAGAGCACTCGCTCTGATAAAAGGAGTAAGTGATTTCTGCCACCTTACATTCAAAGCTCAGTGATGAAAAGTATTGAAAGGTCCACCTAAATGATCCGATTTAACAGCATTCTTGTTTCCTGTTGTTCATATGTGTGATGCACAAATCATTTGCCAGTCATGTCTACTGAGATGGCTGTACTCAGGAACCACAGGAACCAAAGAAAATGGGTGCACACCCCTGTACACTTATTGGGATACAAAATGTCACATATTTCCGTGTCTAAAAAAATTGTTATGTGTACTGTCTGCTAAATAAAACGAATATGGTTTATGTAACCACACATTATGATTATAATGTTATTGAGTATATTCTGTTTGTTTCAGGGCGAAAGAGTGCCTGCACGGTCACCATAACCAGGGAAGGCTTCACTCTACAACACATACAGATCTGTCAAGGACAGGTAGGGATGTTGCTATGATCCTGTCATTGTCGTGTAGAAGATATTTATATAAATGTCACACAAAAATATACTGTCAATGAGACAAAGTCTGATGGTTTTTTCATTGAGTCGCCATTTTTAGATATTTTTTTATCGTTATCTGTTAATTTTTTTGAGGAAAACATGTTTACATTGCTTATGGATGGCATTTGGCTAGGAAAATTGGTAAATGTTGATCGGGGAACGATACATGAGATTCTCTCTCTAATATAATAGGTATACAAAAGATAAGTTTCAAGATATTTAATATAGGAAGGTGTATATCAATAAATAACATTTCATAGGATATTTTAGGATGCCAACAAAGCTGCAAAGTTAGTAGTTGAATGAATGAATGAATGAATGAACGTTTATTCAACAACAACAACAACATAATACATGCACAGTATGGTTTGCTGCTGCTGCTGCTGCTGAAAGGACATCAAATGTGGGCCATTTGAGGTCTTAAACATTGCCCCATTTATTTTATCTATACATTCTAAAAACAAGGCCCACATTATAGAATACCATACTTAAATTATGGTAATACACCAGAACTATTAAAAAGACGCCTCCCAGACATTTAGACGATTAAAACTACTAACTATTACCACATCCTAGAGAGAGGTGGGGCCATTCCGCCTTCCGCCACACCGTTTATTAATCCTATTTTAATTACCGCCCTAAAAACCCTGCGTACACTTGAAGGAGGAAAAAGCTTTAAGGCAAAACCTCGTGTACCATTTAGAAACAGGGAAAAGCGTCAGCAAAGCTAAAATTAACACATGTGCGTGTTGTGAAAATCCCATACATACTTATAACTAGTCTTATGGCAGGAGGGGAGGGAGGTGGAGTCAAAACTGATACGATATTCGATAAACAACTGAACACGAGGAATTTCAAATGTGGCCGCTGCTGGAGGTGCAGTGGCCTTTTATGTCCTGAATGGTCGGACTAGGTTTTACTGTATCACTACGCTAAAGCGCGGGAAGGCCGGCACGCCTTCAGGCTATTGGACTCTGACCTGGTCAAGGTACAGTGTCAGCTTGTTTACCTAGCCTGCAGGCTGGCTCTAGGACTTTAGTGTTGCCTTGGTTGCCTCGCGTAAAACTTGTTATGCAATGTAATCGCATAAATCCCTGTGTTGCTATGCCCTACTCGAACTATGAAGTTGATCAATAAGTATTTTTCAATTAATAAACTCTACAAATCAAAAGCATATTAAGGTCAGTTGTTATTTGTTGAACAGTTAGTACAAAAGTGGGAATTTGTCCCACATTAATTGGGAAAGATGACATCCTTGGAAACACATAGGAAAACATATCCTGTTGTCTACCTGGTGTAACCATAATGCAGTGCTTTAAGTGGTTCATGCAGTGTTGCCCTCTGTTGTAGCTGGTCAACTTCGAGTGGAACGAACCGGAAGGTCGTGGCTTCAATGTCATGCAGGTGAGTCGATAATTGGTCAATCTAATTTGTTTCCAAAGCTTCATGCATGTATCCCTTAACTATTTCCCCTTTACATATGTAATAGAATTTGGAAGATATCGCACTTTCTTCTGTTTCTTATTGTGTCCACCACTGGTATATTTATATGTTTTAATTGTAATTGTTATATTTAAATAATCTTATATTTTCCTTATTACCTAGTGTGAAGATGAGAAGGTTTCTTGTGCATCATCAATGCAAACATATTTCTTCATTAGGGATACGTGTTGATGACCATCTATGCATGTGGATCTGATTGTGTTATGGCACGAGTTACACCATACCACGATTAAATCACGAAAATCTGTGAATTTCATGATGTAATGTTGAAGGCCGGTAATTGTTAACTTGCATTAACTTGAGTCAGTAGATAGCACCACATGAAATAATTCTGTATTGCAGAAACGGTTATTAAAATTGACAGAAACTATTGGAAAAATTTAATAAAAGAATTACCATAAAATTCAGTTATGTGTTCATAACAAAGAGGTTGTTTGCACTTGCAGGTGATGAATGACGGGATACAATATCGCCCTGTCGTAGGGGGTTACAACAGCGGCCCCGTGCGGAAGCGAGGGGTATTTCAGCAACAGTTTAACCTGGAGGGTGAATACAAATTTGTCAGGTGAGTGTCACGTGTGAACAGCATCAGTGTGTTTCTATGACAACCGGGGGATTCAGTCTTCTATCTAGAAGAGGTGTAAAAATGGCAGTTTGCTAACTTTGGAGCATTGAAACTGCATCTCCCCCCAGGTGCCGAGATTCTCTCACCTCTTTCTATGTTCTGTTGCTTCCCTGAACAATTTGCTTCAGATCTACCAACTGTATTTAACAAAGAAAACACCAAGGTTGTTATTTAGCACTACTTACTCTTTGTGGACAAAGTTGTCAGTCATTCCCCTGGTTGCATCATGGTTTGGTGCCATCTGGGCGGGTGTAAGATAGCATCAATTATTTGTACACTGCTGAACATTGTATGTGTTAATTTGTAGGCCATCAGATAGAATATGATGTGAATTATTTATATGTCCTAATCTATAATTATATATTTAGGGTGTTTTATAATATATTACCAAGGTACATGATATCGTTTGGGTTGACTATTATCTGAAAAAATAGAAACCGTGAATTTGGCAAGTGGGCCGATAATATGGGTACATATTGGAAGGGACTTTTACTGTTTTACTGTCAGATTATCATAATTATACCTCTTGTAATATGCAGGATATTAATAGGTAATTCAAATGTTAGCTTTTTACACATCGAGAAATATTTATCTATTTTAAAACTATTATTTACTCTCCATTGACCTTGTCTCGTATTATGAAGATACCCATTTATAAGGAGCCAAACAGACACAGCTAATTAAAAAAAAACGAATGCATGATAGATATACCAATCACCTTGTTACTCGGCATTTGATCTTTGCCAGCCCAACGGTTAGCGTGTTTCTCACATGACAAACAGACACGGCTAATTAAAAAAACTAATGCGTGATAGATATACCAATCACCTTGTTACTCAGCATTTGATCTTTGCTAGTCCAATGGTTAGTGTGTTTCTCACACGACAGGTGATTAATTAATAATAATATTAACCTTTTCAGTGCTACGTTTCTGGCCAGTCCACTAACACTGAATACTGAGTTTAAGCTTTCTGTGAAATTGATTCAAAGGCGTCAACCTCACTTTTCACGTAGAATGAAGCTTGTTTTAATAGGAATACCATATATGTTATTAAACTAGGTCTGTCAACAAATATTGAGAGGATGCAAATTGTGAAATCAGTTGCCACGAAAATTAGTAAATCCAAGATGGCTGATCATGATTAGTTGCTTTTTTTACATTTCCGCCAGAGAGATGCATTTTGTGAGTATGAATAATTGATGTGTCATGAACCCAACACAGTTAAGGAATACTATGGACATGGAAAATGTCAGATCATTTGCCATGGAAACCAGTAAATCCAGGATAGCTGATTTTATCATGCTGAAGTGTTAATCAACAAATATTAATACATGTTGAAAATTTATTGTTTAATCGTTGTAGTAATATATTTTGTTTATTTTATCAAGAACCTAAAAGTCAGCTGTGCCAATTAATGAATAAAAACAAAAGTCTGTAAATATGGGAATTAGTTCTTTTAAACATATTCAATACGTGAATTAAAGTATTGGATGTGTTTAAAAGAACTATTTCGCGTAGAAATGAACTATCCGGAAGAATGTTCAGCAGTCTAACAAAAGTGTGTAAATTATCACATTTGCACTACCGGGTAATTGTATAACAGACATTGTGAATGCACTATCACAATTTCAGTGCTTTGCAAACCCACAGGATACATACAAGTGATACAACATAAACTGATGGAGAAACCTAAATTGGAGTGATGTTTGTAAGACTGCCATTTATAGTAAGCCATTCTAACAGTAGTAGTAGTAGTAGTAGTGCCTTGACTTTAGCATGTCAACCCATTACACGAAAACCTTAGATATCGTGAATTCTTGTACATACAAATTCTACTTTTGTTTACATCATTGTGAAGCTATGATTTCCACACTTCTGATTATAGTTGTTTTAATGCACACACTAATTAGTATGTATTCAATCATTGTAAGCCACAGATATGCTGTAGCGGGATCTCGCACTGAAATGGTTAGCTAAGAAACATGTACTCTTTTTTGTTTATCGTTTGTCAGACGACATTGATACGACTCCAAACGAACATGTCTCTTAGTTACGACCTTTGTGTACTCCCCCATGACTGGCTATGTTTATCTTCTAATGAAATGTTCTTGGCAAGTATATACAGAAAAACGTTCAGTACGGCTGTAGAGTCACCAGCATCAGATACATCATGCATGGCAGTAATTAAAACTGAACATATATAGTCTTGTGATTAGTGTATTGTCTGTGTTTGTTTCATTGGGCAGAGCAGGTGTTCCGGGAAATCTTCTCCCCTGTGAAACATGTCCCTGTGCAGATGTTTTTGTGAACATGGCTAGACAAAAAGAACATCGGTCGATACAGTTGTATCAGCACGCATCGGGAAATAAAACCAGATGGTGGAGATCTTCCTTGGAAAGTTGGAATTCTCCCCTGGAAGTATTTTGGGAACAATTTCCTTTTTGCTGGGGTTGACTTCCAGGTGGTGTAGTGGTATATAGCTCTCCCTGGAGGAGATATTCTAGGTGGAGATTTCCTAGATATCTCGCCCAACCTGGACATTTCCTCTTCATAAATAAGTTCAAGAAATAAAAAGAAATGCATATCTAAATTAAATGTTCATGTGGTACTAGATATGTTGTAGATAATCTAAAGAAATTAAATGACATCATAATGTATTTAGGCTTCTGCATTAATCAGAATCAGCCGCATCAAAAACTAAATGACATTCACCAGGCAGTGTGATGCATACTCCACAGTAGTTCAGCATAGTACCAGAGGGGGAAGGTATCCACAGGCAGGGGTAAGATAAGTTTAAGATAAGATGAGTTACTATACTGGCACTAAATTACCAATGTCATAATGATATGTCACATTATATTTAATAGTAATAGATCTGATAAATATAATATAAATAATAGTGCTCTGGTAGAACACACATTCGTCAGAAAATGTTGCAAATTTTACAATCAGCATTAAAAAAATAACTTTTAATAAGTCCATTGAGACACTAATGTCAACACCATGTGAATAAGTGTTAATGCAAACATTACATGTTCTACTGTAGATTCAAACTCACGAAGTAACTGTTTCTAAGTCTTAGTTGAGTCATAAGAAAAATTGTAAATTGAAATCTCTGTCAATTAAAGAACACTGACATTCAAATATATATATATTGTGTAATTTATGTTATGTTATGGTGGGTTAATAAAACAATGCAAACTTTTGTTAAAGTCATCGAATGAACGGACTTTTGCCATAAAATTAAATTGCAAAAGTGTGAATAACTGTGGCACAGCAGAGCCAAACCACTTTTGTCCTATTTTCACAAAATTGTGACCAAATTCAGTCAAATATGCTGTAATTAAATAGAGTTTTTTTGTCCAATGATTTTACCAAAACTTAATAACAACTTTGTATGTGTCATAGATAGATTCAGTGTTTCACAAAATGAGTGTGAAATGATTTGAGTAAACAAATGAAATGAGATGACATACCTCATTAAATATACTTTAGGATTATACTTTTATTGCGAATCAATATGTTCTACATACTCTTGGAAAATACATACTGTTATACTTTTATTGTGAATCAATATGTTCTGCATACTCTTGGCAAATACATACATGCGCATGAATCAATAGTTGTTTAGTAAACAAAAAATTAAAGACACTAGCAATGGATACAAATAAAAATTTGTCACATGTACACGGGCACCCGTTTATTGCCAAGAGGGCAGAAACTGATCATAATTAATATTAGGTATTACCTGTGAGCAACAATAGGTCATGTTAATTATTCATGATTTAATCTGTGGTGAAATTCCACTGGGGCCCAGGACTGAGTTTGTGAGTTGACCGGGCACGCATAATTTGCACCGACATGATTGGTCATTATTTAGTTATAGAATGGTGCATCTCAGTTTATTTACTCTTCTAGGTGTATCCTAATGGTATTGCGGCCACAAGGTTATCATCAGTACCGGTAGGCGTGATTATGAAATCTGCAATATTTCAGGACCAGGGTTGTGGTAAATACGGTTTTATGGCTCAAGTAGCGATGGTATAATACTTTTTGTGGTTCAAATAAAAATACATTACACTGTTTAACATGTTTCACCTCCAGTGGTGAAGATTTAATGTGTGATGTTTTGCTACAATAAAGCAGTTTCTATACGAAAATAAATATAATTTCATTAATCACCAAATCATGTATTTTCAAAATATGAAGTAGTTGAAAGATCCTAATAGTAGCACGTTTTGTATGATAATTATGTGTAACCAAAACGAGATGCTACAATCTCTGATAAATTGTAAATAGTTAAAGCAGTGTCTTTTTCCTCAACTGGTTTAGCGAGTCACAAATCCTTTTCTTTCATATCCAAATATGAAATGTGTCACTAGTTTAAATAATATTTACATTTGGCTTAATAAAAAGTGCATACATTTATTTAAATGGTCAAACTAATTGACTTTGGCTGTTACATCTTCTAACTTGCAAAATGCCTACACCATCATGACCACATTATTTGCATAATAGGTTGCCCATCTGAAACTCTGACTCTTGATCAAAACCAATGTTGGGGTGCAAGTTTGGATATTTCATCGACCCATTGTAAGTCTTTGTTGTAGTGCAAGAACTGCATGTCTACACATGTATTAAAGTTGAATATGCATTCTTATCCGTTTTCCACTTAACCCTTAACCAAAACTATTGTTGGGGTGCATGTTTGGATGTTTCATCAACTATCTGCTGCTGCTGATCTCAATAATAAAAAAATTATAGTATTTATGCCTTGAGTAGATTGAACGGCAACTCAGTCCATTCTGTGATGTTGTCGCGCCACATCTTTCTTGGGCTTCCCCTTTTTTTCCCCTCTAAAGGTGCCCTGGAGTATTTCTTTGGTGTTGAGGGTTGTGGTTGTCCATACAATTGTAGTGTTCTTTTTTATTATATTTAGGACTGGTTATTGAGATCCAGCCAAGTCATTGATGGTGTTTCTTTCAAATTCATTGTTTTTATGTACGCTCTGTATAAAATCCTCATGATTCTTTGTAGTATATTCATCTTGAAAGCTTGTAGCCTCTTCTCAGTTTTTGCATTCAAGATCAGCTTTCAAATCCATAAGTTAGCGTGACCACCGCTACGGACTTAAATAGTATGATCTATGTTGCTATAGTGACAGCGTTGTTATTTCATAATTGTTTAAGTCTTGCCATAGCTGAGGTTGCCTGGCTTATTCTAGCATTCTAATTGAAACTCTGCTGGAGCATATTCCATGAAAACCTAATAAACTAGCACACACCATAAACTGGTTGCATTAGACCATAAATGTGATATACCTAAGTGCCATGATTATTGTCAGAGCCGGTTCCTCGTGTGCATTCATACTCGGTATCATTACATTATGCATTCAGGCTCGTTGATTGGTTTGCATTGCTTTCAAAGCCAGGCAGTTTGTGAACAAACCAGGGTTTACTGCCAACTGTAAATGGGCACACAAACTGTAGCAATGTTCACGTCATCATGCCTGCTTTTGTTATAGCATTCATGTCAAGTTGAACTTGGAAACCACGCTGAATAAACATGTCCAGTTGAATTTGGAAACCATGCTGGATAAACAAGTCTGTTGAACAAACACTATTAGTGTTAGTGTCTTGGAGAAATCTATGACCATTCTGCAGGATAGGCCTGTTGTGAATCGGTTGTTTTGCAACCTTCTCAATTGTTCTGAAAATTGAATACACCTGTTGTTAACAGAAACGTTAAACGCTATCCGGGCAATTGAGGCCTTAGCACAGATCATCATTAATCCGTTGTTAAAATGTAAGGAGCTATCTCAAATTGCAAAAAGCCACCACTGTTTCACAGAGGACACTATTTCTGTGACACACTGGTGAAAGTATCTTGGTTGCACATCCTAGTATTGACAGTTTTCAGCATGCAAGATCAGGAGCAAAATCGATCTTATGAACTCATAAGAATGTAACTGAAATGGTCCCAGGTGTCTTAACATATATATATATGTTAATGCGTTTGAAAGATTATTTGAATGTTCAGCATTTGAGTGTGATTTAATGCAACCATGAAACTGCCATTGCTTTAATTCTAAGCACTTGCTTTACAAAATGCTCTATTAAACATTTTCCTCACACAGACATCAATGATTAATTAACCATTCATATTGTTAATTTGTTACATTCAGGACCTAGAATACGTGCCCCTTTCCTTGTCTTTTTGTGTTAGGTAGGTTGTGTTAGTAGAATGCAATGGCGCACAGTGGATAGAACATCAGACTCAATAAAGAGAACCCGGGTTCAAATCCTGTGCTGCCGTGTCAAACCTTGGGCAAGTTTGTTCACTCTACGTTGCTCCAGTTCACTCAAGCTGTATGAATGAGTACCTGGCTATAGGCAGTGGTGGATATTTGTGCACAAATAGTGTTCGTACATTAATTGCAATGTGGCTGAATGCTTACCAGAGAAGTCGAGATGGCGTTTGATTGAACAGTTCTGCCAGGGAGTGAAGTGTAAATTGTTTTGAACAGTCCTAAGGACTGCATGGATACCACGCTATATCAAAATATATTAACACACATTTGTTTGCCTTTGAAATAAGACTGTGCCACCAGATTGTATAGCTACACTTGACAAGTGCCTAGTGAATTGGAACCGCACAAGTTACAGAATCTAGCAACATGAAAGAATACTGTGTGAGCTTATTTCTATGATAGACTTGTAGATTACTGAACATGTGAACAGGTTAGCCATTGACACAAGACAAAGCTACATAAAAGTACCATGGAAATTAACCCAAACAATACAGTAAAAGAACTGCGTTTCATTTATAAAATGTTACTCATTGGTCTTAATTATTGGTTATTATAGATTGGTTATACATCTGTGGTTATGCATGAGAAATAGTTACCTGTTTGGAAGATTTAATAGCTTTGCTAAACAGGCCAGTGGCTGTTTTCCTTGAATCAGGCCAGTTGCTGTATGGATCATGTTTAAAATAAACATGTTCTGTGATAATCTGAGATTAACGGATGGCCATTGGCTTTATTCCTCGAATCAGGACAGTTGCTCTACGAATCATGTTTAGAATCAACACGTATAATCTGAGATGAATAAATAAAATACAACAATATGGCATTGAACACTGAAAGATTTAAGTAATTAAATAACATCCGCAGTGTCGCTATGACATTTTCCTACAGGATGGCATAACCAGACAAGAAAATGTCTTGGTGACTGCTTTTATACCACATTTGTATATAGCTTATACTGTCAGTTGTTGGAAATTCATATAGAAACTACACATTCCATGGTAGCATATATTTATTTTAGTTTACTTCCAGGATAATTGTTGAAAATGCATTAAGTGCGACAAAGATCGTGTCTACACAGACACCGGTGTGGTGCCAGATACCTTCTCAACTCGTAAATAAATTCCTGAGAAAAAAAAAGAAATTCATACATAAATTTAGTTTGTAATATACATAATTATGGTAACAGCTATGTGGTAAATATTTTAATCGACTGAAATAAATTAGGCTCCTGAGTTATTCATGACCCGCCCCGTCAGCCGCAAAATACAGCTCTATTCGCAAGGCAGCGCACTGCGTAATCATCGAATATCTCGGCATGGTAACAGGGGGATGATATCCAGGGTGGGAGAAAGATATCCAAGGATATCTTCCTCCTTTGGGGAGATATGCATAGGCACAGTGCTGTATAAGACCAAACATTATAGTTTTATTGTCAGAAATCTGTAATTATATTAATACACAAACCTTGGGGTGTTATACCCGCATCTCCTCCCAGGTGGCGAGGTGCACTTGCTTTTTTCTGGGGTTACTCACTTCCTTGATCCGTTGATCTCTGATCTACCAATCGGCAATGTATTTCAGAAAAGGCAACAGAAGTTATTTAGAGTTATTTACTTATGCGTTTTGATATGCTCTTCTTTTGAGAGGGCCTTTTTCCTACCTGAGGGGATATAGCAGTGGTCATAACATAAACATAAACAAGCGTTTTTACTACACACCTTTATTTCGTTTTCTCGCAGTGCGGGACTGAAGGTGACACCCCTCACCATAGGAGTATACCCTCGCAAGGCGGTCGAAGCCGAGCTCACTGACGATGGCTTCATTCCCCCTCTCATTCGGATCGACGAAGGGAACGCAGTGAACTGGATCTGGGCCAGTTGCGGGATCCCCCGCACCATCAGCGAGGCAAAGTTCTCCCACAAGACAGGGACACTCGTACAGAAGGAGACAGAGGAGAGGTGGGTAGAAGCAGGCCCTTAGCCAACAATTATTTTTGTCAGTCTTGAATTAATTAAAAGTGTTTTTTAGCACACGAATGGCTGGCGTGGAAGCCATGCATGTCAATCACAGCCATTATTGACTGGTTTATGTGTTTTCAATGACAAACCAGTGTCATTTGTGCCATTTATTTAATTAATACTGATCAGTTCGATTTGTTTCCCCACCAGTAGTGACAGTCATTAATGTGGGCCCCTAGATTTAGAACTATTAGTTAATCTAGTGGCCAGCTGGACCCCTCTGAATTCTGCTAGTGTTATCAGTTGTAATTACCCATCTTTGCCAGCCATCTGCCAGTCTTGAAGGCAGGCAGACAGGTCTCTGTCTAAGCCCCTGGGTAGAGGGCTTCACCCTTTCCATTTTTATTGTTCAAATGTGCTTGTATATTCTAACCTCACTTTATGGTCACCTCGTTAATACAGCCACCTTGCAATTAAGGTAATCCTAGGAGAGTAAAAAAATAGTCCTGCTAATAAGGTCACCTTGCTATTCAGGTTACTTTCGCCCAATCCTGAGGGTAGTTTTAATAGTGGGATTCCACTGTATTTTCCTTGAAATCAGTACAAGAATTGTAAACACTTTGCCTAATCACATTGAAACTACGGACGGTCTTACCAGTTTCAAATGTCAACTAGAGATTAATTTTTGTCTAACTACATTTTTGTGTAAGTTGCAGCAATCGTAGGACATTTGATCTTATCCAGCGTGGTTGACTAACTTAAGGGATTGTAAGATTACATCCAGTGTCAATTTTATCTAATTTGAGCAGTGACTACTGTAATAGGTTTCTTCTTTTTGGTATTTGGAACACAATGTGTCAAGATTTTTGTCATACAGACAACTTACTAATTCTATGGTCATACATACTAAAAAATTTGATCAATGGAAAACAATTCATACTACACAGAATGCAAATTACATTGTGTGCAAGGTACAACAACGTGTGTTCCTGCCTGAGCATACAGTCCATCGGAGCATCATTACAATAACTATTTCCTCAAACTAGCATTCTTCCTCCCTATGTAACCAGTAATTTAAGTTTACCTCGATTTAAAGTACAAAAGACTATTATCTTTTAAATGATTAGCTAATGCAGCTACTTCCAGAACTGAGCGCTATATAAGTTAATATAGTTTGACGTCAGATTGATTGTGTTACACTGATTCAGTGCATGATATCTTAGGCGGATTATCAATCACCAGGCAAGCTATTTACTGTCCATGTTAAGTTGAGTTGGCGTGCAGAATTTTGTTGAATTGATTTATGGTGTGGATGCTGACATATTAAATGTAACAGCTGTCGGTTGTCGACCTTTGCAAAATACAAATTAACATAGACGGCAAGATTGCTTTTTCATGAAAAGAATAATCTGTCATTGAGAATGTGAACTGCTCAGGGAAAGAGAACTTTTTATTACATGTCAGCTAAATGCAAGTGATACGTTTGGTATTACTGGCAAAATGCCCATCCTCTGGATTGTGCTACGTACACATAGATACAGAGAACTTTTTCCTGGGTATTTGTAATTATGTAAATATGAACAGTTTTTGCGTTAACTTTGACGTCCACAACAGCATTGTTGGAACAATTGCTGAATATACGCTTAATATGATGAACAATCGATTTAAATCCATCTGTTGTTCGATAAAAACCCTAAAACTGGCAAGAACCCTTAAAAATTAAACAAAATAAAGTTGTAACTTTTCTTCCCAGAAGCAGTAGATGATTCCCTGAAAGTTCTGCATCCAAGAGGTAATCAGTATATACCACGGGTAGGGGGAAAAATTAACATACATACACACATACAGTAGCTTCATTATAGTACTCAAGAACTGTTTATTCTACTGCTTGCTGACGCTTCTTCATCTCTCTTGCAGAATCATTCCTACGAAAACTGGCAGTTACATGAAAGAATTCAGGTGGGTGTTTTTATAAGATTACCTGTTGCTTGCTATGGACGACGTGGGAAGTATGAAAACAGACAATGTCTTCATCTCAAGCCTCACAATATAGACTGGGCTTGCCAACGGTCGTGCCCCTTAATATAAGCATGCCGTTTTCATAAAAATCTTATAACATTTTGTGAAATTCATCCGTAAGTGTAACTTCGTACCACTTATTTATTTTGTGTTGTGCAAACAAATTGTTAGACAAATAAATTTTAGTGAAATACTTTACTAAAAAACACTGCCTCACATAAGCACTGCTACCAACATTAAGCATCTGGGTGGTTATAACCAATGGAAAGACATGTTGACATAACTGCCTTGGGAAGTCGCGCTCAGTTTTCATAAGTTATACAGAGACGGCACCAAATATAGTGGCTAGATCTCGCGAGATTCAAGAGGATGTATATTGGAGTCTGACGGATAATGACCCGGTAACTACAAACATGGCATGGCAAACAGATATATATCTCTATTCACTTATGAAGTTCTTATGGACATGGAATTGGAGACGTCCGCGGCCAGGGCATTGTCAGCCACTGGTCGGATGTGCATCGTTTGTTGAAAACACTGACATGTAGCAATCAGGGTATCAAGTCCAGATCATGCATTCAAAGCACTTTACATTTCACCTCCTGCCAACATGTTTATTCCTACAGCAACTTGACTTCTCTGTGTAGATTCAGCCACTCTGCATTTACTGCACAAAACTGTTTGTTCACATATCCTCTCTGCTGTCTTACAACACTCATTCATACAGCTGAGTGAATTAAGGCAATGTGAAGTCAACAAAATTGGCCAGGCTTCAAAATGGTGGGAAACCCTGATACTGTTAATTGTATTCATTCTGTAAAGTAGCGTAACAAATATTTGAGACTTGGAAATATGTAAATTGTTGTGTTCCAGTAAGTGCACATGGGTGTACGCCCATTTTCTTTGGTTCCTGGGGTTCATGGGTACAGTCGTCTTAGCAGACGTGACTAGCAAGTGGTTTATGCCTCTCCCATAAGAGCAACAGGACACCAGAATACTCTAGTCTCATCATTTAGGTGGACTTTTAATTTGTTTGTCACTGAGCTTTGAATCTAGTGTGACAATAATATAAATAAAATTACAGCGTTGGAATCAAAAGGCAAGGTTGGCATTGGAGATCGCTGTCACGGTGTTAGATACTGCTAAAAGGGGGTTGTACACTAATTTGGGCTTGTACATTTAATAGAACCTGTTGATTATTTTGATTTAGGAGTACACATGGGTATTTATAAGATACATTATTTTCTTACCTTATTGTATTTTGTAATTGTTATATTTGAAATAAATTATTGATTTATTACTACTACGTTCTTTAGTATTGTTAATAGCAATACTGTTACTGCACACATCACTGGCTTGGGTGTTAAAATATTTATTGAATAATACTTTCACTTTCATTATAACGTGCGTTTACTGAAACTGTCTGTTTGTTGTTAGTAACTGTTGATCTGGTTTCATTTGCAGCAAGCCAGGAATCTATTACTTCCAGAGTGAGGGATTAACATCAGGCGAACTTTTCACCTGTATTGTTCATGTCAGGGAATGTCAAAGGTATGATGTCATTAATTCCTAGAAATGTGCATACTTCCTAGAAATGTCCTTAAAGAAATTTAACAGAAAGGTTTTTTAGAATTATCATTTTCACAAAATGTTTATATAACATTATTTTGTAGTGTATGTTTGATGACAATGTTTACATTTTGTTAGACTCATCAGAATCTTTATAACTTTCCAAGCGATTTTTAATATCATTTTAAAATAAGGATTTGCCGTTTATTTATGCATTGATTTTATATGTTGGTTCAACCAGGCATTAGGTTAATTAAAATTGTTAAATTGAATGAACTTGATTAAGTTCAATTAATTAATTAATTAGTTATATCATCAATATTAATGGTTAATGTCAGTATTATATACTTGGAGAATGTCTCGGCTATTTCAGATTTAAATAATTAAATTTAATGTTGCGCATTAATCGTTGGCTGGGTGGGTGATGGTTGCATGTATCATTGTGGATGGGTGCGTCAGGGTGGGTTGGTGGACAGGTGCATGTATTGATGTGGATGGGTGTATCAGGGTGGGTTTGGATGGGTGCATCAGGGTGGGTTTGGGTGGGTTGGTGGACAGGTGCATGAATTCAAGACTGTGTGGCAGTATAATTGGATATACAGACAGATGAACAAATAATGCTTTTTTGATCAAACTCTCTTCATCCCTCGTTGCTTCTGCAGAGAGTATGAGATAGAGATCTTGGATCGTGAGTTTGATCCACCGATCCTCGTGATCCAGGAAGGGGACCGGGTCTGGTGGTACTGGGATAAGGACAAGGTAAGGACCTCGCAATGGCCTCCTTCAAAGATCCTCCTGTCTTGTTAAAGACAACCACTCACTTGACATTTAGTGGGTCTTTTGTTTGTTACTCGTGTGACAACTTTAGCATTACTTGCCCGTGACTAGTGTGCTTTATTTTTGATGTAATTTTTACCTACATTTTATTCAGTTTCAATTGTTGCTGTTAATATCAGTTACTTTGAAATATTGCTGTTTTAAATATAAACCAGAATATTTTATTTATACTCAATGTTTATAATGTAATAATAATAAAATATTGATACAGTCATTATATTAGAAGCCATATACAAACAATAATTATTTTAAAATCTAGTCAATGAAATTAAAATAGTCCTGCCATAAATAATATGTAATAACAAAAAAAAAGGTATATATTATGTATATTTATAATATCCATAACTATTTACTTTATCAATACTACTGCTGCTCTATTTCAGTGCAAACGCCATCACTGCATCTATCAGATTCAAGTGCCACCAAGAGACCACGACTCTGATGAGGCGTACATGGTATGTAGCGCCATCTAGTGGTTCAAATTGTTATAGCCAAGCCTCTAGACGGCAGGTTTTTAAAGAAATGAAGAAATGGGAAAATAAATGTTTTATGGTAATTTCCTCATGAAAAAGTGGAATCTTCACTGACAGATTTTATGTAATAGAATGTGTTTATAATTATAATAAGGTGTGAATAAATAAAAAATTTGCATTTTGGTATTCGCCAAAAAGACAGAATGGGATTGTGAGGTAATCGTAAACGTTACATGTTTTATATATCAAGATCTCTATTTCAAAGCTTTGTCTATCATTGCTCAAACCTCTCTTTTGCAGCCCTACAAAAACGGCTTCAAGTGGCCAACTCCAAGGTGAGTTATAATTTAGTATTATGTCATATTTTCAGAGAGAACCTTCATTAGGTAGAAATTGCAAATAGAAGTCATTCCTACCTGGTTGGACACCACTAACTGATTATGGTAATGTGTAATTCCATAACTTCACCATGGCCAGATCATCAGTCATTGTAACTTTTCCCTTTTATCCAAATTCCACCTGTGATGCTTATTATCCTTTATGATTGTGAATTACTTTTATATCATGTGATCCACTTTACCATTGATTATGTGCCATGATCCTTTTATGGTTACCAACGATCCTTCTCCAAGATCCATGGACTAAAAATCACCCCAGTTATCCAAGATCTAATCTAGGATCCTCCTTATCATTTATGACTGACACATCAATGATCCTACTCCATGATCCTTTATGACTGACACATCAATGATCCTACTCCATGATCCTTTATGACTGACACATCAATGATCCTACTCCATGATCCTTTATGATTGACACGCCAATGATCCTACTCCATGATCCTTTATGACTGACACGTCAACGATCCTACTCCATGATCATTTATGACTGACACATCAATGATCCTACTCCATGATCCTTTATGACTGACACATCAATGATCCTACTCCATGATCCTTTATGACTGACACATCAATGATCCTACTCCATGATCATTTATGACTGACACATCAATAATCCTACTCCATGATCCTTTATGACTGACACATCAATGATCCTACTCCATGATCCTTTATGACTGACACATCAATGATCCTTCTCCGTGATCCTTTATGACTGACACATCAATGATCCTACTCCGTGATCCTTTATGACTGACACATCAATGATCCTACTCCGTGATCCTTTATGACTGACACGTCAATGATCCTACTCCGTGATCCTTTATGACTGACATGTCAATGATCCTACTCCGTGATCCTTTATGACTGACACGTCAGTGATCCTACTCCGTGATCCTTTATGACTGACACGTCAGTGATCCTACTCCGTGATCCTTTATGACTGACACATAAATGATCCTACTCCGTGATCTTTCCTCTGTTTGTGTTCGATAATTCTTTGAAGCATGGTACCAGGGATCCTTCTGTACCATCCATAAAAATTACAATGATCCTGATCTCTATCATCTGTAATCAAGCAATATGACCAACCTGACTATGATCCTTGAACACCTTTGCAACGATCCGGATCAGACATTAGAATTGACAAACAATTCTGCTATTGAAATTGATTTTCAAAAGTTGGTAGTTGTTGGAATTGAGTGTTTTGGAATTAGAATTTGAATTGATTTTTGCAGCAGCAAACATGAGTCAACGAACTCGACTTATTCGAGTAAAGTTGAATTTATGAACAACCATGAGCCTTTTAATCACACCCGATTAAACATGGTTGTCATGCACGTTTTCAGGTACAAATAAAACTGTGTTAGAACAAATTGGAATTTAATTTGAACACAGGATTTTTTTAATTGGAATTCCTAATTTGGAATTGTTTTTTGCAAGAAGGAATTCGAATTACTTTCTGGTGATTTATTAGAATTGGAATTGACAAAACGGAATTGACTCTACGATGGAATTCCGGTTCGTGATCTACTGCATGATCTGTGCCCACAGTAAGAGTGGTCTGCTGTCACATGAGTTCTACGAGCCCGGAATCTTCTTCTACTCCGACCGAAACTTCCAGCAGGCGGCAGAGTACATCGGAACCATCATCGTGAAGCCGAAACAGGCCGAACACTTCATCATGCTGTCCCCTGACGGATTCTCAACAGGTGGAGCCACTTGTGCATTTCGTTATAGTTGTAGATGTACCATGTTTTCTTGATTGATATGTGTATTTTCACTTGCCATTTTATGTTAATCTGTGTTACGTTTAAAAGTTAACTAACTGGCTTACAGAAATCGTACTGTGATAAAGAATTGTCATCTACCAGTTTACTAACTATGGATTTAGTCGGAAATCCAAAGTATTAATTCTTTCACTGCTGTCACATTATAAAAAATTTCAAAACTGTTGCCATTATACAAGAAGGTATGTATTCCACCACAAATTCAAAAATCTGTATTGTACAGGGGAAATACATATGGTGTGACGAATGGGAATGCAGTGACTTCAAATACAGGTTATTAAGCACACCGTCTGCTCATTTTTATCATAAAAACATCTTATACACTAAATATTATGTACTTATTCCTGACTGCCCAAATATCTTTGAAAAACTATTTTAAAATATTTTGATAGTTATCCGTTTATGGTTATCAACTTTGTCATTTAGCATACAATGCAAACAGGATACATTCGAGCGAACACATTTCTGTAAAAACTTCCTTATTTGGTATGTTTGCCCAGACCTGCTGTATGCGGAGACGGGGGATCGTATCTGGTGGACTTGGGGCAAAGAGGACGTCGACTCGACCTTCACGATTGTTGATGTAGAGAAGTGTATCAGTCCAGTCGGGGGCCGACCAGGAATTGAGAACGAAGCATCAGGTAAGATTGTAATACTACGTTTAGTGACTGGTACTATAGATGCATTAAAATTTGAATGACATCATTCAGTAAATTAACCATTTCAGTACTACAGGCCTGACCAGCTGTGACTACTGAATACTGCATTCCCTGTGAATATGCAAGACAATGGACTACCTCATTTCAAGTCAAGATTTGAGCAACAAAAATGCATCTTATGAATAGGAATGACATCGTTATTGTGTCGATCGTCAACATCCGACAAAGATTCTTCGCTAATACTATCAAATAATCTGTCCAAAACATACGGTGATAAATCGCTAGTTGAAGTAATGCCGTCCGCCATTGTGGCCACTGCAGATTTTGATAATCCATCATCAAAAACAGCAAAAATCTCCGTAAATTATAATTCAGTGATAATAAACGATGACGACTGCTGAATAAATAATTTATTCGCCATGACAACTGTACACAACAAGTGGCTCCACGTAGTGGATAATTATGAGTAAAAACGATTTGAATAGCAGACATCATCAATGCCGAATAACCGGCCTGTCGTACTGAAGCGTCACAGACAGTGCGGCCGCAATTCCGGCCTGTCGTACTGAAATGGTTAATAGAGCATTGAAGCATGTGATATCTAAATAAATAAAATTATAAATAATTATAACCATTAAATTGTGTATCATCATTGTCGTTTAAAGGCGTTTTTTCCAGGCTCTCCTGGGTTCGCCTTTCTTCCAATTGCCAATACCCATCAAGTCTGCAGACACCGAGTTCTGCCAGGTCTTCCTTGGTCTGCCGACGGGAGCTGTCCCCTCCACCACTAACTTTGTACAGCCCTTCACCCAGTCCTCGTTGTTCTTTCGCTCTACATACCCATACCACCTCAGCCTGCCTCTGATCACATCCCCAATCACCTCCACTCCTACTCTTCTTCTAAGCTATGCACTGGGCTGTCTGTCGCTGAGTGATGCGCCACACATCCATCTCACCATCCTCATCTCAACCCTTTCCATCCTCGTGTCATGATCAAATTAACTAAAATTAGGTACACTGTTAATTACAAGCAAAACGTAGAATGTTGTATAATTAGTTTATAATTACAGATAAAGTCCACATGTTATGAACATGTTTTTATAATGGTCAGTCATTTCTGTTGTATGTTTGCTACAGGACCACAGAATTCATCTATCTATTAATCCAAAAGTGGGATTACAAGTTTATGATCAAAATACCCTGAAGCTAAATGATACACCATTGAAATGTTGCACTACAAATAGTTGTTAATAAAAGCATTATCTGAGCTAATTTCAGTATGAAACAACTCCAGTGAATGCCTTTTTTATCTGCAGTTGTTTTGGTGTGTGGCCATTTTGGTTAGGAGATTTTGGGGCTATTTGAAACCAAATAGTGGCAGAACTGGTTACTTAGAAACCAAACCCTGTTGAGAGAAGAACATGTCAAACTTAACCAAAATTACTCGCGTCTGAATTCGGAATAACGGTTCCTGAATTTGAAAAAGCCATGAAGGACTGATGTCAATAGTGGCTTTCTCAGGACCTGGCCTATGGAAGACTAGAGAATTTAGACTATGGGTACATGGTCGCATAGTGGCTAGAGCATCTGAATCCAGAGATTCCAGGTTTGAATCCTGCTGCTGTCGGTTCGAACCTTTGACAAGTTTGTTCACTTTACGTTGCTCCAGTCTACTCAGCTGTATGAATGAGTACCTGGCTATAGACAGTGGCAGATATTTATGTGCGAATAATGAATAGTCTTCCCCTGTCCTAGGTGAGGGGTCATACATGGACGAGGAGCTGGAACTACTGAAGGTGTCTGCCGGGCTGGAGACAGTGCAACTGGGCAGTATTGGCGTGTACCACTACCGCCTGTCTGACAGTGCACGCAACGTCAGTACCTGCTCCATCATCAGCAAGCCAGGACCACGGGTAGGTGGACGTCTCAAATATTTACGCCTGAACTGTTTTTTAAAGCAATTCTTTGTAAACTAATAATACATTCAAGATGTACTGCATCAGGATGTGATATTCTCCCATCAGTACATTTTGGTCAATTCTTCTGTGCATTTTCTGCATAATTGTGGTCTTAATGCACAAAAGAGTCAATCAATAATTTTGTTTACACAAATTATTTTGAGCTTGTTACCACATGGATGATTAATTATGCAGCCCGAGTATGAATCTGCATGCCTGCCCAGTGAAGTACACTTTTTAATCAGTCCATCTGACATTAAGATGATTAATGAATAATTGTGTATATTATAAAGAGATTAAAATTATCAAAGAATTGCAATAAGTTTCTGTTTCACAAATGTTTGATCAGAAACATGAATTTGAGGTCAGTATGTTCAAATAACGTTTGAATTTTAAAAACTATCTGCAAGATGGCGCAACCCCATAATATGGCATGACGCGATTATTTTGGGCTGTGTTAAGCTGACTTGAAGTGTAATAAATAAAAAATAAAATGATAATTTATGGCATGATTCTTTACAGAACCACACAGTTCACGTGACAGACACGGGGTTCCAACCCAAGGTCATCACAGTTCACCCCCGGGACCGCATCTGGTGGGTGTGGCAGGGGGGCAAGATACCCCACAATATCACGCAGGTGAGGGCATGTTTTTACCCATAACGCATCATTCTTGCTTTCTGTGTCTGCTGCATGTATAGGCGATCATGACCCTCTTTTTTCCTATAATAGTAAATGTCTAAAATTGTAGCAGTTCCCATGTAAAACTGTTCAAATTTAAGAAAATTGGACAGAGTTATTGGTTGATCAAAAGAGTTGACATGTATAAAATAATGTTGTGCCTTAAGTGTATTTATTTTGTCCATTTGTTTCCATCACGTTTTACTTGTTTAGTATCATTATGTCTATGATACCTACTTATTATCTTCATTTATTTTGTATTTTAATTTAGTATCATCTGTTAGATTTTATTGATAATCATTTACATAAATTAGCAATTCTTGCACATGTTAATTTATTTATTTAAATGTACAGAATTAATTGATCTAGATTTGTGGTACTATGTAAATATTTCACTTATTATGTATGATATACCATTGTAATAATCATAGATTTACATGCACAGTGGCAGTACAATAGGACTGAGTTAATATTCAGTACGAGGCATGGATTTCTGGACACAAACACACTCTGTTACTCAGAAAGAATTAGTACACTTGACACAACTTATTCACCACTATATCTAAGGTTTTTTTTCTGACACATTCGCTTCAGAAATACAGGCCAAATTTCAAGATGTTTATGTGCATTATTGATGAACACACTTGGGATTACATAATGCTTTATTGTGCCTTTATTTATATGCACATATTTTACAACTTTCAGTAAACCACTGCGGTGCTTCAATTCAATATATCCTTTGTGCATGGATAATTTATGGAACTAGTTTTCATAATAGTTCTACCACAAGGGCCGATATTTTGTATTCTGATTGAATTATGTCATTGCCAACTTATTTACTGGCTTGGCAATTTTTTTTAAAGGCTGCAACAAATCTTATACGACAAAGTGGTTAAATAGAAAAATGACTTTTATATGGGACAAGGCTCCTTGGTAATGTAATGGAGTTATGACTAGGAATCGTGACTAGTTTTGCTGTTAAGTAACAAGGCAGGTATGAGTTTGTAAAAGAGCTTTGTATTCAGCCAACACATTTTTAGCTAATTCATACAATACATATATATATACAATGTGTAAATGATGTGAATTAGCCTATATAATTATAATCCATAATACAACCTCAACAGCAAAGGTGGGGGGAACCAACCACACGCAGGTGGCTGAACCCACCCTACATATTATAACTAGACCTGTTTACGGATTATAACCTTAATAGTAAAAAAAATGACTTTTTTGTTATCCTGTGCATCAGTTATTAGTCTTTATTTTATATATGTTTTACTTGTGAGAAAACGTTATTAAAGCAATCTGTAAATAAGCATAGCAAAATTGTGTAGTAATGGGAAAAGTAAAATACTCTGATTACTTTTCTACTAATTTGTACTATTCAGTGGTATTAATTTATGATACATTTTTAGTACCAAACAAACCCGGATGAAATGTAATGTGGAACACAAATTAGGTTGAACATTTATTGTTTCCTACAAATGTCAGAAGGTCATGTGTGTTTGTTTTAAGGTCACTCACCAGGGGATACATATCAAGGGCGGATTCTGCAGCGGGTGTCCGCGTGACTGCCCGTCTGCTTTCATGCAGAGTTTTGACATTCCCGGTGTCTACTACTATGTCAGGTTAGTTTCTTTTCCACACCTGGGCTTGATCACTATTGTACTTCAGGATTCTTAGTAGATCAATAAAATTCTGGTAACATTGAGCACCTTTTGTTAAACCATTTCTTTACCAATCACCTTCGATCTGAAAATTCTACATGTGTACAGAAACTATAAAATGTACTCTGTTCAAATCCTATTGTATTTCATTATATATGTGTCAGTTATGGTGGTACTATACAGGAGAATCAATAAGAAAATTGTGTATAATGTCTTTAGATTGTTGTGCAGTGAACCTAGAGATTGTAGTGCTAGTTATGTTTGTATCACAAGGATTATCCATGTGCAAAATGTTGATCAGAAAAAATGTGTATAATTTTATGACATGTGTAACTAAATCAGGCAGTGGAATATTACAGAGTGTTATGAATAGTGATACATTAACCCCATCACCACTGTGTCGCCACTGGTGAAAATTTATGTATATCTACAGTTATTAGTTATAGTCTAGTATATGTTTGATATGGATATAATATTCAGGAATAAAGTTATTGAATTGAATACTACTTGGTTTTGTGTGGAAATGTTTACATAAATGATGTAATGTGATACACTGTTTTAATTTTATTATTCAGTTTTTTTTATTTAAATGTTTCTGCTTCTTGATTTGTGGCTGAGAATGCTGCAGTGTTGCATGATTATTAAACGTTTTAATGAACATTTTTCAGTGATGGTGTGATTGGTCATTGTGGAGCCATAGTGGTGACTTCCCAGCCAAAGGTACGACAATCTTGTGGCCTTGTTGCCTTTATTGTTGGTAACTTTTCAAAATTTAGTTGTAGAGAGTGTTTGTGAAAAATACTTTTGAAATGTACATCAAAATTATGTGATGTAGTGAAATGAGAAGAAACATTTCATGGGTTATTGATTAATTTTAATAATTGTTTTAATTTATTTGTATTGACATTTTCTGTAAAAAATAACGTAATTTGAAGATTATGTGATGTAAATAAAAATTAACATAGTATTAATTATTATATATATTAAATTATCTCAATTAAATAATTTTAATATTGTATCATTACAGTTGTTAGCTCAGAGTATGTCTAGCATATTTATACTTCTTTGTTTGCCTGAAATCAAAGGTTGTAGCAGTTAAGCCTGATGCATTGCCTGTAACTAACAAATAACCACTGATTTCTTCACTTGTGTCTTCTATAAACCCTCTAGGTGCTGGAGATCCAGGTTGCTGAGGGGGCGTTCAACCCAAACCCTGCCCTGGTCAGCGTCAATGACGTTGTGGCATGGACCTTCCATGGTCTACGACACAATGATGTCACTGGTGTCGATGACATAACCCAGGTGCTTGATGCACAGAACAACTCGAAGACTGTGTCACCTAGGTAAAATATGTCATTCATCTTGTCACGTCATCTGGATGGTACACAGATTTGTCTTATATGTCTAAAGAAGTTAATGTATAGCTAAAAGGCAGTTCGATATTATACAACATTCTAGCAATTTTTGGGGAAGTTTCAGTGAATTTTCCTGTATTTATGATCATTCCTCCAGCATAGCTGACCCAGGAAAATACAAAATGACATGATTAAAACACAGTAATGCTTAGCGATCTACTAGAATTTTCAATTTAAATACTTATTAAATTTCATAATTTCAAAGAACCCAATAAAAAATGAGAATACATAAAATATTTAGTTAATAACTGTGGCAATAAAAAATAAATAACAGACTTGTTGGCAAAAGCATAACTGCTTTCTCCTGACCGACAACTGTGTTTGTAGACGTTGTCTGAACAGACTGTTCACTGACAAGGGAATCTTCCACTTCGCCAGCAAGTCGTTTGTGAAGCACGGAAAGAAAGTGGATGTAAGTAATCGCAGTCATGTAAAATCCTGTACCTGACACCGTCTGTTATCTGTGTTGTCTTCGATGTTCGGGTTACGTACATGACATGGTGTCATAAGAAGATGTTGCATACGTAAGATTTATAACATAAATCCATAAGACATGCAAACAAACCCATATTATTATCTACAATCACTGGTTTGCCGCACATATTCAAAAGTAGGTCAGCATTCAAAATTGGATCTGAAGAGACAACCGCACACAGCTAACATATCCACAGTCAGTTTTAGGATGTATTTTTCTTGTTTATTGCTATTTTTTTGACATTGCTAAATGGATGTTAATACAATTGATATATATTTCTCTTGAACGTTTCTGCCTGGTTATTATCTGAGCTAACATATTCCTTGCAAAAAATTGTGTATGCGCCCACTGTCACATACACCCTCCTGTGCAAAGCAGCAATGCAAGTCAAGTGTAGATTGGAATAGGCCAACTTAATGACATTAAATTTATTGTTTCACATAGGTTATAACAACAGCACATATACATTAATACATGTTCACAGCAAGCATGCCGGCCCCAATGGTACTGCCAACCAATACCTACAAATCCTAGCAGTATAACCAACCACCACTAACTAGATCATTACACTATATTTACAATTGACACCGTATCGGTGGGGTCACTTCGACCACCACTAACTAGATCATTACACTATATTTACAATTGACACCGTATCGGTGGGGTCACTTCGACCACCACTAACTAGATCATTACACTATATTTACAATTGACACCGTATTGGTGGGGGTCACTTCGACCACCACTAACTAGATCATTACACTATATTTACAATTGACACCGTATCGGTGGGGTCACTTCGACCACCACTAACTAGATCATTACACTATATTTACAATTGACACCGTATCGGTGGGGTCACTTCGACCACCACTAACTAGATCATTACACTATATTTACAATTGACACCATATTGGTGGGGTCACTTCGACCACCACTAACTAGATCATTACACTATATTTACAACTGACACCGTATCGGTGGGGTCACTTCGACCACCACTAACTAGATCATTACACTATATTTACAATTGACACCGTATCGGTGGGGTCACTTCGACCACCACTAACTAGGTCATTACACTATATTAACAACTGACACCGTATCAGTGGGGGTCACTTCGCCTCATCCTAAGCCTCACTCCCCCTCCTGGACCACTACACACCTACTTTATTTACCGCACTAAAAACCCTGAGTACACTACTGATTCACAGTAAGAGGAAAAAGCCTGGGCAAAACCTCGTGTACTTATCTGTAACAGGGA
Organism: Escarpia spicata; assembly: GCA_963995525.1. Taxonomy (NCBI): domain Eukaryota; kingdom Metazoa; phylum Annelida; class Polychaeta; order Sabellida; family Siboglinidae; genus Escarpia; species Escarpia spicata. The sequence goes on from OZ023205.1 coordinate 52,093,295, forward strand.
AAAACGTCAACAAAGCTATCCTGCATGACATTATGCATCAAGTGTGGCACAGGGAGGAGGGTGGGAGACAAATTTATAAAACACAGTCCACTCAGCTTTACAAATGAGTACCTGGCTTTAGGCAGTGGTGGATATTTGTGTACAAATGATCTTTACGCATTAATTGCAGTGTGGCTGAATGCTTCCCAGAGAAGTCGAGATGATGTTCGATTGAACAGGACTGCCACGGAGTAAAGTGTAAAGTGCTTTGAGCAGTCTAAAGGACTGGATATTGCGCTATAATTATAATAATATTCTGGGGAAAAAAAGCAATATCAACGTGATTTAAAGAATATTGTGTGTTAATACTATGAATATCAATTTATCTTATGTTGTCGACTGTTGTGCCTCCAGGGTCGAGATGAACGTCGTCTCAGCAGTGCCCTGGTCGATGATGTTCATGACAGCATGATGGTCCGAGTGAACAACAAGGGGTTCTTCCCCAAGTCTGCCACAGTTCGCAGGGTATGCAGCCCTGCTGTTTCCTTTCGCATACATCATTACACGTTTGAATTTTTATTACTGAACATTCTACAAGAGAGTTCGTTTTCAAATCAGAAACTTTCATTTTTCATATCCAAGGTGTTTAATTTACCTGGTAGAGGCTTTCATCAATGTATCACGTCGACTTCATCAGTACCGATGACGCTGAATGACGCCGTCGTACATGTGAGGCAGTTCGTAATTGCCCTCGTCTCTGTTGATGGGTGTTCTGGTTTTCCTGATCCAAGGAGCGGGGGAAAAAGATTGATGTTTACCATCAATAAATCGCCCTTACAGACCATGCGACAACTGAAAACCATATAGACTGGGAGGAAATAAAAATTGTAGACAAAAAAAACAACCGAAGAATCCGGCATATCAAGGAAGCCATCTGGATCAGGAAAACCAGAACACGCATCAACAGAGATGAGGGCAATTACGAACTGCCTCACGTGTACGATGACGTCATTCAGCGTCATCGGTACTGATGAAGTCGACGTGATACGTTGACGAAAGCCTCTACCAAGTAAATCAAATACATCTTGGATATGAAAAATGAAAGTTTCTTATTTTTTACATGTTTGCTTTCATTGAAATTGTGTACTACATTGAACCTTGCTTTACGGTCACCTCTAATATAACCACCTTGCAATTAAGGTCACCCTAGGATTAGAATTGTCCCAAATTATTACTTTAATAGTAAAGTATAGGAAATTAGTCTTGTTAATACGGTCACCTTGCCATTCAGGTAACTCTTGCCCAGTCCCGAGGGTGACCTTAACAGTGAGGTTCCACTGTATTTGTTTTGTTTATATATTATTTTATATATTTAAGCAGATGTGTATGATCACTTACTGCTTAAAATTGCTATAGATGTATTTTGTACATGTTCTGCAAGCTTATAAATATCGCTATTATATTTTACCCAATGCAACAAGACAACACCAGATATTGAAGAAATGTGGCCAGAATAACCTTCTGACATTTATTTATTATTCACCTGATAATTGGATGAGTTATTAGCTAAAACACAATACAATCAAATGTGGGCCATTTGAGGTCTTAAACATTGCCCCATTTATTTTACCTATACATTCTAAAAACAAGGCCCACATTATAGAATATCATATTTAAATTATGGTAATACACCAGAACTATTAAAAAGACGCCTCCCAGACATTTAGACGATTAAAACTACTAACTATTACCACATCCTAGAGAGAGGTGGGGCCATTCCGCCACACCGTTTATTAATCCTACTTTAATTACCGCCCTAAAAACCCTGCGTATATTTGAAGGAGGAAAAAGCCTTAAGGCAAAACCTCGTGTACCATTTAGAAACGGAAAAGCATCAGCAAAGCTAAAATTATTGCATGTGCGTGTTGTGAAAATCCCATACATACTTATAACTAGTCTTATGGCAGGAGGGGAGGGAGGTGGAGTCAAAACTGATACGATATTCGATAAACAACTGAACATGAGGAATTTCAAATGTGGCCGCTGCTGGAGGTGCAGTGGCCTTTTATGTCCTGAATGGTCGGACTAGTTTTTACTGTATCACTACGCTAAAGCGCGGGAAGGCCGGCACGCCTCCCGGCTATTGGACTCTGACCTGGGCGGGACGGCCGGTACGCCTTCAGGCTATTGGACTCTGACCTGGTCAAGGTACAGTGTCAGCTTGTTTACCTAGCCTGCAGGCTGGCTCTAGGACTTTAGTGTTGCCTTGGTTGCCTCGCGTAAAACTTATTATGCAATGTAATCGCATAAATCCCTTTATGTAGGAAGAAGTGAAATGTGAAGAACTATTCATGGAGAATCTGTATCTGAAGCTGTGTTTTGTCATTGTAGGGAGAGAGCATTTTATTCACATGGAAGGACAGCGAAGAAGCTCATAACATCATCCACGTGAATCCGCCTGATAGCAACGTAAGTACCTCATCCACCCACGTCTTGGAGGTTTGATAATTCTATCATAGAATAATGTTAAATGATATAAACTCTGTCTATTGTAGCACCTTGTTCACCCAATTGTGTCTAAATGAATCACCCTTATTTAATATAATGTTACCAGTATCTGCTGATGAATATCGAAGTTGCCATTTCACACATAGTGCAAAGATGATATTCAGAGTGAAACCTTTAAATTATATGCAGAAAACTGTCAAGTTATATCTTACATTGTTGTTAATGAAAACACATCTGAATGGTCAGTATTTTAGAAAAGATGTTATTCTGTTTAATATTTTATAATAGAATAATCAGACCAGACTTTGTACCTAACACTTTGTAGATGACACCTCAGGAAGTTATCTTGGTAGACTTTATTTATGTCAATGTTTTACAAGTACACATTAAAATTGGAGAAGAAATATTTGATGAATATATGTAATAACAAATGTTTCCTACAACATATTTTGTAAAATAATTTCACGCAAAAATTACATAATTTGTTATCAAGATATTTCGTAAAAAAAACATTGCATAAAATATTTCAGTAACAGTGTCATACAAATATTTTGTTAAAGAAGTCATAAAAATGTTATAAACATATTTTATAGAGATATATACAAATCAATTCATCAAAATACATCCTAAATCAATTACATTAAAACAATTCCATATAAACAAATCAGAAAACAGTCTTCTTTGGGTTTAACGTGCCTTGTTTTTGTCTATTTGTAGAACCCCTTAGGGGTGGTTCAGGGGGGTCTTTCGTTCAACAGTGGACGTCCCGTACCAAACAACAGCTTCCTGTACACATTTGACGAGGAGGGTATCTTCGGTGTTGCCTCCCAGGGGGCGCCAGGCTACGCTGGAACATTCACTGTGGTTGACGATGGTATGTGTGAAATATTTAAAATATATATTGCCAATTTCATCAGTCCTTCATGACTTTAAAACATTTGTTTTCTTTTTATTAGAATCAGCTTTGATGTCCAAGATGAGCTTGGAGAAGCCATGGAAGCGGTCCATTGTAATATTTACCTAGGCGGCTTGGCATAGCTGGAGAAACTGCCTAGATAAAAAGGAACATCAATTAAATATAGCAAGTTGTGTAGTGTATTATTTAATATTATTGTTAACTCTAGGTTTGTATTGTTCACGAGAGTACCAACTAGCGAACGTCAATGTAACCATTCATAATACTGTGGCTCCACCTAGTGAGTATCCAAGTCATGAAACTTCATAACGGCAACCTGCCTATAACAGTACTTTTGCGCAGTCCCAATGATGACCGTTATTCAGTGAATCAAAGTTACTACCAAATGTATATAATATAAATGAAAAATATCAGACTTATAACATCAGCCAATCTAATTATAATAGGAAGTAATCTACAGGTTATTGTAATGACCAAGTATTTATTATACATTCTTATGTTCCACAGCCGTGAAGGTCGGCACACCATACATTGTGTCAAAGAAGAAAGGAGGCAACGTCGAGAAGGGCAGCGTTGTCCATCTGGCGACCGAATCAGCAGAGGCCAAGATATACTACACCACAGATGGTGTGTTACCGGAACTTCACAAAATCGGCATCAAGGTAAAAAATACAATCTTACAATATGAAGCAGTACTTTTTAAAATGTATGCTGCTTAGTAATTTTTTGCATGTTTCTGTTATTTTGCATGCATTATTTAATATTTTCCCATTACATGCTATTTTGTAATATAAGGAGTAAAAGTACACGTTTTGTAATACAGCTGTATTTTAAAACTGTTAATTACTTTTACATATGTTTTCTGTTGTGAACTGTTATATTGTGATATATTATGAACCATTTCTGATGGTTTTACAAAAAGTTCTTTCACAGACTGATTTTGTGATAACCAATTTATAGCCAGTTATGGCAGATTATAATTACGTCTACAGATCCTTGCAGAGATGTGATTTATCCACCATAAAATTTTCACAATGTATATACAAAAGCATATAATTCATCAGACGGATAGAAAGCGTAAGTTTTTGTAAATTAATCAGTTTAACTGTTTGCACATGTTTAATCTGTCCTGTCACATTGTTACCATGAGAACCAATCACTAAGCTGTGTTGTAATGCGATCTCTCAGACCAGTTCTTGGTTATGCTCCGGAGAAAAAAAACCGTGTTGTCTTTTGATATTGTTAACACATTTTACTCTTGAAAACATGTTGACCAACACAGCTAAGAAGATACTTCACAATGCAATTGATTTATATACCTTAATGCTAGCCACTGTATCACATAGACATTAAATAACTTATGAGATCACCGGTGTGTGAAACAGCAGCCATTTTGGTTTTGCATTAGAGATAAAAGTGGTCATTTCAAATCACAATATAGCTTACTAGTATTTGTAGATAGAATCATCTGATTTAAGCAAATCACTTCCGGTTAGGGTGTAGTAGTAAATATGTTTATTGAAAAAATGAAAGGTGAAAATGCAGTTGAACATTAAGCAGCTGCTTATTTGGTTGCATCTTGAAACTTCATCTTGCCTTCTTTTATGCTTCACAATCCCTGCTTTTTACTGTTGCAGCCCAGTATTGAGTATTTAAAAGACTACGTCCCTCCAAAGGTGGCGAAGGTAACTTGGTCCATCGGACTTTCTCCACCTAATAACAACTCCCTTTGGCCCTCTGTGACATACAATCCCTACTTCCTAGTAACCTCTTCCTTTTCCAACCATCCCTCAACATCTATTTGCTGCACACAAGTGGGTTTGGTTTACACAAGGTCCTGTTTGGAATCATGATTTTAGACAGAGACAATTTAAAGATATTTTCACAAGCTAGAGTATCATATAAATTTGACCTTCATTACGGATATCAGTTTACTTCGTTATGGATATAAGTTTCTTGGGGTGCATGTATTTTTGCTACTGTGATTTAACGACGTAATATACAAAATTATCAGGTAATTATTTCAGATTTGTAACTTCTATGTAAAAATGTATACCTAATGAAATACAATAGAAAAGTGTTAATGAAAATACTTCACTGTTAGTGGTATAATTTAACTTAATGCACCGCCCCTTACAAATTATAAAGGGGAATATTATGATGAGTCTTATTGTATATATTTTTATTTTTTGTATTTAACACAAATGATGATAGGAAGATATCTATATTCTCAAATAAACATTCTCACTCAATTTTGCTAATCTGAAGTTTTCACGTATAAACCAATAAGCTGCAGATTAGCAAACTTTTTGACTGATTTCACTGGTTTGCCTTTTCTAATGTCCATGAGGGGATGTGTGATTAACCCTGTCTACTAAATACGTCAGACTCTTGGACTGTTATTCACTGTTTTCATTTCATGCTGCATTGAAAAATGAAGGCATTTCATAGCAATATTCCAACATGTATTTCACACGTGATATGTTGGCTGATGGTAGACCAGTTTGGTAATTTCTTTCTGGTGCTGGCTTTTCTTGGATTAACCACAAGATAAAACAGTATAGACTAATATTTTTCTACATTTACAGGTTTGTTTCAACAGGTATTGTATGATATTGTATTCTGTTTTTAATGTATATTGCATTGCACTTTGTATTGTACACTGTTGTACATACACTGTAGTATACTGTACTGTTGAATTTAGACTATTTGCAGATGACACCTTAATTCAAAAGTGGCGTCTATATTTACTTGAAAACAACTTATTACAGCTTATTGAATTGGTGTTTATCAACATTTCTACATCGTACAAAAAGTTACAATATACATACAACAGAGTCGACAATGAAATATTGAATGGGAAATGCACGAAGTGTAAAAACTAGCATTTCACAGAACATATACAAATGATATAATCATATGCAATTAGTGCACTGTTGTTATTAATGGGATCATCTATTGTAATTGTAACAAGCAAATGCAGATTCCTACATCATAGCAAATATCAACCACGAACATCCTGTCTACATTCAACGTGTTCGCCTTTTGATGAACAGGAATAAGTCTTTGCGATAGCATTCATAAATTTTCTTATACATTAGTTTTAGACAGTTCAGCTATTAGCTTTGTTATGCTGCCATGTCATTGTTGATTTGTTTTTGCATAAGGTGGAATCATGTTTTGTGTCAGGTTCTATTAAAACGTGACTTAGTTCTTTCACAATTGAGAGTGGTGAAATGTTGTCTACACATAAACAGTAGAACTTCTGTAATATCAGTTGTGTTGTCATCTTTTCTTCCCAGCTCTACGATCCAGAGAAAGGGGTAGTTTTGAAGAGATCTGGCTTCTGCTTCATTCGAAGCATTGCTGTCGCCGATGGCATGCTCAGAAGTGAAATTTTCACATCAAGGTTTGTACTGCGTTTTGAGATGTGAAATGTTCACTTTACAATTTGTACCCAGTTTTAGAATTTATTTCACATCGAGGATCATACAGACTTTTGAGAAGTCACATGTTCACTTTGGGTTTGTACTGCAATTTGACAAGTGATAGTTCCAAGTTGTGGTTTATACAACTATCTGACAAGTTTGTTAACAAGTATACCTTGTGAACACTACATGTCAAAAGTTTCAAGGAAAAGTCAGTGAAACAGCTTTTCCCAAAGACTCGGTGGGAAGTGACAGGGAATTTTACCTTCCTGGATATGGGGCATGTATATGTTTTGTCAAAAGTAAAATCCATTCCCACGGCTATCACATTATTCGGGAATTTACGTTTTTACTAAAGCTCATTAGATCTTGTTCAAAATGTAATAGTTGTAATTTTAGTCAGAAAAAATCTTTCACTTGAGATTCAAAAGGGTGGACGTGACATGTTTAGGGTTTATTCAAAGGCTCTACGTGAGGTGAGAAACCATAGTAAAACATAGTTTTTTGTTAGAGGAACGTTGGGGAATTTTAAAGTTATTTCCCTGTGTGAACCCTGTTTATGGAGATGTTATTCTCTGCAGGCGGTTCACAGTGCAGCCAGGAGATGACGAGGAATCAAGTGCTTCGGAACCAGAGCCGGTTGATGACTCGGCACAGATGGTGAGGACAAAGTAGTCGCTGAAAAATGTTGCTAAAATGTTGAAACTTCAGAATTTTTATTTTGACGCTCTTGACATAATGTTTCTATTAAAATGTGTCTTGTCTTTTTCAAAAAAACAAGTTGCACTGGATTGTTTGTAAATACATATAAAGATAAAGTGATGTTTGTTTTGTTTACAAAAAAGTTATATAAACAATGTGTTTACCAGATTTTGTTTACAAACAATTTGTTTACAAACAATTTGTTTACACTTGGTTTGTTTAAATGCAAAACACACATTTGCTTTTGCATATGTAAACAAACAAGTTATTTACAGACAACTTGTTTGCCTACCAAAAATTACCTTGGCTGGAATCCCAAACTATTGTATCGTAATGTATAACATTTTCAAAGCTTACTGGTCATATTTATTCTAATTTTGACCAATTATTAAATAAATGTCAAACTTTACAATGCCATACCCTGGGATGAAAAGGACTAACCAGCCTAATTGTCTCATATTATAACTATTATTATGCAACAAGGACTCATCCGTTATCGAGTGATGACGAAAGTACACCCCTACGTTATCCCTAAACAAAGCTTTTTGAAGTATAACTATATAAGTGAAAATATATATTAAAACCCCACAGAAAAGTTACATTTTTTATCGATGTTTTTTCCAACAGGAGACAGCGCGACTGTGGTGGACCTGTGTGCCAACCACCAAGGCCTGCTTTACTGACCCGGGGGTCATGGAACTATTCTGGGAACCACCCTCCAACGAAGCCCGCCCCTTCATCAGGGGGTATCAGGTGGGTTACTCTTTCATCTATCGTTGTTCCCTTCAAACATTTTACTTTGCATGTTGATATTATTCCGCGTCAATCATTGCTTTGGTGCGAGGCCATAAAGTTGGTTAAAAAATATTTACATGAATTATAAGAACAATATACTGAGATACACAAATGTCAATCATCTCCAAAAAACATTATAAGTGGAGTGCCCCAAGGATCCATACTTGGACCAATCTTATTTTTAATTTATATCAATGATATAACTAATTCTACGTCTCTGAATCTATTATCTTTTGCAGATGACACAACTGTATACCAATCAGGTCCTCATATTGATACTTTAATTGACAGCGTAAACCAAGAATTAATACATTTGTACGATTGGCTTTGTGCCAATAAATTGTCATTAAATATAAAAAAGACAAACTTTTGCATATTTAGTCCACCAAATAGCAAATACCAGTAAATAACTGTATTAAGATAAACAGTGAAATTATTAATCATGTTGGAAAGGATGACAAAGAAGAATCGGTAAAGTTCTTAGGAATACATATTGATAAACATTTAACATGGAAAAAACATATCAACATAATCAGTTCTAAATTATCTAGAGCAATTTTTGTAATTAATAGAATGAAACATTTTTTGCCATGCAGTGCTTTAAAAACTCTATATTACACCTTGATTCAAAGTCACTTAACTTACGGTGTACAAGCATGGGGCAATGGAAATACCATAAGAAAGATAGAACTATTACAAAAACGCGCTATACGAATAATTAACAAAAAAAGATATAGAAGTCACACCGATCCTATCTTTAAATCTGAAAATATACTTTAAATCACTGATATTCACAGGTTACGTGTCTCACTATTTATGTATGATTATCACAATAATACACTGCCTAAATCCTTCAAACACTATATACCAAAACAAAATCTAGCCACTAACACCAGAATTACTAGACAACGTAACCTCCTATATAGAGAAAAGCCCAGAACACATTTTTCATCTAAATTACCTAAACACCATTTTATAAAATTATGGAATAATCTCGATTATAAGATACAAAACGTCAAATCCAGACAACAAATGAAAATTGTATTATCCAATCAATATCTAGACAACTATCTTAGCCACGTGCACTGCCTAAATCCCAGATGTGCGGAGTGCAATTAAATATTTGTTTACTTTATATATTAATGTTCGGATCCGCTAAAATTTCTTATAATTGTTTTCTAACAGTAATTACCTACAATAATTCGTTTCTCTCTCCATCGCATCCCCAGTCCGTTGTCATACAAAAGATATCATACACTCGTGATAATCATCGTATACGTATGCGTAAATATAATTCGAAATATATGTTTATGGGGTCACAGGAAGACGGCATATTACATGCCATGTGACCACCATGCAACACAACTTTATTTTTAAACGGTTGTTTTGTGTATGTATACTGTTATGTTGTTGTTGCAAAATAAATTGATTTGATTTGAAGAACATATTTCTTTCCAAATCTACATTTTAAGTTTCTTTTAATACTATTTCAACATATTTTATTCATTGATGTTTGCACTGCATAAATGATGTAAATGAGTTCATTTGAAAAATATTAATTCTGTTAAAAATTTGTATCAAACATTTTGACAACATTTTTGATTGCACCCCTGCAGATTTTCCTGAATGGGGTCACGTATTGTGAGATGTTCCCCCCACTCCACAACAGTGTCAACGTGGCGGGTATGGCGGGAGGTCACGTCTACGAGGTCATTCTCGAGGTCTACCCAGTCGATGCCATGTTTCTTCCTCATCGCTCCAACAAACTGGTAGGTCAACCATTTTGTATATTCTGGTGGGAGCAAAATTGTGTGTCCTAATGTTTTATGCCAATTTGACAAAAACCTGAAAACACTTTTCCACAATATATAGTCATATTCAAAATTTCTAATACATTTACATTCAATGCTGTAGAAACAAACTGTTAGAAAAGTCGTTTTGAGGGAAGTACTTACGAAAATAGACCAGCGGAATCCAAATCTCGTAAAAGATGCCTGCTTAAAAACCATGCGTTCTATCTGTGCCGTGTAAATCGCTCTATGGCCAGGATGTGTCATTTGAATCAGTGCGAGATCAGATTGTGTATTAAACTAGGCTAAGAACGTTAAGAACGCGACATTTCAGTGACCCAGTTTTTGACTGGTCGTGAATAATTTTTTTCACTTGATCCACGGCAGGTTGGAGGTGACTTAACTTAATAATTATTATGTTCAGCTGTCTCAATGACTTGTGTCAGACCGCAGCAGTCCCGGATCTGCGGAGTAAACTACTTGTTTTAAATGCATGTAATGAACACTGAGACTTTTAAGAGCACTTTTAAACATTCTCTTTTAATCAATATTTTAACTGCTACTATGACTTTTAGACTTGGCATTAAGCTTTTATCAATCATCTTTTGTTTATATGACACGATAATACTAATATTTAAATATATATATATATATATACATCTTTTTTATTCTTTTTTTACTTAATTAATTACTGTTTTGATTTATTACTATTTTATATGTAAAGCGCCTTGAATAGTTTCTAACTAGAGTTGGCGCTATATAAGTATATTTATTTATTATGAAAAACTAGCAACAGACTACTTCCTTTTAAAGGCAAAGAATAAAAGTTTTTATTGGTTATTAAAGGCGTCTCCTCAATTCATTTTGTGCTTGTCTCATTTCAAATTTTGTCGTTAAAGCTTGTTTTGAAACTGGATGTTTTGTTTACCATTTGAACATGCTCTGGGGTTGTATCTACTAATTACATACATTATTACGGATTTACTAAACACAGTTTGGCAGACAGTGTGCCTTCAACATTAGTATCATAGTATTAAAAACATTGTATTAATTAATTAATTAAAAACTAGGAACAGACTGTCTCCTTTTAGCACTATTGCTCTACACTTGATTTCAAGTAATGAGTATTACAGTCAATTTCGACAAACATTACAACTCAGAATTTCTTTAAAAAATTATGATCATAATTCATTATATATATAATACATTTTTCGGGTCAGGTTGGTACAGGGGCCGAGTTGGCAAGCACACCACAAACTTAGCAAGACATGCCGTGCTCGGACCTCAGAGTGACGGGGGCCAGATTGCGATCATGTAATGACACCAAGACGCCAAGAGAGGTGGCAGAAGACCGCACGCGATAGCGGAACCTTTGATGGGACTGATTGCAACACTACTATGTCCCCCAGACTATTTACGAAACAGTGCACCATTTTGATTGTGAACTCCAATCTTTTTAAAATTCTTTGACATTGTAACCATGTCTCTGTGTCTGTAGGTGATGAAGTGCCCCAAGACCAACAGTACAGGAGGCCCAGTGATCTCTCTGGAGACGACAGACAAGGCTGATGATATGGCCATTGTGTGGATGTCCATCACCTCCTCTGACTCCCCCATCACTGGCTACAGGGTCTACCTCAACGGCACCATGTGTGGCAACCAGGTGAGTCTCGGGGGTCATGCCAAAAGTCGGGGGAAATTTAATGTGAGGGATCATCTCAAAAATATGTCAAAGAAAAAAATATGTTGGCAAGAACCGTCCCAAAAGTTGGAAAATAGCCTTAAATGTGAGGGATCATCCCAATGCCGAGAGAAAAAACATGATGTGAGAGATCATCCCAAAAGTTGATAGGAGAACAAATGTGAGGGACCATCCCTAAAAGCAGAAGAGAAAATATGAAATATAAGGGACAATGCCAAATGTCTAAAGGACCTCACCGGAAGTGTGAGAACATTTTCAGAGTTTGGGGACCATATCAAACGTATGATGTTGAATAATGTACAAGTATTGCAGTTGTGACATTTGCAGATGATTTAATCTTTAATGTTAATTCGACTTCAGTGACAGACAGAATGTGTGGGTAAACACAGCATATTTGTGAAGTTAAATGTGTTATTTCAGAATGAAAAAGACCACGCACCCTAAAATTTGCAATTATTACGCTTGTGGTATTTCATGACACGGGTGACGTGAATATACCTTCTTGTGGTCAATGTTTTCAGGTTGTGCCGGACGAAGGGAATGACCGGTGTAAGGTGGTCATTGAGGGATGTCAGCTGAACTTTTTGTACCGAGTACAAGTGTCGGCCATGCCAGAAGGTTTGTGCATCTTAAAAGTAGAAATGTACTGTTTGGGATTAACCACTAGAAACATATTGTAGAGTATTAACCCTTTAGACCTGACAACTTTTCAATGAAGTGCATTCCGATTCCACAGATTGTTCATACACATTCGGAAAGATATGTTTTTAAACGGTGCTAATACTAAAACTGTCAGGATAATGCCGTAGGTGTGAGTAGTTGCTGTCTAAAAGGTTAACAGAGAACGTTTCTAGAGATTCTTGTATGAGCTCAGATTGCTGAGGATAGAAATGTAATATTATTATACAAATATCCCCGTCATAGCAAGTAGACTAAGCTTTACAGTGAACTTATTGTGCATGTCGATGGCACAACATGTGAATAGTTACAGAGCAGAGGGTGGTTGTGAGTGATTGCAGTCTAAATGGTTAATACAAAATAAAAAATTACCTTGTTTTGACTTATCTTCCTATTTGTTTGTCAGGAGTCTGGTTAAACGCATTTGTTCATAGTTCAAACTTATTCAAACTTTATATTTGAGTGTTGCGGACTAGTTTGGTGTTAACTTCTGACGTTTTGTGACCCCCCACAGACGGCAGGAGTCCGAAGTTGTCTAATGAGTTGGAAGTATCACTCCCCCTTGAGACAGCCTACATCAAGTTGCCGCCCAGTGAACTTCGGCTGAATGACGGCAACCTCTACAGGGAGTACATGGAAGTACGTGAGGGCTCGGGATATGTTCCGAACATGGATCAAGGTAATTATTGCCATAAATAGGTATAAATATGTAGGTATAAACTGGAGGGTCCTAAAAAAAATGGTTTGTGCGTGGTTAGACAAAATAATGAAATTTATCACAAACATGTTTGTTGTATATATTCGTGGGTTAGTGATTATCTTTGAGATCTTCAGCAATGTTAGTCAAGTAAGTATTACATAAATCTCATGTTTATGTTTATTTTCATAATTGGGTGTTTTGCCAAGGCAGGGTTTGGTTAGATTTATTTAAATATTGTTACAAAAACGTACAGTTTTGAATTAGGGTTAAAACTTGTGGCTTGGGCATACACTGTAAAAAAAAATTATGTAATAAATTTCATGAGATCTTTACAACAATTACATGTATCAGTTATCAAATTTCGTTGTGTAATCAATTGCTATTATTATAACACACATATAATATGATTACGAATAAACAATATTTATTGTGGTTCGCATATATTACTTGTTAATTTCTACTCTCTCATAACTTTGTTCACCCTATTTATTCCTGCCCCCCCCCAGGCCCGGTTACGTCAATTGCGGTGCAACAACCCAAGTACCCTGTTGCCGCCATGGATGTTGTCGACCAGTCAGGTAAGTTATATGACCCCAAAATTATGGTAATATATAATATAATCAGTGATTATATTCATTTGTGTGATTCTCAGAAGCAGTTTTAATGTTGGGTAATGTAGTTGTAGCTGACATATAGTGACATTTTAGAATGCCGGAGGGCTAACAACACACACACAACACACACACACACTCACAACACACACACTCACACAACACACACAAACAACACACACACACACAACACATACACTCATACACTCATACACACAACACACACACACTCACACACACACACTCATACACACAACACACACACTCACACACACACTCTCCTACATACAACACACACACTCACACCCACACTCACACACATACACTCACACACACACTCACACACACAACACACACTCACTCACACACACACTCACACACAACACACACACTCACACACACATTCACACACACACTCTCCTACATACAACACACACACTCACACACACACACACACACACACACACACACACACACACACACACACACACACACACACACACACACACACACTCACAACACACACACTCACACAACACACACAAACAACACACACACACACAACACATACACTCATACACTCATACACACAACACACTCACACACACTCACACACACACACTCATACACACAACACACACACTCACACACACACACTCATACACACAACACACACACACTCACACCCACACTCACACACATACACTCACACACACACATTCACTCACACACACAACACACACTCACTCACACACACACTCACACACACATTCACACACACACTCTCCTACATACAACACACACACTCACACACACACACACTCACACACATACACACTCACACACATGTGCACACACACTCACACACACAACACACACACTCACACACACACATGCGCGCACACACACACTCACCCACACAACACACACACTCACACACACTCGCACACACACACACACTCACACACAACACACACACACACACACACACACACACACACACACACACACACACACACACACACACACACACACACACACACACATACATATTATGTTGATATTAGAAGTTGTTTTCATTTAGATATAGTTTTATTGATCACATCGTACTTTGACTGGATTAATCTTTATCTCTTGGAATTTGAAATTTGACCTCGAAGGAAATTTGTCATCTCACCAGACATTTCAGCCAAATGCCTTGATATCATGTGACTTGCCCATAGTTTCCACCAATGAACCCCAAATGATTCGGCAGAAATTTCTGAAGAGATGACATTAAATTTCTTGAGAAATAAACTAATGTCAAATTTTATGACAAGAATGAAACTATTATATTTATTTATCTTGCACAAAGGCATTTTGGTGACTGTTTCAAAGGTTTGTTCTTGAAAGTTTTGTGGCCATTGCAGTTAAAAAAATTGGTATCATATATAGTTTTAAATTTGACAGTAAACTGATAGGATTGTAGTTTTGCTCTTCCTTTTAAGATGACTAGAATGAAATGTTTTTGGTGTATTGATGTACAGCCATAGTTACACCTTTGAGGAAACCATCGCCCAAGTCAAAGGTCACTGGAACGGGTAAAATTATCATTTAACAACTAGATGTGATCCAGTGTTTGTTCTAATCTGTCTAATCTAGTCTGAAATCAAAATGAATAACAATTTCCCTGCAGCAGATCGCATGTGTTTTTCCTACAAAACTAGACTTGTCTCAACTCTCAGTACCGGTAATATCCTTTGCTATGCATGAAATCTCTGACTGTATCTATCACACTTTTCTAAACTTTTCCAGGGCCTTAGAAGCAATTTTATCTATCAGTCTTCATACTTTCTGTAGAGTATTATTTTTTGTGCAGGTTTAAGTAGGTCTGTAGCTTTCAAAGTCAACACCTGACATCAGATTATTTGATCCATATTTTAAATAATCGGTATACAAAGTAAATATGTAATTATTAATGACATTGTTGTAAATTTGGTCTAACCCCCGGATTGGCATAGAACTACAATATTGTCTTAGTATTCAATATTGGACAGTGTTGCTATGATATGATAACATTTTAGAATTTTTCCAAAAGGGTGTTTAATAATCAAAGCCATGTAAAGGGTGATGTCGAACTACTGATGGATGACACTGAAGTTTATGTTTTGTGTCCTCAAACCCACCCTTCCAAGACTTGAAACTTTGAGTTACATCAACATGTGAACAAATCATTATCCCTCATTCTATAACTATCACACACTGTTCAAATTCAGCTCCCATAACTAACAAGAAAACATGCATTTGAACTGTATGTGGTGGGAAAATTTACAATGTTTTTTGTAAAATTACATCAACGAACAACAGTAAATAAAACAGTTCGAACCTCTCCCCATGATAACTTGTAATTATGAACATCATTCTTTTGAGATGACCCCAAGTTATGGTTAAAACAAGAATTAGTAACTGTCTACCTGAGGGATAGGTGGCAGGTAATGTATGTAAACACTTTGGAATCTTTTTGAGCCAAACATGCATTGACCACATGGAATATATTGGCTTGTCTCATTTGAAAATCTGCATGGGTATAAACACATTGTATCGATGTAGTGAACTTATTTCTAATATCAGCTGAAATTCCATATATTGTGTTGCATTTACAATTAGTTAGTGTAGTTAGTGTAGACAACAACAACTAGAACTAGAGAACTAGAACTAGATAACATATATCCACCCCCTGTGTGAATTCTAATGATAACAACTAACATTAAAACATCAGACATTCAGCATAGATCCTTGGATGGATCATCGACAGTAACAAAACATTTAGGTCAAATATATGTTCACCTCCATAGCTGAACTCATGGAAGATGAGAGATATGTGAAGGAAGAGGCCATCTTTGAAGAGGGGCATGCTGGGAGTTCCACACCCACCACAGAACTAGGTAAATCCAACATTCTTTTGTGTAGTATCTAGCAGCAGAGACAAAAAATGGTTGCTTGTTTCCTGGTATAACGTATACGGATGGATGGAGATATTTTACTTACGGGGTCATTTAAAAAATCCCATAAATGCTTTTGTTCACTCTGCATGCCCCAGTTAACAAACCTGTATAAATTAACCTTCAAAAAAGGGCATTAACTATCAATATACTGGCATTGCATACAAGAATGAAACATTAATTCTACGTCATTAGTGGCCTAGAAATGGTTTAATTCTTGTAAACTACTGATGTTGAAAAAATTAATAAATGTTCCATTGTATTAATAATAATTTATAATATAATAGTTATGTATGTAATGTATATGAAATAGTACATTTCCTGTAAGGTGACAATGAATCAATGTTCACTGAATTTCGAAAGAGGAACAAAAAAGTCAAGATAGAATATCACGTTGTTTGTTTTTGCAGCAACCTTGAAAGAGGAGACAGCAATGGAAGAGGTGCATGCTGGGAGTTCAGCACACAGCACGGAACAAGGTACACCTGGCACAGCGCGACTGGCACCCCCTGACAGCAGCCGTAGCATCCTCCCAGATGAGCTAGAGGGGGAAGCATCTGAGGGGGAGGAAAGCGAGGGGGAGGGAGAGGGGGATCTGGGTCTAGAAAATAACCTCAGTGCAGACTACAGCATGAAACGGGGTCACGATCCGCAGTTTGTAGGTAACCTACCCCCGATCAATGAGGCCGACAGCGTGGCTGAGTCACAGCAGTCGCACGGTGCTCTCCACGCCCCCATACCGCCGAGCATTATTAAGATCACGCCCCCCGACTACCCCCTCTCAAGCTCCCAGAATGCATCACCACCCCAATCGGACCAGCAGCTGCCTTGTGCCAAGACCCCCGCCAGCGCGCATTTTTCAGCACCCTCACTGGGCATGTCGCAACCGCCGACCTCCACACTGAGGTCAAAGGTCACCCAGTGGATGGCCACTGCCAACAGCTTGTCACCGCCAGGCACTGGCACCTCCCAGTGGAGCGAGCTTGCAAATCAGTTGCTAGGCAACCAGCAGCACCGCTACGCATCTGACGGCGTCATGCAGACACCGCCCCAATCTATCCACCAGATGGCGCTGGTGCTTCAGTCGGAGTATGATGTCACACGCCCGGTTAGCTACACTGCAAAGCATGTTCCACAGGTGGCGCCACCTGAGTTTCAGCAGCGTAAGCCGAGCAGAGAACATGCGGTGGATGAATCGCCAGCGTTTATCGATGCCACTCTAGGTAAAGACTTGCTCTGCCACGAAATCTGCACAGCACGGCCGGAATCGTTTGACGCATGCCGCATGACGGGTCGTTGTCCCGTTGCATTCCACCTTTTCGTTCTTATTTTGTTTTCACCACAAATTTGGAAACAAAGTTTTTTTGATGACCAGCATGATACGTGTGTCTTCTGAGCATGTGACTGAAACTGTGGTTCGCGTAACTGTAATTCCTCGACATCTTTGTCAAATCTACATGTATAAAACTGTCATTTGTGGGTATATTCGTGTGATTCAGTGCTCCTTGTTGTTGCCGGTATCTGTCTTAGAGTTATTCTAGACATTTATCCCTTCCTGGTTTATTTTTCTGTTTCTCCACCTCAATTTGTTTTATTGATTATTTTCTTGGTTGTGAGACAAAAACATATCGGTGTTTATGTTGTTACATTTTCCATGTCTTTCACGAATCTGTTTCAAACAGACGCCTAACTATTGTAACTAGGGAACAATTAATCTGCCGAGCTACAAACTTTATGGATGTGTCAATGTCTTCAGTCTTTTCTTTTTGTTTGTATTTACTTAACATTGTTGTGTGTTTTTTATTAATTGATTTACAGATCTGCTTGCTCTAAAAATAATTAATACTAAATTTGTTTTGGCAGACACAATTTCATCAATTTATATAGTCTTTACCTATCCCAAGAATGTAATAAAATATGTATAATAAGGATATTATGTGATGTCAAAATTAACCAACTGCAGTCATTTCTAATCTTAGTAGTTATTTTATTATCCCATACATTTTTTTGGCTAAATCAATATGATCTGGTTATATGAAAAATCGTAAGAGAAATTGCAAATTATGTATAAATTCATTACATCGTAATATAATAATAATTGTTTAGTATTTCAGGCAGACTAGAAAACTTGGTGAAAGATGCATTTAAATACAAACTTAACTTTCCTCTAATGTGACCAGTTCTGTAAGCAGGAAATAGTAATGCAAATTTTCGTTCAAATCTTACAGGTATATACCAGCTGTAGATGATATTTCTTTTCTTTTTATCTCTACTGGCTTACCCATTTGTGGGAATCTATCCGTAAATCAATTAATAGGCGTAATCTGCGTCATGATGTATTAGCTATTCCAGTCTTGTTCTCTTATTTATCAGTAAGGAAATTGTTTCATTCCGAACTGTTAGATAATATCTTCTGTTCCATAGCATTATTAGATCTTTCCGTGATTTATTTACACTTTTTGTTCCAATCTTGACAGCATGGTGAGAATGCTGCTTGTTTGATTTATGTGCTATTGAAATATTTAGTAACTTCAGACAACAGCAACTGATGTAAAACTTTCAACAAACTACAGTGTATCTTGTTTCCTTTGCAATTCTTTTACCAAACCTTCTTTTAGTACACCGTAACTAACATAATTAAATGGTGGTTTTGTTACCCCTTTTTCCTTTCATAAGCATTTTATCTATCCCTACAAGTCACAGTTGTGAATTCTTCTCTATGTTGCTTGTCTCTCCTGAAGGTCAAAGACCAATGCCAGACGCCTACCTGTTACCCTGCTGTGTTTTTTCTACAAATCTTTGTATGCCTCTCGCGAACAATATTTCACCCCTTATGTTGCGCCCCTTGGGATCATAGGTCCCTGGCAGAACAAGATGAAACACGCAGCTACCTCCTCCATGGCGACAAGTCGGATATCCCAACTAATGATGTCTCACCAACAAAAACCCTCCGATGACCCTACCATGCCCTTTAATGGGGTAGAGGTCGAAGTTCAAGATGATGTCATCACAGAGGGTGAACAGCCCCTCCCCCCTGCGGGGAAGGCCGGTATGTAGTAGTGGCATGCGATGCATAAACTCACGGAGAAAGCATGTGATCAGTGAATGCCACCATGTCACATTCTGCACGTATGCTGAGGCATTTGCATGGGACGTCTCACATATTTCTGTCACCTGTTGGAGTCAGAAATCGGAGTCAGATATCAGAGTCGGATATCGGTGTCAGATATCGGAGTCAGATATCAGTGTCAGACATTTCCTACAGGACGTGCAGAATCACGCATATTTTTCACAGATGCACTGCGATATTAGAAAAATCATAAAATGGAAAATAACGTCACAAATGATTGCATATACACTGGTGCAGTGACGACTGTCTTGCGGGGAAGGTGGACGCAGGTGGACGAGGAGCCGCATGTGGCACACATGCTCGAAGCGTGCGATTAGCGAATGCGTCAATGTCATATTGTGCACATATAAGGATTTGCATGTGATGTCGTCACATATTCGTGTTACATATACGTGGGATTCAATGTCACTTGCGATATGGCATGCAAAATGACGCGTAAATTTCACAGCTGCACTACTGGCTTGAAACATTTGGTAACCTTGAAATACAGAGTTTTAACCTCACCTGTCTGGTGACAGCGACAATGTGGCACTACTTCAGCCTTTTTATACAAAAGTTTGTCCATTTTATTTGGTCTCTTGTTGCGTTCAGGCTCTGTGCAAAGCTGAAACCTGTCCAGTTCATGACATTGTCTACCAAATTGTGTGGTCCTGGGTTGTTTTGGAGACACCTGTTAAACATTTGAAGGGTCTACTGACTACCCACTGGGGCACCCTGACAGATGTGTCAGTGTGCACCAAAAGTGGGCAACAAAAGTGGGCAGAAAGTGTGCACAGTAAGTTTGCATGAAAGCATGCACAATTTATGTGAACAGAAAGTGTGCACAGATTGTGTGCATGTAGAATGTGTGCATAAAATGCAAAGCATATTGATTGTTTGTAATGCAAAACTTCTTGTTGTGTTGTACATAGAAAGTGTATTATTTTGTGAATGAAGAGAAAATTTGACATTCGTCAGCATTATTCAGCACTGGTCTGTTGATACTATGAAGAAGAATGGCGCTTTAGCATATATGTCAACATTGAGTAGTCTATGTTTCAGACGAGAGAACAGTTGTCAGTGGTGTGAGTCAGCTTCACTAGTTGTTTAAAACAGCCTTCTCAATTCAATTTTTCAGTCATTTTATTTCAGATTAATTTCAAAAATCAAACCTATCTATTGTGTCCACTATGATGTGTTAGCTTTACTGCGCAGAGTTGTCATTTAATTTTGAAGAAATCATTGGTCAAACTAATAAAAAAAATTCAGTATGACCAAATCAAAACTCTGAAGAAACCAGTTGTCAGCATATTTGTGTGATCTAATCAAGGCTATTCACTAATGCAGTTTACTCGGCCTAATAATCAAAGTAAATTGTTGATTTTTACAAAAGAATGTTTTGTTAACTGACTATTCTCAGCTGTTCACACATTACAAATATAACAATCAACGAAACTAATTTGTGATGAACAAAATTAATTGAGGAGGCTGCTTTTACTAGTGTTTGATGTGTCTGAAAATATTTAGTGTTGTCTAGTCACTCGATGGCGCTATGTATAAAATATTTTCACTTGTATAAAATAGTTTCACTTCAATTAATGGCGCTAAATGTGTAATTTTTGTACACAAAAACAAACATATTTGTGATGAATTTAATACTAATTAGCAGGGCAAGTTATGTTACTGTTTTGTCACTGTTGAGCCTGTCATGAAATAAATCACATGATCATGTCACTAATGTATGTCACTTGTAACACAAAACATGTCACTATGTCACTGTTGCATGTGCACTACACACATGATGTGTCACTATTTTCCAGTTTTTAAGAGTGACACAATTCACTTGACACATCAGTAGTTCATCAGCTGACAATATTTGTTGAGGACTAATGTTTCAAGAATACATGTTTTGGGCACATAAATATTCAGTCTATAGCATATGTCAGTTTGGTAGACATGTCAGATATATTCATTATGTCACTAGTATTTATGTAATTGTTATGTGCATGTTACCTTGAAATATATGTGGGAAATGTTTTACATTTCATAACCATCTAGCATCTGACTGTCCATTGAGTCCCTAACTGTCTTGGTGTGACTATTACGCTAATACTTTGTTGTTGCTAATGTTATGTAAATACTACTCAGTTGTTTGAATCAAAATTAGAAACACACATAACAAGTATCTATGAAAATAACGATTTGTAATTTCAATGAATATTATGATAACATTGTGCAACCATCAAAGTTGAAAAGTATGTGCAATTTATGTAAAGGAGTTATAATTGAAAATAAGTGTCATATATGTTTGAGCAGCTGAGTGTACGTAAATATAATGTTGACTGGAAATTATGCTTTTCTTTGGTCAGTAGTGAAGAAGAAACGAGTATCCAAAATGGCCGTCGTGGAAGTCCATGAAGAGGCTCACCTCAATCTAGTAGACAACAGCACCATCAAACAGATAGAAATGCATTCAACATCAGCTGTTCCAGTTATTGGACACCAAGATGGTCAGGTACTGTGTCGAACAGAAAGGATACAAACATTAATTATGTTGATCGTTGGTAGGTATTTACAAAATGATAGTACCAAAATGATTCAATATTTGTAGTTCAGATTTGAGAGTATTTAGTTGTACTAGTGGTGACATTTCACAGGAGTACTCAACTTTGCAAAATATGTTTCTGTGACATGGATAGTCGAATGTCTTTGAATATATTCATAAACAGTTTCAGACTAATTCCTGGTATATTCTGTCATCAAAGTAGTCAAATTAATACGAATCCACTGCCATTTCATTACGTGTTCAATTTCATATTATTTGAGATAGAAAATTAACCAATCAGTGCGGAAAAATTCACAACGTGCATCCTGCTTCAGGAATCCATGTTGCCTGTTCCCTTTGTAACGGCGGAAGACTCGGGCATGAACGCTGCAATAATCAGGTGGCACTTCCAACAAAGTGCGGAGCCATTGTATCGCCTCATTGTGAACGCGGTAAACGTGATCGGGATGAAATTCAAGAAGGAAGTAGCGAGTGACTTGAGGTAAGACACCCTCCCCACTTCTCTTCCTGAAAGATGCATGAAGCTTGTTAGTGTAATATTTATTTGTAGCTATCGGTTTGTTTGTGAAAAGACACATGATTATTTTGGTTAAATTCATGAATAACACAATAATTTGTGACATGTTAAAATTCGAATTTTGATGGGACGTTTAACTTTAAGCTATTGCGTCTGCAGTTTTATTACTTTTGTGTATGTTTAGTATTAATATCTTGGTAGTGCAAACCACCCTGGGCATTTCAAATCCTGCTATATTTGTTGGTAAAGCAACAAAGAGGAGACAATAGTGACTGTGGAGTGTGGTAGCACGGTGTTCAGAGCATTGCATTCTCAATCGAGATATTCTGAGTTAAAATCCTTTTGCATCCTTTTCAAACCTTGGGCAATGATTGCATATTTTAGCATATTAGTATTTTAAAATATGTAAGATTTTATATGTTATAAATTGATCTGCAATAACCATTGTACAGCGCCCTGAAACAATTACTTGGATGGGGCGCTGTGTAAGATACATATTATCATTATTAAGTTCTTTCATTCTACGTTGCTCCAGTTCACTCAGCTGTATGAATTAGTACCTGGCTATACACAGTGGAGGATATTTGTGTACGAATAGCCTTCATGCATTAACTACAGCATGGCTGAATACTTCCCAGAGAAGCCGAAATGGTGTTCAATTGAACAGTTCTGCCAGGGAGTAAAGTGGAAAGCGCTTTGAGCAGTCCCGAGGACTGAATACGTGTACCGCATGATATAAGAACTTACCTTTACTGTTACCTTTTTACTGTAAAACTTAATGTAAAATTTGCTGCAGCTTTGAGTGCCTGCAAGATGAGGATGGGGATGCACTTCCAGCCATCCAACACGTGTGGAACATCACCGCCGGCAACCAGTGCAATGTACAGGGCCTCATCCCTGGCAACACGTACACGTACGTTGCCCATAGCAACCAATGGCATCATTGGAAATTGCATTATTTACTAGATAGTTCCAAAGAACAAAAATCCGTAAGACCATGAAAAACCTTAAAACCATGACTAATTCTTTTGTAAATGAATTTGTTCATACAAATGTGTTGCCTTGTGTTTATACATAGAAAACTGTTATTAGTATTTATTTGTAATGTGCAATATGTATGGGTTAAAAAACATGCTCAGAGGTGCAAACAAGAAAATTAGTAGATACCATTGTTATCATATATCAATTATTTCTTATGCAGAAAGCACCCTCTGGCATTCTCTGCATATATATATTCCTTAATCTCCATCCCCTTAATCCCTCACGGAATGCATCACACATTACTGTCTGCCTTCCCATTGTCAAATTTCAGTCTCTAAGTCTTCTGCCAACTTTACTAATTTTCTGCGGCTACATTTATATTTTCTTCATCTCTCCCACTACCTCTCCATCTTAATGCTCTGTTCCCTTCTACCATCCAATTTTTTTTTCCACGTGCTGTGTCTTTCTCTCTGCCTGCAATGTTTGAGTGAGTCCTCTCTGCTCCTGTGACTACTTTTTGTTTCTTTCATCATGCCGCATGACATCTACACATTGTAGTATAGTGTTCGCGTAGCCAATGTAGCAACACAGCTGACAGACAAATAACCATCTCAATTTAGACAAATTTAGGCATGTTTCGCATCCGAATTGTTAACTTTCATTGACGTTTTGGTCTGAGCTTAGTAATTTTTAATAAATAAATGGTGACAATCCCTTTCACAGATTCTTTTATCCCAGTTACAGGGAATTGTCACATGGTGTGTTCCATTGCAGTATCTACGTGGTTGCAACCTACGCCCTGAAGAATGCCCAACAGCCTTACGAGATACAGGCAAAGTCAGCTCCAGTGAAGATCACGACCCTCGGACCACCAGCGCCCCCTACACTGAAGACTGTCAGCCTCGACTTGTATCAGGTAAGGCATCAGTTTGTATAAGTCTTACATGGATGAGATGTCAAGACATCCTCTCGAGCAAGGGGGGTGGTCATACTATACTGTGCCGGGAATATATCAGTGGACAGAAGTTCGCTGATTCCACTTGCTGTCTTCGTCTGTCTTCAATCATGTATGTGCCCATTGAGTCCATTAGCGATTACATGACATCCAGGAGTGTATCCTAGCAACGGCCTTTGGTGGGCTATACAGATGTCACTATCCATCAAAATACTGCTGCATCATTTCGGTTCCATGGTAAACAATACACAGCATTCGATTGTGTATAGCCAAGATGTCAGATCACCTTGACGACCGGATACCAAATAAGGGCAATGACATATGACTAATGAACTCAATTGTCAAAGAGCAATTCCAAAATGTCCATATTGTTACCTGTTTGACTGTCCCCACGGGCCAGCAGTGCTATTACAGTTGGCTGGAAAGCAAAATGTGTATACCTGAAAGATTATGATTGTTTGGACTGACTGAAGGAATGAAATGAAGATAATTTCTTTACTGATCACATATTTCAGCCACACATTTACAAACACATTTAATAAAAATGGTGATTACAACTGCCCACAGGGTAACAGTTATTTGTTTTCTGCAGCTAAAACAATACCATTGTAATGTTAAACCTGTGTCTCAGGTGTGCCTTGGCTGGGAGCTAGGCGAAGTTCACCAGAACGTCAGTGTGGCTGGTTTCCGCGTTCTTGTCAATGGAGAACAGCTTGGCCACCTACTGAACAAAAGCACACGCCGAACGACCATCGACAAACTAAAGCCAGGTAGGTGTGCGTGTGTGAATGAGTGCATGTGTGAATGCGTGCATGTGTGAATGCATGCATGCGTGCGTGCGTGCGTGCGTGCGTGCGTGCGTGCGTGCGTGTGTTCAAGGAATAAAGGTGGTTTAAGGAAGCATTGATAACTTGTTTGTGAAATTTAATCTGAAAAATGTATTGCCTTGTCGCAATACTGTGATTCACTACCTCACTGAGTTTATAGTAGCCATCTGAAATCTCCTTTTTATTCATTGCTTACTTCTTTTAGAAAACCTATCCTAGTTCAAACATATAGTTCTGATTTTGTGTTCCTAGATTTAATATTAACATTGGAACCAGGATTTTTCTATGCTGCACCAACTCTGGAATATGCTTCCTCTTAGTGTTAGAGCATTTCAAAATATTACACAATCTTGTCTCATTTAAAAACTTGCCCTTATAACCTTGCTTATCTGTAGCGTATCTATCCAACTGTTGACAATTTTAATACTTCTTTCCAGTGTTGAGACAGACCAACCATTTTATCTTGATGCACCTGTGTGCTTGGTCTCCAAGGATTTAGGCACAAGAGAAGTTACCTTTCTATGGTCTAACGTGAATCGCACCTTTTCAGGCCGAACTATGAAGGTGGCGGTTGTTGTGGCAACAGACAATGCGGTGGGTGACAGCGAGCCGTCGAACGTGATCAACGTGACATGTCCCGCCTCACCGCCCGCACCTCACATATCCCAGCAGCCCTCATTCAAGAAGGGAACCATCATCATAGCATGGGATCGCCCTGCGGGGATGGAGCATGCCCCGTACGGAGAAGACATCATCTACTATAGGTATGAAGAACTGCTGAAAATATATCTTATTTTATATCTCATTTATACATTTTTTTTTCTTCTTTTAAATGTTTATAACTTTATTAAACGTTTTATTTTTAACCTATTTATATTTTAATCTGATTTACCCTTTTAAAGTTGCATAATTTTTGTACCTGTTTGTATATATTGTTTTTTTGTTTATCTGAAATAATTATGTTTATGCAATAAACAACACAAGTCCAATATAGCAGAGAATTGAAATTGGTCAAATGAATGACATTTATTTATTGAAGTTAGACTGCTTGTCATGCAGCCAATTTGAGAATGACATTAATAGGAATGTGAGCTCAAAAATCCAAACCTGATATGACCTTTGTACAGTGTCACCCTTCCGGCTTCTCAGATCCCACATTCCTACAATCTTGACAATAACAATATACATGATTCGTCCCTACCTTGTAATGGACTAAAAACCACTAAATGTATAAACATAAGATGTCAAGAATACATACATTCCCCACCAAAAACACAAATTCTATTTAGCACGGTGGGCCTAATTCGCCACAAGGTCACAAAAACCACTGTGACCACCCCACTGCATTGGTGGATTATCTTATGGGGTGATGTGATCTAGTGAGACAATCCAGGAGCTGTCGTTGGCTCAAGCACACAGGCCAGCACCTGCGGAAGACTTGCTCTGCCCATTGTATAAAATCTATTATGCAACTTGTTGATTTGCATAAATTCATTTGTATATCAGGGGGGAATAACGTCGTATAAAGTTATTAATTGGATCTTCTTTTTCAAAGGCTCGAAAAGTTCTTAAAATAAGAATTTTCATTGAACAAAATGGTCCTAAGGAGGTCTTAAATTTCATGTACAAAAAGTCCTACATTTTTGAAGTGATGGTCGCACCCCTCCCCACCCCCCACCCCCCGGAACCAGAACGGAAGACACAAAATGCCTCCACTTGGTAAACAAATAAATAAACGCATAAAATGTTTGTCATCGAGTTGTATTTTGTTCAGGGTCTACCTGGACGATACAATGCACGGAGAAGTGAAGGCCAGTTCAGCCTGCAACCGGAATGGCTACCAGTACTGCTTGACCGGGATCACACCTGGACAGTCACGTGACATCTTTGTCAAGGTACACCTGTCCGCTTCTTAGGAATTCAGGAAAGGTTATTTTATTAATGATCACCAGGACAGCTTGGTGATATGGCTACCCTTTGGAAGCACATTTGTCAAAATACACAGGGGCATGGATGTCCCAATTTTTTTTATTATGCAATTACAAGATTTTTGTGGTCATGTGACCCAACATTGTTATCCCAATGCCGCAAAAAAATATTAAATCTTTTTTAATCGTTAGATCAGGTAACTTGCAAAAGTGTGAACAGCGTTTTGTTACAATATATTTAACATGCAACATTTGCCCTTTTGTTAGATTTTTACGACAAATAATTTAATCGATACTAAGGAAACTAAATAAAACATTTCTATAACCAAGTTGTCATGTTGTAATGGATGCAATATCAGGCTGCGAAATAAGGCCGGTCTGATCGTCCTGGACGAGTAGTTTCAGTGATCGGTTTAGTCGTTGTTTATAGTGGAGCAGTCCCATTGGACTACCTGTGATTATGTGAATTAATTTACGCTGTGTATATATGTGCTAGTTGGGTGTTGTGATGGAATAAAACAAAACAAGACAATAAGGTAGCATTTTATCACACGCAATTAAATATTCTGTATGACCATTGAATGGGAAATTTGCTGAACACGGTGAGTGTAAATGGCTTCGGGAAAGGAACCGCTAATGAAAAGTATAGGCCAAATGATGCAACTCAGTCCGACAATGTCGGTCCTTCGTCGCCATCAGGCTTCAAATTCTGCTGGCACCGCCCTGTCCACCACTGCTGTTTGCTGCCCCCTGATTAAACTAGTCATTTCTTCTGATGACTTTGCAATTGGAACTACGAAATCATATGTATTTGTTTCTATTAATGACATATTTAGTTGAACATTTAATTGAAATGAGAAACGGCTTGTTTTCTTTATGAAATAAAGCCACTTCTACTGTGTGCCATAACTGTCACACACATGCTACAACAGTGTGATTGATGGTACCTGGCACATTTATTTTTAAGGACTAATAAAACAATACCAGGACTAGTTGTTTCTTAGTTAGTTAGTCCGACAGACTACCTGTCAGCTAAAGCCAGCGAGCACCCTGCAATATACATTCGATTTTTAACAAAATTACTCTGAAACAAGTTGATCAAAATAAGTAAGCACCTTTAAATGCCCAATGCCCATCTGTTCACTGCAGGCGTTTGCTGGTCAGCGCAAGGTTGACCCGACAGCTGACCACGTCTTCTGTCTGAGTGAGAGCGAGGAGTCGATGACTGTTCCCGTGATGTGTCCCGCTCCTCCCCAATCACCCCACCTCCGCATCGAGGGGATGCACTCAGAGGGCATTGACCTCACCTGGGAGATGCCGCAACAGTATGGAGACGCTGTCGTCTCGGTCAGTTCTGCTTTCTTCTCTCGATAAAATTTTGTTCCTAGAAAATGTTATGGTCGTTCTGGATTTTTAATGTTAAATGCATTGTCGTTAGAAGAAAAGAAGTATTTCACAACCGTTTTGTTTTCCTTATATGATTTATTGAAACCTAATTATGTTGAAGATTAAGACTAACATAAGATATTTTTATAATAGTAATTTTATGCTATACCAATACTTCTGATTAGTCTGTTAAGAAATGAAAGGCAATGTTTAGTTTTTAATGAACGAACTCCAATTTCCTTGTTGCTGGTACTTGTAGGTCAGATAACTATGAACTGTGAGCATGCATTTAGTAAAATATTGATGGAGGCGTCAAAAATAATGTTATTAGTTTATTATGTATATTTTTCAGTGTTACTGCTTTTGGAGAATGTAATTAACAATTTTAAAATAAAGATAACCTGAAGATGTTCATGATAATATCTCTTCTCTCTAACTTTTTGGTAATCATGCTTTTTAATAATAATAATAATAGTAATTGTCATAAAAACTTTGAAATATACCCATAATGAGTTTATAAATTAGGGTGACATTAACGTTGGCCTTACATAATCTATAGGGATACCAGATGCTGAAGAACGGCAAGCTGTACGGATCCATCATCCCCGCTGATGTCCACAGTCTCCGTATCAAGGACGTGACCTTGGGCGAGAAGGTTGAGCTGCAGATTCTTGCCCTCACTGATCACCCTGTGGGGCGACAGGAGGCGAAGGACTCGCCCAATGAGGGTGACTCGGGGATCGAGGCATCCACTGTGCATGATGTCACTATAAACAGTGAGTATAGGTCGAACCTCACTTTACAGTCACGTCAGTAATACAGCCACCTCAGAATTAAGGTCACACTAGGAGAGTCCCAAATTATTTATGTAACAGTAAAATACAGGAAATTAGTTTCGCTAATAAGGTCACCTCGCTATTCAGGTCACTTTTGCCCAGCAGAAAACCAAGGGCAGCAATTGTCATCATTGCTGTATTTTGAATTTAAACATGTACCCATGACCATTTAATGTCTGCTCTTACCAGGTATGGCAGTGCATGCAGCAGATATCAACATAATTCCATAGTGATGCCACCTGGGGAATAACTGACAAATCAATTTGTTCATTGAAAAAAGAAAATAAGTCTAAATAATGACCTTTGTATCAATTCAAATACATCACCAGTTGGTAGGTCAGAGGCCAATGGCCAAAGGGAGTGAATTAATATAGGAAGAAATGGGTGGACTTCAGCAGTTGGGAGGAGATGTATACAGTACTCCAAAGACTTTGGCAAAGTTAACGTGTTAATATATAGATATACATTTGTAATGAATCATAAGTCTTGGTTAGAAAACTGCACAAAGGCGCTAACAAGATAATACTAAGTTAATTTGAAAAATATAACTATATATAATAGAAATAAACATAAGTTAAATGTCTTGACGTACTTGATTTAAATTACTGGACCAACTTGACCATTTGCTATCCTTCTGGATGTCACACCCCTCAATCTTTTATCCAGAGGACACTGCTCTGCTGTTAATAAGTTAAATCAGTCCCCTGTATATTTAACGTTGTGTTACGGTAACAAAATCAGTCTTTAAAATGAGATTACGATATCACAAACAACATTTCTTTTCAGACGGCCTCATGGAAATCTACGTGGGAGATCGCTACTCGGCGTGTAAGCCTGGTCCAAAGCTGACCATCTGCTACACTGGCCTGGTCCAGCCTCCGTCCAAGGTTTGGTGTGAACAAGTCACTGGACACTCAGCTCTTATTGTCTGGAACAAAGGTAGGCGAAAATATCTTCATAAAATGTACATCTTTCAATGTGTAGGAGTATTCTTTTGAAATTGATCCCATGCCTCAGCTTCCATGACTAGTGTTTTGGCATTTACTGGGTTGTGATTTATATATTCTGTAGCTTATATTATCATACATATGTGTTAAAATCAGTATATTGATTGTACAATATCAGTGTTGTTACCTGTAGCTATCCATCATTCATCAACATCAACACCGAATCATTGGATAATGCAGATTTGTCTTGAATATAAATTGCTCCGTCTGTGCCTCTGCAATTTGAGTCTTTTTAAAGATTTGTAGTACGTTAAGAAATGCCATAATTTTTGTTTCTAGATTCGCACTAACACTGGACCTAGGGCTTTTTTCTGTTGCTGCACCAACCCTGGAATATGCTCCCTCTTAGTGTTAAATAAGTTGAAAATATTACACAATTCCACCATCATCTAAAAACTTACCCTTATGACCTTGCTTATCCACCGTAGCTCCTTGGCGTATCCATCCATCTGTTGACATCTTAAATACTGCTTATCGATATTGAGACTAATCAACCCTTTCTATCTTGATGCGGCTCTGAGCTTGGTTTCCACAGATTTAGGCACAATAGATGTTACCTTATTATTATTGTAATTGGCAATGGTAAATTGTTAGTCTTAATGGTGCTGGTTTTTCCTGTTAGCTCAACGACCCCAGCCACATTACTTGGAAGCGGAGAGGTATCAGGTCACCTGGTGGCCAGGAGAGAAAGCAGAAGACGACATCAATAGTCAGTCGACAAAAGGTATGGATAGATTTTTCTAACACCATAATTTTCCTTAGGGATTATTTTTTAATTTACCACTGAAATTGACAGAAATGTGTAACTGCGACATGGAAAGACGATTTCCTACTTACAATGGCCTTGATACTAATGTAATTGCTTTGATTTGATTGATAGATGACCAACTAATCTTGGTCTAGAAACTGTTTTATTGTACTACTTCACACATCTGGTTGTGTTGCATTGATTGGCATGTCTCACTGCATTACTTTAAAAGACAAATGTGGTATGATCAATTCAACAGTTACATAGTTAGCCATCTCACAAATTCTTACAACATCGATGCTTAGAATCAATGAGACTTGACTGTCAACATGATTAGAATGCTCATATTAATATACCTCGTCGTTTTGTTGTCATTATCCTATCTCATTGTGTAGTTTTGATTGACAGATGTCACTATTGGTTTGATTGACAGATGATCACCTGCTAATCACGGGCTTGAAGGCGAGTGTGACATACCATGTAGTGGTGGAAGCCCGCAAGATGCAGAAGTACAGCTCCATGGCTGAGGGTGAGGCCATATTTAATACCATTAGTCAGGTCCTTAGCCAGAAAGAATTTTTTGCCAGTCTTGAATTGATCAAAAATGTGCCTTTTAGCACGTGCATGGCTGGCATGGAAGCCATTCACGTCAGTCACAGCCATTATTGGCCAGTTTAGATTTTTTAATGACAAAGCAGTGTCATTTGATCCGATTATTTAATTGATACTGATCCATTTGATTTGTTTCACTACCAGTTGTGCCAATGATAGTCGGTAATATGGGCCTGTAGACTTGGAACTATTAGTTAATCTAGTGGCCAGCTGGTCCCCTCTTAATTCCATCAGTCTTATCAGTTGTCTTGGCCAGTCATCATTAAAGAGGTCATTATTGCAAATTTATGTATTATATCAGTACACAAAATTTATTGTGACATGTATTGACGATATATATTAATAAAGTAAGATCAAATATTTACTAATAAAAACACTGTAAAGACTTCTTCCAACAGACCAAGGGACCATTTCACTCATATTCTTAAGCGCTCGTTAGTATGACTGCTCTTTAAAATTTATTTCGCTCCGCAACGGATTCTGTTTAATGATGGAGATTCCTGATGGATTCGTCTTAGTGAAACGACATGCATAACCAATCTCAGTCAATGTTCCACGAACTCATCGACTCCCTATCGTCCACCAGATGGCGACGCAGTTCCCGATGATGGCTTCAGCAACACCTTCATCCTGACTGCCCAGTCTGATCACCTGACACTAAAGACAGCGAAACCACCGAGTCCACCAACAAACCTTGGTGTAGTGTCCACGACCTGCGGCACTATTCAGGTGGCATGGGATGCACCACAGGAGAACGGGGTCGAGATCATCGGTAGGTCAACCCTTTTACCCTTGACCTACTTTCAGGTCAATGCAGGTTTTAGTCCTGGTCGTTTCTCCCCTAGCTTTACACATTCAATGAGATTTAATTTTGACTTTTTAATGATTTTATTTAGGTCTTTCCGCTTTTGGTTATTTTATGGTGAATTTATTTAGACTAACATTTTCTATGAGTCATTCCCTGGGAATTTTTTTCACATTTCCATGAGCCACACACTCTGATATTTTATTTTGACTGTTTCATGAGTCATGTAATCCCTAGGATTTTATTTCAACTTTTAAAATTTCATGAATCGTGCATTCTGTGACATTATAGTTTGGCTTTTGAATGAGTCATGCATTCGGCGAAGATTTAGTTTAGCTTTTTCATGAGTTGCGCGTTCTGTGAAATTTTAACGGAACAAAAAATAAAGCATATTAGCACATCTGCTTGACATAATGTATGCTCCACATTGCCAGGCATCCGAGTGGACGCTGTCTCGCTGAAATCAAAGAAGAAGCGCAAACATGCATGTGTGGAAGTCCTTCCCGATAAGACAATGGCAATCGTCGATAATTTAGACGAGAAGACCGAATACCTTGTTACCATTACCACGATTACGGAAGAATACTTTGACCAGCTTCCCCACGGTCATGACCTGAAACAAAAACGCGTTCTCCCGACCTCTTCGCCCCCGAAGGAGGATATGTGGTTGCCGAGCAGCAGCGTGCTAGCAACGACGTCGGGAACGAACCCACCGACCGACTTAAAAATCGTCCGGACAAATGTCGACACGGTGATGGTTTCATGGAAGCCGCCGGTCGTTTATGGCTCGAACCGACTGCAGGGCACAATCGTTCGGTGGGCGAAAGGAAAGTTCTCGCGTAACTTGAGTCGGGACGATGCCCCGATGGCGAACCACCGTAGCATCGTCGCCGACTGCAACGAAGCGACGATTGATGGACTTGTTCCAGGAATTCTCTACAAAATTGTCGTGGAAGCTGTCGTTAGCGTAAAGACGACACTCGAATCAAGTGGAAATGTGCCGGAATATGAGAAACAGAACCGACGAACCGTGCACGTGATGTCGAAGCCGGTGTTTGTGCGGACCCGTGCACCATGTGACCCTCCTCGTCCAATCATCACCGGGTACGACTCCGAGTCGATCCAAATCTACTGGGAGAAGCCATTATTGCGACGTATCATTGGAAAGGATGAAAACGACAATCCGCGCTGCCTGAAACTGTCACTAGAGGGTTACCGGTTGGAGGTGAATGGCAAGCCGCACGTGAGATTGACTTCGTCGTCGCAGAGTTGCAGTTTGGTCAAGTGTAAACCTGGGAAGGTGTACTCGGTTGTGCTCATTGCGTTGACGTGCACCGAAGAGGTGAAGAAAGAACGTCGTCGCCGAGTGAGTAATTTAGGAGATTTTGTCCTAATATAAACCTAATAATAAACATAGATTCCAAGGAGGAAGTTTAGGTAACTTTGAAAAAAATATTACAATGTCAAATTTTAAAGATTATTCAATCAAAGTAGGTTGCATTTAAAGAGGTACATGTATATACTTGCTGTGTCATAACGACAGTCAGACACATTTACACGATGTTTTCTGGTTTCTTATAACAAAGGGAGACGTCACGAAACAAACAGTATTTTTTACTGTTATGGAACCTCACACGGCAGTCTCGGTGCCCCCAGGCAGATCACCTTGCAAAATTAAAGATAAGCTCAACCAATAATATAACTTGCCGGGAAGTTCCGGTGGTCTTCAGTTCAGTTGCACGCTGCTTATGGAATGTTATGGAAGGAGACGTAGCTATTTGATTACACTATCCCGCTCATGGCTCATGAGAATGGACAAAAGTATATTGGGATTCCCGAAAGTCGAGGGCTTTATCAATTACGAGTTTGATTCAATTAACTTCCATACAATGCGTAGGAGATCTGCCAGGGTCAGTGTACATAATCACCACGCATGGCTTGCGCGGATGCTGTTATTATACAATGTTGATTTATCTACACTGACATCAGTTGGTCCAGTATCAAATTGTCCAGTGTGTCAATGTGCTTTCTTGAGAAGACCAAACAATTTCATCACGCATTTTCTTCTATCCCGCCATGCAGCTGAAGGACAGTGCGAACCTGGGCAGCAGCATGTCATCCTCAGTGAGTTCCAACAAGGACTGGCAGACGATGACAGAAGACTTTGACAACGATGAGTCGGCGTCAGAACCCATCAACGTCACTATTCCACGGGAACATGATGGTGGGTAATCTCACTATAATTGAGCTAGTATGTGTGTGTTAACGTTTTTTTCCTAGATGGTTTGCACCTCGGGCACCAAATTTTTGGGATTTATCTACTGACCCTCACAAAATAAGCGTCACCTTATTTTTGTTCTAAATTCCCCATTGATTAATGGTTCTTAAATTTCATACCGTACATTCGATGGATGTCAATTGATGGCTCATAATGTTACAAATTTTTTCAGCAGTTTTCCTGAAGCAGCAAGGAGCATCAATCATTTGGGAACATTTTACATAACATGAGATAAACTTGTTATAATTGATAGAGTATCACACTCAATATAGACAACCTGGGTTCAAATCCCCTGCTGCCATTTCAAACCTAGTGCAAGTTCGTTCATTCTACGTTACTCCAGTTCACTCAGCCATATGAATGGGTACCTGGCTATAGACAGTGGTGGATATTTTGTCCACGCATTAATTGAAGCATGACTGGATGCTTCCCAAAGAAATCGAGATGGTGTTCGATTGAACAGTTCTGCCAGGGAGTAAAATGTAAAGCGCTTTGAGCAGTCCTGAGGACTGGATACTGTGCTAGATAAGAACTTTTTAACTTGCGCCAATTCGTATGGTGGGTTGACAGGATGTCCATTCTCTCGACAGGTTTTATAAAGATGTTGCGATGCTCCTACCTGATCCCAGACACCGGGATCAAGGGGGGAACAGAGGATCTCGGAGACATCCGAGTTGATTGGACGCTACAGCAAGACAACTCCATCATCAAACAGTTCAACGTCACGTGGCACTGCCTGGAAGATGGCGCCACCCAGACGCAGTGCATCAACGCCGACGAACGATCGACCATCATTGCCGTGGCTCGGCTCAGGTAATAGCAATAATAATTTTTTAATAATTTCAGTGTTATAAAACAATACGGTTTTCTGTCTGTCTGTCTCTCACTGTCTGTCTGTCTGTCTGTCTGTCTGTCTGTCTGTCTGTCTGTTTGTTTTTTTGTCTGTTGACCATATCTCTGTTAGGTTTATATGTATGGGGCTGACATGTTGTATGTGGTCTAGTGGGCTTATTGAGGTGGTTCGTTGATTTAGATTTGTTTGTAATTCGTTGATGGTGGTGGGGATATTGGGGGGTCAAATACATATGACTGCCTTTTTTCCTGGGGAATGCCAGGTAACTCGGCTAGTAGTTTTATATGGCACAGTTTTCATGAAAGGTAAATGTGCTTTACTTAAAATTTTATTCGCATGAAATTGTATAGGCTTGTTAGCAGACACATTAGGATGGTTCGTAGAGTTTGATTTTTTAATTCAAACCGGGGGGGTTAATATTTTTAAAAGGCAGTATCCAAAGTTACAACAACGGAAGATTTGTTCTACATCATCGTACAGAAATAATGCCATCTACAACATGTCACTGGATGTACATTTAGAAAATTGTTCACTTTATTTCCGTATGATAATCTGACTTGAATCCTAATGGGTTCAACATAATTACATAATTTTAACGTTTGTTTGATGTCATCGTAAAGATAATAATGCCACTTACAAATATGACACCGAATTCAGATGTACACAGAAATTTGAATGGAAAATTATTTCCTTGCAGGTCGGTAGTTGACGTGACGGTTGAGCCCCAGTACTCGACAGATGTTATTGCCCCCACCCCCCAGAAGGTGCAGGTGATGGTTCCTGGTCGCCCCGATCCCCCCGTCATCTTCTGTCGCTCTGTCAGTAGCGACGAGTTCGTCATCGAATGGGTGGAGCCAAGCTTGCACAGGGTCAAGGTCAAAGGGTATCAGGTAAAGACATCCGTTTCAGATAATTGCGAGATTATTTTCCTGAAGCAAATTTGAATGTGACAGCTAATCCCAGGGCATTTGAATAAATTTATTTATTTGTTTGTGATGTCTGACTGGTGTTGCCTCTAGTGACTGATATTTGTTTCTTCCTGCAGGTGTATCTAAATGCGAAGAAGGTTGGAAATGAATTGGGAAGTCATCACCGCAAAGTTGTCATTCCTTGCAAACCACGAAGGTAGGGTCTTCAAACTGATATTCTCACTGCCGTTCTTCCGCGTAATCTTTTAATTTCCGGGGTAACTGCTACATCATGAGTACTTTTCAGCCCTGCCAAACACTTTTCTCCAACTCTCAATCTTCTGCCATTTTCTCATATTGTCTGCTGAATGATTTTGGTCATGTATTTTCTCAACATTTGGTAATTTTGAAGTGTTAATTGCATCTACTATTCACAACAATAAATTATACCAAAACAATTAAAAAGTAAAAATTAATAATGTGAAATAAAAAAAATATATATAATTACAATTAAAAACAATAAAAATAAGAAATAAATAAAAATTATTTCATACTCTACAAGATGCTAGTGGTTGCTGTAATGTCGGTGACTGAGATATATGATATATTAAAAACATATAATAAATAATATTAAATAAAGTTGTTACAATTAAAAACAATAAATAAAAATAATTAAATTATTTCAGACACTACAAAGAGCAGCTGGTTGCGCTATCGGTCAACCCACTCATTGACGATTGACATATATTATTTAAACAATATTTAATAAATAATCATTACAAGTAAATATGATTATACATAAATTCTGAAAACATGAATCAATTTACCAATTTTAGAAAGAAAAAACAATAAAATAATAAATAAATTTAAATAATTTAATTATTTCAGACACTACAAGGTGCAGCTGGTTGCGCTATCAGCTGATCCACTCGTCGATGACTCCGAGATGTCATCGACTCTATACATCGACACTGACCAGACGGAACGGAGTCACTATGTCCCGGCCCGACCCATCGACTCGATGAACACGATCGTCGAGAAGAACGAAGACGGGGAACTTGAGGATGAAGACGAAGAGTATTACAGCGAACTCAAAGTTAGGGTAGTGAGCGTCTCCGACAGCAGCATCCATCTTGATTGGCTCATGTACTCGGAGTTGCCCACAATGTCGCACTACAAAGTCACATGGATCTCGGTCGGACAACCTGCGGTAAGTGAAAAAAATTTTTTATGTTTTTTACATTCATGTTTTTTAGGTTTGTTATGGTTACGTAATTATGATCATTAAATCATACGTGCAATTTCAACTTTTTTTGAGTAAGTGATTCTAAATTTCGTTATCATTAAATTTCCTTTTTGGAATAAATGATTTTGAGTTTTTTATCATTGAGTTTCATTATAAAGCATATTGTAGATTTATATGATACAAAATTAAAGGAGTGTTAGTGGCATTTAGAAGGGCATGGAAAATAAACTGCAATATTGTTGACGATCTATACCAGGGAAAACGGATCATTTAATGGCATTCAGAGGGCCTTCAAAAATAAATCTGCCTTACTTTGTTTTATTTTTTCCCAAGAAAATGTGATGTAATTAGTGTGGTTGTGTAAAATCATATTCTGCAAAATGGCTGTTGACTTTTTCCAGGAAAAGCACTGCAATGACTGCGGGCATACAGAGACCGAACTATAATTAAACCCTAAACAAATGTCAAAAAACATACAGAACAGGAAACATTATTTATTCTGATTTCACATGTTCCCAACAAATCCACAAAGCCAATTCGGCAGACTCCCTGTTACAAACTACTGGTGAAACAGATGGTCTCCCTTTAAAGTTTCTACAAGCGATAGTGGCTTAAGGTTGCCAGGTAGCTTAGCATCCAATTTGTTTTAGATTCATTTCATGAAAAACCTACCTAGTATTCACTACGAAATGGTTATTCGTACAAATTAGTTTTTTCAATTTGGAAAAATCGTCGGACAAACTGTAAAATTATATGGACTGGGTCCGGTGAAAATTATGCAAAAATAAGTCCAGGTGCAGCTCTTTATATATTGTTGCATACAGCTGTTGACTCTTTCGCAACTTATCCAATCTAACAAAGAAAACATACGGTGTCTGAACACATACATACAGTTGTTAAGGTAGTTTTTGTGGCAGGGATGTTCATTAGAAACGATTTGAGGGATTATGAAGGAGTATAATATTCTTTGTTGACCCCTGTAGGAGACGGAAGTGTTACTTCGGGCGGGAGAGAAAAGTTGCGTGATCCACAAGTGTTTCCCAGGCACCAACCACTACGTACGGATACACGCCATCGCCAACGATGGCTCGATACTCGACCGGTCGAAACAGCTGATTGTACAGACATCCGCTCCTCCTGATACACCTATTGCCACTCTCAGGTGTGTTTATTTACCCAGACCATACTGCACAAAATTCACAAATATGTTTTTGTTTCGTGATGCATGGTTGAAGGAGTTGCTATGAAAACTTCCTGATGCTTTTACCATATGAATGAAAGAAAATTATGTTTTGAAAATGGTTCTATGCATTTATTTTTTTATAACCAAGCAACACACTATGACCAGTTTACTGTTGATATTTGACATGTGGATGGCTGAATATTATGTTCATAATATATATAATATAAGGTAGGTAAAACATTATAATATATTTTATATAGAATTTAATCAAGTGATACATTTTGTGAAGAACTTAAAAGAGAACCACCTGTTTTAAATGTTTTAGAAATTCCAAGTGCTTCCGGGTATCAGAAGTAAATTATATTTAGTACAATATTATTTATTGTAATCATTAGCCATGTGGGTGTATTTGTTTTAAAAATATTCATTAAAACAATAAACTATATATAATTATTTTACTGAGTTAACTGGGTAATTCATTGTGGTAAAAACACCACGATTTCTCACCCCTCCTTTGTATTTCTTGTACTGAACGGCAATTTTTGTTTCGCGTGTTACAGGGCATGCAACTTCAAGTACATCGCCATCGAGTGGGAGAAGCCGGCTACGTATGGGTTGGCTCACATCACCGGCTACAAGGTGTACGTGAACGGAGTTGTAGAGGCCATCCTCAAGGCCGACCAACTCTCCTTCGCATTCACACATGGCAAGTGGTGTCGGGAGTACGTCTTCCAAGTACAGGTGAGAGAGCTTTTAGAAGCAAGACATCCTCTGTAAAGAAACTACTCTGACTTTATGAAATATATTGTTCATGGCTCCAAGATTCCATAAGACAGCAGGAATTTACTTGAGCTACCAAACTTGGTTGATTGATGGCTCATTGCCTAGCAACCAGGTCTGCCAAGCTTGCAAAATGGCTGCCATTTTAAGCTGTCAGGCATTTTGTCGTATAATTTAGTGAAATCTGGCTCCAAATGCATTTCTTTGCAACAAAAAAGGGCAAAATTGCTGTGAGAACTACATGCAGGAAAGATTGATTTAGTAGAATCTGCAATAATTACGTAATACACATATGTAAACATTGTTGGTAACCGAGTTGAAGCACACCATTATGATTGTGACGTAAAAACGTTTGTTTTGCAGACATTTTAACACTTTCATTTGAAATGTAATAGTATTGCTAACATTGCGATTGGTTAAAAATAACATATATTATTTATTCACACCATGTTCTATCTTAATTATTATATTAGTACCACGTACCCTAAAGTTCAAAATGTACATGCTGCACTTTTTAGTTCTAATAATGATGAAAAATGGTCGGATTGGTGTAGCATAAATTGCTGATAATAACACCTTGGTAGCATTAATGTAAGAGAAAAAATTAAAAATATAAAGTTGGTGTTCATCAGTCGGACAGCTTACTTGTATAGTGGGTATGAAAATGGTTTTTGCGTTTGGATTGTCTTAACTTTGTTAGTGCACAATGCAATAATGAATTGAGGTAATGACATAAAACATGTCGTTCTGTGTTTCCAGGGATTGACAATGTCAGAGAAGTTGAACAGTAAGCCATCGGAGCCCCTGGAGGTGGTATGGCCGGGGGTGCAAGCCCCCGCCCTCATCAAGGCTCCTGCACACAGCGGCAACGCAGTACGTGTCACCTGGGACATACCCCCGTGTACAGGGGGCATCAAGATCAAACAATACAAGGTACGTCCATTGGTATCGACATAAATGTTATAATTCTTGTTTATACTCATGAAGAATGGCTGTCCACTGACAAAAGTAACTAACCATAATTATTGTTATGTTTTATAAATACATCGCGAGTTGGTAAATCAGAGGCCAAAGGTCGAAGGGCCTGAATGACCCTAAAAAGAGTCAAGTGGACCTAGGCACTTGGGAGGAGATACACTTACAGAGCCTTCTAGTTAGTGTAATAATACACTGTATATGGATTATTAAATTTAGTGATGTCTACCACAAAATTGTGCACCTGTTTTCACTAGTTACTTTTAATGCATCTGGTCCATTTATATTATTGACAAATACTTTACCGAAACTCCATTTTTCCAACCTTGATTTAAGAAACATAATCCAATGCTTTAAAATTCTCTTCTTCATTTTATGCCATTCCCAGATTGATTGGAAGGTGTCGGGCTCACTGTGTGTTTATCATTAGACCTAACGAAAACCTGAAGTGTTCTTAGCACATCTTAATAATGTGGTGAGGAACCGCATATAATTATATACTCAATGAGAAAAATGAAAAAATCCACTCAAATATTAAAGATAAAATAGATTCCAAATGTAAACAGAAATGTAATTAATAAATTGAGTGGTTACATTTCAATCGATGGCATGTGCCATGGTTCATAAGATGAGCACAGTAACATCAGACTCTCAGTTGAGAGAACCCATGTTCACATACTGTTTTGCCTTTTTCGAACCTCGGGGAAGTTTGTTCACTCTACATTGCTCCAGCCAATCCTAAACAGTGGTGGATATTTGTGTACGGATAGTATTCACGCATTAATTGCAGCATAGCTGAATAATTCCCAGAAAAGTCGAGATGGTGTTCATTTGAACCCAGTTCTCCGGAGAGTGCAGTGTAAATTGCTTTGAGCAGTCCTAACGACTGGATATTGCACAATGTAAGAACTTACCTTTAAGTTAAAGGTGGCCTTTAGAGTATATGTTAGCATCTCTGTGTAGGTCATATGTCTGGATGAAACGACGGAGCGACCGGTTCAGATCATCAGTCCCATCCACCCGGAGACAACAGAGGCAGAGATACACAATCTCAAGAAGGGATCCTACATTGTCTATCTCGAAGTACACGTAAGTACGGCACAGTGGGGCATTGTTTACCAAAATTGTTAGCTTTTGTTTTAAGTATGTGTTACTGCAATCCAGTTTTGATATTGGGATTACTTAGTAGACGTGTTGACGGCATCAGCTTCCTGACTCAAGAGAGTTTGTATTGACTGAGGAGACCACTTGAAGGTCGCTGCCATGTACCCCGGGTTCTATTTTTGTTGCACAGATACATGGTTGCTCGGATGTAGTGAAGTCGGACGCCCTAAACATACAGCCGAGCATCATGCCCGACCCCCCACAGATCACAGTCACTGTGATTGGATTGGAGGAGAGACGACAGATAGAGAAAGTGACCTGTGACCTCATCAACTCTCGCGACAGGTAGATAATCTGATTTGTTGCATTTTCACTTTTTTACATGTATTAAAACTGTGTGAGTATACGCAGAATTGTTTGAAGTTGGTTTAATTTTTACATTGGTTATAATCCAGTTTCGTCACCAATATACTTATGTATTCAGTTTTAATTATATTATATTTTAATCTAACTGTCGACATTGCAAGACTGCATATATATATATTTTTAGTTTATATTTATATTAACCATTATATAATTTTTAGCATTTTATTGTGAACACCATTGAACAGAGTTTTTCTCTGGATATGAGTGTTAAAATTAAGTTTGTTGTTATTACTATTATTATAGTAATATATTGAGGATTATTTTAACTATTCAAGATGTTGTATATACAAGTAACTTCAATGTTACAATGTCAAATGAAACATTCATTTAAGAAATGTTGAAATGTTTTATTTTAAAAATGGTGGAATATTGTCACATGGTGTTCATTATTTTCATTGGTTCAGGTTGCTGAGTCGACTCTACGGACGAGAAGTTGGCTCCTCTCCAAAACATATGGAAGCAAATGAACAAGTAGGAAACATTTATTCATTATGCAAGTTATGTTAGTACTAGTATAATGCAAAGAATGAAAAAAGTACAAATATTAAAATAAACTTGTGAATGATTCAACTTGCATCGTTCAAATTTCCAAAACAAATTATAGTTCATTATGATATGTACAGACAGTCAGAATATTGTAATAGATATAATGTATAACTTGTTTTTACAACAGAAACAATCACACTTTAAGACAGAAGTTTGAAAACATTTGGCGTAAATTTGTTTGAAATATCATAGCATTTCTGACAACTGCTGGTATTGTTTCAGTTATGTTTACATTAAAACACCTTAAAAGTTAAAGGCAAACATCTTTTCAAACTTTAAACACCCAAACTATTGTATTGTAATGTAATGTTAACTGACAAATTAAATTTGACGTGTTTGCTGTTCATGTCTGTGATTGGCTTACTCTAACCTGACCTAATTTATTGACTGCAGATGAGGAACAAGGACTTGGAGGAGTTGAGTCAGGTGGAGGAACGACTGGATGACTGTCTCTCGTCATTGACTCACTACACAGGTGGGGGTCGTCTCAACATTGGGGTCATGTCAAAATATGCGTGTGATGAAATTATTATGTTTAGGTGGCAGAAATACATGCTGTCCCAATTGACATATTATATTGCTAAATATATGGGATCGTTGGGATATTTGTAAAATGCATGCAGATTATCTTTACCTTTCCATATAAAGTACTACAATACAAATATTCACGGTAAAGAATATGGTTCATTGGTTTGCATAAAATGAACAATTATACATCTTATAAATTTCAGCAATTGCTGCGTAATGTCTAGTAGCCATAATTTGACTGTACTTGTTTGATTGCATGAACTGACTATGTGCTTGGTCTGACAGGACACGTGTTAGCCCATATCAGCTGGACCTGTGTCCAGAGCAACCCTGACCTGAAGGAGACCGGCTACAAGGTGCTGGTGGACGGCAAACAGTACGGCACGACCCTACATGCAGGGGTCAAGAATGTCCGCATCAAGGTAGGCCAACCACAGTGGACTGGTCTGGCAGGTTATTTTGAATGAGCTAATGTGCTATTTCGTATTTTGGGCACGTTCGTTCACTCTACATTGCTCCAGTTCACTCAGCTGTATGAATATGTTCCAGGCTAGAGACAGTGGTGGATATTTATGTACAAGTAGTCTTTGTGTAGTAATTATAGCATGGCTGAACGCTTCCCAGAGAAGTCAAGACAGAGTTCAGTTGAATAGGTCTGCCAGGGAGTAAAGTGTACAGTGCTTTGAACAATGTAAAGGATTGAATATTGTGCTGTGTAAGAACTTACCATTTACTCTTTTAGTCACTCCATAGACAGGATGAGAGAAGACAAACCAG
This sequence comes from Escarpia spicata, assembly GCA_963995525.1. Lineage (NCBI taxonomy): Eukaryota > Metazoa > Annelida > Polychaeta > Sabellida > Siboglinidae > Escarpia > Escarpia spicata. The sequence continues at coordinate 52,137,966 of OZ023205.1, forward strand.
GAATCGTTTAATGACCGGGGATTATTATTACATGACTAAGAATCATTTCATGACCAGGGATCATTTCATATCTAGGGATCATTTCATATCTAGGGATCATTTCACGACTAGGGATCATTTCATGACTGAGGATCATTTCATATCTAGGGATCATTTCACGACTAGGGATCATTTCATGACTGAGGATCATTTCATATCTATGGATCATTTCACGACTAGGGATCATTTCAGGAAGAGAGCAAAGTGAGGAAAGAAATGAAGACAGAGAGAGAGTGAGGGGATAGAGAGTGAGGGGGTAGAGAGGGAAAGGGGTGCACAGGAGAGATTGTTAATAAATCTTTCATGTTGTCCATGCCTTTGCAGCTTGGTTTGAACCAGAAGAGTTACCGACTGACGATGGTGTCCGTGATTGATCATCCCCACACACTCAGTGTGCCATCTAGTGGTGTCGAGCTGCTTACGGAACCGTTTCGACCTTTCTCCTTCTACTGCTTCCTAGCGCAGCAGCCAAGGTGAGGTTCCGTTTATCACCCCCGTAGTTCATCAGGTTTGTCAACCAATGTGGTGCTGAATAAACTCCCCAACTATTTTATTTTGTTTTTCCAATGTCTCTCCTGTTTACAAGACGACCAAACTCGCCAGTAGGCTGATGCTTCCATTGAAACACAAGAAATATAACCACATCAGGCCATGCATTACACTGCAGTGGCGCCTTCTTACAGATAGTTATGAGAACACTAGAAACGATGTCTGAATGTACTCACCTCTATTCCTTGTCAAATAGTTGAGTAAACTTTAAAAAATGTCTGAGGTTGTGTTGATAAGCTAGCAAAAGAAAGGCAATCAGTGAAAATTCATAGATGTGGGACTAATTATGCCTCTAAGGAGAAATTAACTCGAATAATAATTATTATCTAAATGTTGCAATGTTACATGTGTAGGTGTTTAGTGATGCGTAATAACATTTCTAGATAAAGATTCATGGAAAAAATACATAATAATTGTAAAAAATATTCAGACAAATATTCATGGAAAGATACATAATATAGTATCGAATATGTGGATAAGCAGTCATAATTTCATATTCATTTTATAATGTGCAAGGAAAACATGTATTTTATGGTTTACAGGAAAAATCAGCTGAGTGAGGTGAGTTTCAATGAAACTTTAGCCCTCGAGAGAAAACTGACGACGCGTCGCATGGTGATGAACGTTGGGCTGTTGAAGCGACACGTGCCGCCCCCTAGGTGTACACTGATGGACATCTTCGAGGGACAATACCATCCACTGTTCCCGCCGTCGGGTCCCAGTTGCCCTACTGCGATCCTCTTCTGGGCCAAATGGTAAGATTTCAAATTAAACCCTTCATTAATTGATTTTGCCCTTCACGTATCAAGTTTGTTGACGTTCAGGGCGATCTCTTTCGCCGACATTCGTATGAGCTCATAAACCCAATTTTGATCTCTAAAATAGATTTGGCTCCTTAACAGTGATCTTGTATACCAAAAGCTGTCAACACCGTGATGTGCCACCGCAACACTTTCACTGGTGTGTCACTGAAATAGTCTCTTCTGCGATACGATGGGTTTTTTCATTTTTAAAAAGATCCTTACATTTAACAACACATTATGATTAATGATGGATTTTCCTTAGGAGCTCTTTATCTTAGTGAAACGGTCTCCGTATCTGTCAGAAATAGTTTTTTAGCTTAATGAAAATTTTTTCAATTTTTCCTAATGTTACATATATTTTATCCTGCAATTGTTCCGAGGACCGTCGATCAGCTGGAGACCTTTTAGATAACTTGCATTAATGTGTTAAAATTTACATAAAAACAAACATCATTTATGAGCACCCTGGGATACCATATGCATCTGTGTGTGTAGTATCATCCAGAGGATGGGCATTGATACTAGCATTAATAACGACTGAATAGTCCAGATAGGGTGTTCAAAGAGGTATGAATTATGATTTGTTTCTTAGGCACCCAGTTTCACACCGAGTGCTCGAGTGGTTTGTCAAGTTTGCACGAAATTACTCCAGCAAGGTAAGAAACCTGCTAACACCTCTCCCCATGAATCAAAAGTTGTGAAGAGTTGTACGTCAATGTTTTGATATCACCCCTAAATGAGTTGTCAAAGTTGGCCTAGAACTTGAAAAAATAAAAATAAATTCAATGAAATAAAAATAAATCACATCATGCATCTCACCCAGCAGTCATTTCACATGGCTCTGTATAAAATGTGCTAAAAAGCAGGAGAGTTCCATGAGAAATGTGGTGGTTGTGTTTCAGTATGACTATTGCTGTGGCAACTGAAGAGATGAAATGTTATGATTGTGTTCCAGTATGACATTGTGTCATATGAGGAGATGAAATGTGGTGATTGTGTTCCAGTATGACATTGTGGCATATGAGGAGATGAAATGTGGTGATTGTGTTCCAGTATGACATTGTGGCATATGAGGAGATGAAATGTGGTGGTTGTGTTCCAGTATGACATTGTGGCATATGAGGAGATGAAATGTGGTGATTGTGTTCCAGTATGACATTGTGGCATGTGAGGAGATGAAATGTGGTGATTGTGTTCCAGTATGACATTGTGGCATGTGAGGAGATGAAATGTGGTGATTGTGTTCCAGTATGACATTGTGGCATGTGAAGAGATAAAATGTGGTGATTGTGTTCCAGTATGACATTGTGGCATGTGAGGAGATGAAATGTGGTGGTTGTGTTCCAGTATGACATTGTGGCATGTGAGGAGATGAAATGTGGTGATTGTGTTCCAGTATGACATTGTGGCATGTGAGGAGATGAAATGTGGTGATTGTGTTCCAGTATGACATTGTGGCATATGAGGAGATGAAATGTGGTGATTGTGTTCCAGTATGACATTGTGGCATGTGAGGAGATGAAATGTGGTGATTGTGTTCCAGTATGGCATTGTGGCATGTGAGGAGATGACATGTGGTGATTGTGTTCCAGTATGACATTGTGGCATGTGAGGAGATGAAATGTGGTGATTGTGTTCCAGTATGACATTGTGGCATGTGAGGAGATGAAATGTGGTGATTGTGTTCCAGTATGACATTGTGGCATGTGAGGAGATGAAATGTGGTGATTGTGTTCCAGTATGACATTGTGGCATGTGAGGAGATGAAATATGGTGATTGTGTTCCAGTATGACATTGTGGCATGTGAGGAGATGAAATGTGGTGATTGTGTTCCAGTATGACATTGTGGCATATGAGGAGATGAAATGTGGTGATTGTGTTCCAGTATGACATTGTGGCATGTGAGGAGATGAAATATGGTGATTGTGTTCCAGTATGACATTGTGGCATATGAGGAGATGAAATGTGGTGATTGTGTTCCAGTATGACATTGTGGCATATAAGGAGATGAAATGTGGTGATTGTGTTCCAGTATGACATTGTGGCATGTGAGGAGATGAAATGTGGTGATTGTGTTCCAGTATGACATTGTGGCATATGAGGAGATGAAATGTGGTGATTGTGTTCCAGTATGACATTGTGGCATGCGTGGAGATGAAATGTGGTGATTGTGTTCCAGTATGACATTGTGGCATGTGAGGAGATGAAATGTGGTGATTGTGTTCCAGTATGACATTGTGGCATGTGAGGAGATGAAATGTGGTGATTGTGTTCCAGTATGACATTGTGGCATATGAGGAGATGAAATGTGGTGATTGTGTTCCAGTATGACATTGTGGCATGTGAGGAGATGAAATGTGGTGATTGTGTTCCAGTATGACATTGTGGCATGTGAGGAGATGAAATGTGGTGATTGTGTTCCAGTATGACATTGTGGCATGTGAGGAGATGAAATGTGGTGATTGTGTTCCAGTATGACATTGTGGCATGTGAGGAGATGAAATGTGGTGATTGTGTTCCATTATGACATTGTGGCATGTGAGGAGATGAAATGTGGTGATTGTGTTCCAGTATGACATTGTGGCATGTGAGGAGATGAAATGTGGTGATTGTGTTCCAGTATGACATTGTGGCATGTGAGGAGATGAAATGTGGTGATTGTGTTCCAGTATGACATTGTGGCATGTGAGGAGATGAAATGTGGTGATTGTGTTCCAGTATGACATTGTGGCATGTGAGGAGATGAAATGTGGTGATTGTGTTCCAGTATGACATTGTGGCATGTGAGGAGATGAAATGTGGTGATTGTGTTCCAGTGTGACATTGTGGCATGTGAGGAGATGAAATGTGGTGATTGTGTTCCAGTGTGACATTGTGGCATGTGAGGAGATGAAATGTGGTGATTGTGTTCCAGTATGACATTGTGGCATATGAGGAGATGAAATGTGGTGATTGTGTTCCAGTATGACATTGTGGCATGTGAGGAGATGAAATGTGGTGATTGTGTTCCAGTATGACATTGTGGCATGTGAGGAGATGAAATGTGGTGATTGTGTTCCAGTATGACATTGTGGCATGTGAGGAGATGAAATGTGGTGATTGTGTTCCAGTATGACATTGTGGCATGTGAGGAGATGAAATGTGGTGATTGTGTTCCAGTATGACATTGTGGCATGTGAGGAGATGAAATGTGGTGATTGTGTTCCAGTATGACATTGTGGCATGTGAGGAGATGAAATGTGGTGATTGTGTTCCAGTATGACATTGTGGCATGTGAGGAGATGAAATGTGGTGATTGTGTTCCAGTATGACATTGTGGCATGTGAGGAGATGAAATGTGGTGATTGTGTTCCAGTATGACATTGTGGCATATGAGGAGATGAAATGTGGTGATTGTGTTCCAGTATGACATTGTGGCATGTGAGGAGATGAAATGTGGTGATTGTGTTCCAGTATGACATTGTGGCATGTGAGGAGATGAAATGTGGTGATTGTGTTCCAGTATGACATTGTGGCATGTGAGGAGATGAAATGTGGTGATTGTGTACCAGTATGACAGTGTGGCATATGAGGAGATGAAATGTGGTGATTGTGTTCCAGTATGACATTGTGGCATGTGAGGAGATGAAATGTGGTGATTGTGTTCCAGTATGACATTGTGGCATATGAGGAGATGAAATGTGGTGATTGTGTTCCAGTATGACATTGTGGCATATGAGGAGATGAAATGTGGTGATTGTGTTCCAGTATGACATAGTGGCATGTGAGGAGATGAAATATGGTGATTGTGTTCCAGTATGACATTGTGGCATATGAGGAGATGAAATGTGGTGATTGTGTTCCAGTATGACATTGTGGCATATGAGGAGATGAAATGTGGTGATTGTGTTCCAGTATGACATTGTGGCATGTGAGGAGATGAAATGTGGTGGTTGTGTTTCAGTATGACATTGTGGCATATGAGGAGATGAAATATGGTGATTGTGTTCCAGTATGACATTGTGGCATGTGAGGAGATGAAATGTGGTGATTGTGTTCCAGTATGACATTGTGGCATGCGAGGAGATGAAATATGGTGATTGTGTTCTAGTATGACTTTGTGGCGGTAGCCTGTGAGTCCGATGAGATGACTGCCATGGACCAGCAGCAGATCATTCATGCCATCACAGAGAACGGCTGGAGAGAGGACACCTGCATCCGTCATGTGACCAGTCGGTCATCCCCACCCGGCACCCTGTCCGATGAGATGGGTAGGTTACCTCTTCCCCCTTGATCCCTACGAGGTGGGATCTTAAACTGTCAATGAGTTTTCTTCATGCAGTGTGATCCTCTGCTATCTCTGCAGTTCATTCCTACACCTTTGGGAACTCTTAAAGCTATCTCTACACTTTAGGGATGGTCTTGTAATTTCGCAAAGTCCAAAAAACATTATTTGTTTAGTATCAGTTCAACCCCCCCCCCCAGATACCAGTGCCTTGTGTGGGACTTGCTACTTTCCAATCTAAAATTGCTGTTCGCATCGAAGTAGCATTAACGTGTTTCACTCTCCAGGTGGTACCAATGTGGCAGTGTTTTCCCCGTGGTACGTGGCGACAACCAAATGTCCCTCCCACACGTAATACTTTACATATTTTATGAATTTGTAACCACCTCTTAGTTTCAGGCTTCCTCTTCTCCTACTTCCACCTCCTCGTTTCATTGCTTCTTATCGGTCTCTCCTCGCTCGTTCTGTGGCCTGTAAACTATTATGCATGTCTTTTCCCTATTTGCCACATGATCTTTGTCTTTGATCTTTCTAGTTGCTCTGCTACAAACGTCTCAATTATTTCAATGTCAGAGAATGTAACTAACAAAGGCGATGTAATCTATTACAGATAAATACGGAGACGGGAACTTGACATCGAGCGACGCCTGTGAACTGTTCAGAGTGACGGGCGTACCTACTATTGTCATTATCCACCCAGAAGGTAAGTTAATGACAGAAGCAGATTATTTGTGGCAAGTTTTCTCTACTCTTTCGCCAGCCATAACTAAGAGTTATACAAAGACACAGGATACAGTAATACTGATTTGTCAAACAATTTTTACAATTTCTTGTTTATGTGTGTTTTAAAATAATTCCTCTCTCATTTCATTTAGCCAGTCACAAATTTAAGTTCATTGATGTTTATATGTGTGTGGTTAGAATGATCAAAAGAACTGACTTTGTTAGATTGGGTAAGTTGCAAAAGAGTCAACAGCTGTATGTAACAATATATAAAGAGCTGGACCCGTCAGACTTATTTTTGCATAATTTTCACCGGACCCAGTCCAAATAATACTATAGTTTGTCAGACAAAAGGAAACAACAAATTTGTACGAATAACCATTTCATAGTGAATACTAGGTAGGTTTTTCATGAAATGAATCTGAAACAAATTGTATGCTAAACTACCTGGCAACCCTAAACCGCCATCGCTTGAAGAAACTTTAAAGGGAGACTATCTGTTTCACTACCCAGAATCAGCCAACACAGTAGTTTGTAAGAGGAAGTCTGCTGAATTGGCTTTGTTGAATGTGGGAACATGGGAAATCATTGAACATCAAAGGGAATTGGTTAACTCAGCCCGCTTCAACAATATTGCCTATAAAGCTTGTTTTTAAACTGGATGTTTTGATTACAATTTGAACATTTCGCGAACTTTGTTACAGACTTACTAAACATAATTCGGTGAGTAATATACCTCCGACATATTTATCATAATCTGAAAAACAATATAAAATCATAATAACGGTAGGTTTTTACATAACATGGTATTCAGTCCTTAGGACTGCTCAAAGTGCTTCACACGTATGTCATATTAATTAATAAAAGAAAACTAGGAATACAATGCCTTCTTTTAAAATATATAATTATACAGATTGGACATATTCTTAATTGTTTGCCAGACTACATTGCGTGGAAGGGGCGATACTGTGCCTTCGACTACCACGTCTTCGAACACTTCCTCCAGTACGTCTTTATGATGTCCCTCGGGCAGAACCAGCCCGGGCCCGAACCCTGGTCACCGAACCTTGACCTCGAGCTGACCGGTAAGTCGCAAAGGCTGTGATTTGACAAACAAGGAAGGTTTTGTTCTTGCCTTTCTGCAGGTGTTAATTTAACAAACAATATACTACTGGTTTGAATTTGGAACTATTATCTTAACAAATTTTAACTAATGTTTGTTTTGGATTGACTGGTATACAACTTGAAACATAAATACCTAACATTGATGTTGTCTGTCTAAAACTATTTATTTATATATAAAATACATCACGTTGGTCTGCAATGTGTGAATTAGGAGTCAACCGGCTAAGTAAGTTAGTTCTATTTCTCCTCATATCCAACATAAATGTGGTCTGTATCCCAAGTGAACTTCCAATTTTTTTAATTTAATTTATTGTATCTTGGGTAATTTAATAATTGCATTTACCAGGAATTAGGTTTTTGTTTCAATGTTTTTAACTATACACATACACATTTACATAGCTTACATTTAAATTAGTTTGTTTATAGGTTTTAGCACAAATTGTAAATAGGTGTATGTGCGTTATGTGTATTAATATTTGATAGAGATAGACAGATGGGTGTAGTTTTTGTTTATTACACCACGCTTTTAATGTAAGCAGTTTGAACTAGCAAAGAAACATGCTATACAAAAAATATGTTTATTATTTTTATTATGTAGACATGCAGTCGTCGAAGAAGGCGTCTGACACGCAGATGTTGCCTTATCGCCCGATGCGTGGCGCGAGTCAACGCACCACGGGCACGAGCGCGAACCTTGCAACTACGATCCACATCAACTCGGTGGTGACACGACCGAAATCGGCAAAGAAACTCTTCGTCAAGACGCATAAAAACAAGGAGAATCAAATCAGTGTCAACTTCCGACCATTCTCTGCGAACTTCGACGCGAACACCGCCGAGAAACAACGCACTTCAACCCCACCCCGCCGGATCAAGTCGGGCCGAACGATGCAGCGGACATCATAAACGGGCTGGACACAGAGAGAGATATTTTCGTATTGTTTACTTCACGTGTGAAACAGAAAGCATATTCCCATGTGATATTTTTAACTTACGGCTTATGCGCATGTATTTAATCTCATTATTGTTTTCGCTCGTGATATTTGTCCTGGAGTGCGACGCAGCTGGTAGTGTTGGAAAGTGTTCTATCAGTGTTACATAATTTAGAAAGATTACCCAGTTTTTGTTGCTTAACTGATATGCAGCAAATTGGAAAATTAGTATTCCCTAATTATCATACTTTTTCGATCACAAAGTAAACCTAAATAAACACTAGTGTATTTACCATCAGAAATAACGGATATGTAACAGCAATAAATCGTCCAATGAAAAGGGTTTATTTTACCTTCATAGGTGACGATTTATTGTCTTTATATGAAAATTATGTCCATTGCCAGATTGTGTATTTTCGATAATGTTGTAGGTGAAATATCAAGACAGTAACACAGTTTGTAGGGATGTTATTCATAATCAACTGAAACGTTATAAATACTAATAAATTCCGAGGTGCAACGTCCCGTGAAACAGTCGATAATTTAACCAATGAAAATCATTGTGTACTCCCATTATTCCCATTCTCATAAATGAAGTTATGCAATATAAACTGACATGCTGACTGCCAAATATGTTTTCGTAACAAAAAAGAAGCAACTTCAGAATTCAGCAGGTCAACGTTTACAAAAATCCCCATATATCGAACTCAGATAATTCGTGGAAGGTCGTGACCCCATGGAGGTTAAGTTTCTAATGTCAAACTGCTGTCGTGCATCGGACATGAGGCCACACCTTCAAAGCAGCGTGCTGCCATGTAAACAAACTGTTTTCCTCCCAAAACACGGAAATTTCAACAAAAAGAATTCTTTAAAACATATTGAGACAGTTGGTATGTTACAATACATATACACTGTAGTTTATACTGAATGATATGGTTTTATAATAAAAAAGAACGGAAATGTTCCCTTTGATTATGAAATGATGTTGCTGTCATACATAGTAAAAGTGGAACTGACAGTTTATGAAGGGTTCACTGCAAGTAAATACTTTAATCAATCATAATGTATGACATAAGGCAGATATTGTAAGCACTAGGTTATATATTAGAAATGCAAAATTTACAGACCATCTACATGTGATAAGTTTTCTTTTGATGTTAAATGTTTTGTAATTAATTGTTTACAAAATCCTGTTCGTTTGCATGGTGCTTTACATATGAAGGATTTCAGGGCAAAACGCGATAAACGCCATTTTTTTATTTCGCCCAAACCCGGACTAAACGTTTGTTTAAACACATGTTGAGCTAGGATACTATCTGATTTAAAAAAAAAACGCAATAAATTATCATGAAACCACGTGCACAAAAGAGCGTTTGTTTTCAAAACACAACAAGCGCCATCCGTCTTTTTCATCAAAACGCAATACATCCATGTTCAGCCAAGCAGCACCACCGTGTCGTACGTGCAGCTACGCGGAGTGACTCGGCGCGCTGTAAGAATATACAACGTTTTGATAATAAAATCACATTTTGCATAACAAATGTGCACAGAATAGTTCAGAGTTTGCCACCATTCTCTATGACTTTGGATTCTAAATGTATATCAACTTAATTTACAAGTTGTTATTTAAACTTTGAGGACAAAAGTTACCTTTTCTCAAAACGAATAAAATGGATATATCGTGTTTTGCCGGATCAAGTCGGGCCGAACGATGCAGCGGACATCATAAACGGGCTGGACACAGAGAGAGATATTTTCGTATTGTTTACTTCACGTGTGAAACAGAAAGCATATTCCCATGTGATATTTTTAACTTACGGCTTATGCGCATGTATTTAATCTCATTATTGTTTTCGCTCGTGATATTTGTCCTGGAGTGCGACGCAGCTGGTAGTGTTGGAAAGTGTTCTATCAGTATTACATAATTTAGAAAGATTACCCAGTTTTTGTTGCTTAACTGATATGCAGCAAATTGGAAAATTAGTATTCCCTAATTATCATACTTTTTCGATCACAAAGTAAACCTAAATAAACACTAGTGTATTTACCATCAGAAATAACGGATATGTAACAGCAATAAATCGTCCAATGAAAAGGGTTTATTTTACCTTCATAGGTGACGATTTATTGTCTTTATATGAAAATTATGTCCATTGCCAGATTGTGTATTTTCGATAATGTTGTAGGTGAAATATCAAGACAGTAACACAGTTTGTAGGGATGTTATTCATAATCAACTGAAACGTTATAAATACTAATAAATTCCGAGGTGCAACGTCCCGTGAAACAGTCGATAATTTAACCAATGAAAATCATTGTGTACTCCCATTATTCCCATTCTCATAAATGAAGTTATGCAATATAAACTGACATGCTGACTGCCAAATATGTTTTCGTAACAAAAAAGAAGCAACTTCAGAATTCAGCAGGTCAACGTTTACAAAAATCCCCATATATCGAACTCAGATAATTCGTGGAAGGTCGTGACCCCATGGAGGTTAAGTTTCTAATGTCAAACTGCTGTCGTGCATCGGACATGAGGCCACACCTTCAAAGCAGCGTGCTGCCATGTAAACAAACTGTTTTCCTCCCAAAACACGGAAATTTCAACAAAAAGAATTCTTTAAAACATATTGAGACAGTTGGTATGTTACAATACATATACACTGTAGTTTATACTGAATGATATGGTTTTATAATAAAAAAGAACGGAAATGTTCCCTTTGATTATGAAATGATGTTGCTGTCATACATAGTAAAAGTGGAACTGACAGTTTATGAAGGGTTCACTGCAAGTAAATACTTTAATCAATCATAATGTATGACATAAGGCAGATATTGTAAGCACTAGGTTATATATTAGAAATGCAAAATTTACAGACCATCTACATGTGATAAGTTTTCTTTTGATGTTAAATGTTTTGTAATTAATTGTTTACAAAATCCTGTTCGTTTGCATGGTGCTTTACATATGAAGGATTTCAGGGCAAAACGCGATAAACGCCATTTTTTTATTTCGCCCAAACCCGGACTAAACGTTTGTTTAAACACATGTTGAGCTAGGATACTATCTGATTTAAAAAAAAAACGCAATAAATTATCATGAAACCACGTGCACAAAAGAGCGTTTGTTTTCAAAACACAACAAGCGCCATCCGTCTTTTTCATCAAAACGCAATACATCCATGTTCAGCCAAGCAGCACCACCGTGTCGTACGTGCAGCTACGCGGAGTGACTCGGCGCGCTGTAAGAATATACAACGTTTTGATAATAAAATCACATTTTGCATAACAAATGTGCACAGAATAGTTCAGAGTTTGCCACCATTCTCTATGACTTTGGATTCTAAATGTATATCAACTTAATTTACAAGTTGTTATTTAAACTTTGAGGACAAAAGTTACCTTTTCTCAAAACGAATAAAATGGATATATCGTGTTTTGCCCAGAAACCCTTCAAATTCAGTTATATTGCGATATCAGCACGACGTGGATCAAGCCATCCGATATTTAATTTTTTCATGTGACTGCACTGGCATTGCAGATATGTATACATATGTTTTACATAGATTCATAATTTATTAATGTAGTTGTGAAACCCCATAATGCAGTGGCCTCTGTCATTAACCACCTCGATTTTATGACCATTTGCTCTTGAACAGATGTGCCAAGGGACCATGCATTATTTTATTGCTTGTTTTTACACCGAACTCCATTTTTAAGACTGCGTTGTTGTTCTCAAAGGAGAAAAGACAGGAAGCACTGTGGTGCTGTCTACATTTGTTTCATTGTGGGTAAAATTTTACTTTTAGTGACGTTTGAATCAAATATTACTGCATTTTAGATTGTTCTGGTGGTGGGAGATAGGGTAGTATTGGCCAGCATAGTAGCTAGGCGCTGGCATAGTATTCATTAATACATTTTGGCAACACTTTCCTTGGAGTACATTATTGTTTTACACTCCATGAAAGTATATCGAGGGGTCAATGGATGTCCCTTAAATGCCGTAGACTACGGACATCTATGTTAAACCAACACCACTGTGGAAAAGAAGCGACCATTTCCGATGGTTTCTCTGTTTTTATGTACAAAGTGGAATTATGTCACTTGATAATGCAAACTTTGCATGTTGGACAGCCAATGGGAAATCATTTGGCATTGCACATATTATGAATGTCCAGTGAATAAATGTGTTTTGTTTTTTATTTGGCAACATTACATACACAACACTTTACTAATGCTGCAGTCTCAAGGTCCAGTGAACTGTGCCCCTATATAGGCATATCCGATTTTTAACGTTCTACGGTGTTTACTTTCAGCACGTCTTTGTAAAATGTATAATAATTAATAACTGGTGTGTGATCACTGCTCCAGCTTATCGAACGCATGTATTCTCATGCTGGTGAATCTAAACAATAAGTTAGATTACATATGTATGTGATATATTACATATAATATTTATGTGTATAGGTTTATACAACTGTTTTGGCTGTAAACTGCTTATATGATATAATAAAGACCGCTGAAGTGAAATGTAACGTCATTGTTCTATTTTGCCACTGGAATGGTTACGTGCAGACTTATTGTGTTACGCAATGCAAATACGCAACACCAGATAGATTGAAAATGGCCAGAGTATTTCTTTCTGACATGTACAAACACCCAGGATTAATATGAATGTTAAGAACATTAAATATTTACAAACAAATCTGGGCCAATAAATCTTCGGACATTGCCTCGTTTACATCAACATCACATTACTAAAGACCACATTGTGGACATGAACAATAACATGCTGAAATAAATATACTATATAAAACACTACCTCTTACGAATAAATACCCACACACTTACGAATCATGTAGCGTAAGAATTGTGTGAATATAATAAAACTTAAGATACAGAGACGGAGTTGAATGTAAACAGTGATAAAACCATCTTATACCAGTTTCTTTTCCATACATTATTTTCAGACACGTACTATATATAGATATATACAATAACAAAACAATATCAATACAGCAAGGAAAGGTGAAGTGACTTGCTCTTTGTGAGCTGTCAACGTCTAGTATTCAATATGTCGCATGCAAGAAACCAAAGAAACCACCAAAGTTCCAGTTTGAAGAGAAGCTTTTGAAACAGTTGAACTCCTTAAGACGGGCATGAGTTCTGCTACAGGTCTTACATGGTGTCTCCTCAGATTCTCATAATACTAGTTACAAAGCTGTTACGTATGCACCATGACCCCAATCCAGCTAACATAGACTTGGACTGACAGACTCTCCACTGGATTAAGCACGTCAAAGCTGCAACTGAAAGGCCAACAGATTCAGCGCGTGTGCTTATAGCAACCTGAAAGGATGTCCTGACCGACCAATCCTGGATTACGCATCGGCTCAGCATGTCTCAAGCACGCCTTCCGTGGTGTGAGAATGACGACATCGGAAGACGGGAGGGGGATGTGCTGTTGGAGATTTGAAGCAAAAATCCGGGACAGTTTCCTGTATTCAGGGAGACCAGGAGATACACCAAAAATTCGGGAGACTCCCGAACATTCTGAGAGAGTACGTTGGCAGGTATACAGCACCACCTAGGATTGCACCCCAGCCTACTCGTCTGGTGTCTACACAACAAATATAAGGCAAATTCTATATTATCATAGCACGCACGTTTTAGTTATGTAAATGGAATGTTACTTTAGCAGTCTGCGCCAATACCGTGCACCGTTGTATACGATCCGCTCTACACGCGCTAGAAACTTACAACAGTCCGAACATGTTATTTCAAACACTACCCCGCACATGTTGTTATTGGGTGTTTTGTCCTTTAGGCTCCGTCTCAGCAAACAAGGATTCAGAAGGTAACATACCACATTTCCAAAATCATGAACGTAACTGAATCCTGGAGGAACTTACGTGCAGATAACCTATATGTTGTTCTTTACAAGGATTGCCATGTATAATAAGGCTCCATAATTTTGTTTTCGCCGATAAATGTCTGTTTATGAAATGAATCGAAAAAACGAAAATCTACATTGATTAGATAGGCGCTTAATTAGACGCATATTTTTTTAGTTGTGCCCCATAATGGGTCCGACCCACGTCTGATACGTTTGATGGTTGGTTAAATCCCGTCATACCCAGGGGGCCAAATGCAGATTTTTGTGTGAAAGTAGACATGGAATGTTGTAAAAGGTTTGCCCCCAAAAATTATGTCTACATATATCTAGGATCGTAACCTAGGTGGAGAACCTTGAAAAAAGTTACTAGAAACATGTAAATAGCACTTAAATAACATGCCCCTATACGCTAAACGTATGGTGACGATCTTACAATCTGTATATAGGTACCAGTTAAGTTAGTGTTACTAATACAGCTAAACTGTGCTAAATGAAAATTAAATAGACTTGGCCATATAAGAAAGAGTGGTTCAAAATGCATTGCTTTTCAGGGTTTTCTTTGCATTTTTCGAAAGTAATTCACGCCTGTTTGTTAAAATGAGTCCCATTTGTACTAAATTAGTTTCTCCTATGAATCTACAGTACTTTACAGACGAACGAGAGGTATTAGAATTCATGACTTTTAAACCAAAATGTAGGCGATTTCCTTCCCCTACTTCCTAAACAACCGTCAAGCAAAATCGCCGTGTTAAGTGTTTTTTTATTTTACTTTAACATTAAATAACATTGCTTTTGTGGTAGCACTAGTTTATGAGTAGTCTGAAAACATTTACCTCCAAATTAACAGAACATAAAACAATCTTGTCATCACTAGGTTAGGTAGGGCGTAAACAAATTTGTTCACGCGTAACCATAACAGGGATCGATACTCTTCATACGGAGGGAAGACGGGCTTGCTGACATGAGCACTCTTGTCTATCATAGTCGCCAACGCTGCACGTTTCAAATGCAGAAGAAATGCATCTTCTATTGGTGGAAGTAATTTCAACAGCGTTGACTTGTTGTTCAGGAACCTGTAAACTCGAAGTTTTCCAAGAATCAATCCTTCGAACGCATCGTCTTTGTTGGTGTAGACAGCGATTGTAAGGTCCCTTGCCTGGGTAATCACGTCTGCTGTTATATGAGCGTCATCTTGTTCGGCAAAGTTCTCAAGTGCAGATATGTCCGTTGCCTTGCTGCAGTTCATCCACACCTTCTTACCAGTGAAATATGGATAGCTGGTTGTGTCTCGCCCACTAAGGCTGTGCAGGAAGGGAAGTGCATGGCATTGCGCGGGTATCATGGATGGGTAGATAGCTACCGGGTGCAGTTCGAACCCACGGTTCTGACAGATCTGTCAACAGCGTGCAAGCATAATAGACGCACATAGTAATGATGTATGTGTCAATGGCGTGGGTAATCATTCGGTCGACACCTTCATTCCGGACACTGTATATATAGCGTGAAGAATTACTCTGGCGTCTGCCTCCTGTTGAGTTTACTCCAAGTAAAGCAAATCTGTAACTGAACCCTGAGTAACCATCACGCTCTTGGTGTCTTACTTGAACCGCCACCCACGTACAGTCGCGTCAAGCCCATCGTTGGTGCTAGCTGGTCTTCCTTACTCCATGGCTCACGTAGACAGTTCATCAGTCCGGCCTTGTTGGCCAACACAGAGAAGAACTACTGTGGATCAGGAGCTCTGTATTGCTCACTGACCTCAAACAGCCTTGCTGGTCGTGACCGGGCATATCTGTGTTGTTGCACGGATGACTTTAGGCTTTGGGCATTGTACCGGTCACATTAGAAGTGTGCGATACTTGTACCAGCAGGTACATCTCGAGTAAGATTCCTCTTGTATCTATAGCCTGTTGCAATGACTCCAAATGGTTCGTCTTTGTGGAATGGCCAATGGCGAACAGCTGTTATTGCCAAAACAAATGTTGGTGTTGTTTTGAACTGCACATTAAATAGTCCTTTGGTCATTTGTTCTTGGCATATTGCACATTTTGTGACGTATAGTCAACTGTAATTTTGTCTTCGCGTCTTTTCTTTGACTGTACATTGCAGTAACACGACTCCACGAATCACCCGTTTTCTGA
The DNA here is from genome assembly GCA_963995525.1 of Escarpia spicata. Taxonomy (NCBI): domain Eukaryota; kingdom Metazoa; phylum Annelida; class Polychaeta; order Sabellida; family Siboglinidae; genus Escarpia; species Escarpia spicata. The sequence goes on from OZ023205.1 coordinate 52,154,442, forward strand.
CTGGCTACTCATATCGGCTCAGTTGTGTGCATCACAAACCCTATGTGTTAAAAGAACACCTGGCATCATAAAACAATTATCCCAATTAATGTTAAATAACATTTTACAATTCATAATGTAATTGGTCACACCAAAATAAAAAAAATAGCCCCATGACGTTTACACGTTTAAATTGTAATGAGTTGTGTTTATTGTAATACAGTGAGGCGTTTCGCACAAACCGGGGCGCTATTTGGGCCTCAAACGTGGCACGTGCTATTACTATTAGTTAGTTAACTATTGTTAAACATTATATGCCTGAAATGACGAGGCATTGCTGAATAAATGCACTTAAGTATTACATTTAGGCAAATTTAGTTATAGCGACAAAATCGAGGTGCGCCCGGATTCAAAACATTGCTGAAACATCTTAATTGGATGATGCACAAATTGAGGACACCCAACAACATATCTGCTTGCTAAAACATCACGCTCATATATGCTAAGCCTAAGACAGTCTTAGGCTAAGACTAAGTCTTCCTTTTTAAGAAGATTGTAAACATCCATCTTTTACTTTCTGACCTAACCATGAAAACGACCACCTACATCCTCCAAACGTCTCCTCATATATGGTACATGCATATACACACACTGACACTACGTTACACATTTTTTTACATTCCTACCACGATCAAATTTCGCAAAACAAACTCAAATAAAACTTGACTATCCATTGCTCCGCGGTTACGTAAATTCCATATTGTGTCGAGCTTCACAGAAATTCCATACAGTGACGCTATCATTATTGTTCGCATGTTCGCGCGCGATATAAATATATGTATATATTTATACCCTGCTGATGCTCAATGGCAAAACCCTGAGCTCGTTTGCTATACAAATTGAACAAGAGTTGACGTACTTGGTAAAGATCATTTAATAATTGTACCAACAGGAATTAAATCACATACACCAATCGATGAGGTAAAGCAAAACAGATCAGACTCTCATCGAGGTACTACACACATACTTATTAAATGACAATCAGATTAGCAAAGGTGGGGTGTTAATTTCCCCCACATGATCAGAATAACCTGGTGAATAAGAAAATGTAAATATTTACAAATAAATGTGGGCCAGTCGAGGTCTTAAACAATAAAAAACATTTACTTAGCCTATACAATCTAAAAATTATAAAGTACTATATTTAAATCATGGTAGGTAATACATCAAAACCTACATAAAAGATGCCTCCTAAACATTTCAACGGCTAAAACGACCATTTATTAATCTTACTTTATTTACCACCCTAAAAACCCTGCGTACACTTGCTACTGTGTCATCAGTAAGGAGGAAAAAGCCTTCAGGCAAACCCTCGTGTGCAGTATATATGAACAGGGAAAGGCGGCACAAAAAAATTACCGGTACACGGACCATCAACAAAATTAACATTGAAAACAGAGTAGAACATCGTGATCACATGTTATACAACATTAACACAATGGTGGTAGAGAGGGGAGGAAGGTGGGATGAATTCAATATTCCTTTGTGTTGAAAAACAAAGACGCGTTACGGGTGAATAGTAGAGAACATTATAACCGGTCCCTTGCTCCCGCATAATAACCGGTCCCTTATACCAGTGCGCATGCGCTACTAGAAACGGAACCATTACACACTCGCATTTCAACCTGTTCAATACTTGTTTAGTTATTGTCAGTTCACGCTTTCTCTTTAGTAAAGTGACTGAACAAATGGAACTCTGTTCTTATTTATAACTAAACAACTTGATGGCGCCTGTGAACGTTGAGTGTCCGATCGAGGATTGTGACTATACGGCTACGCACGCAGAGGCGGCAGTGGTGGCTGCTATGCTGAGTGTACACGCCACTGTGCACGTCGCAGTCCCCCGGGCGCTGGGCGCGAATGCGAAGATTGAGAAACTCAAGCGTCCTTCCGTAGCACTGGCCGGGACGGGCGAGGCCTGGTCATACTTCATAACCCGCTTGGGTGAGTACAAGACGGGTACTAAACTTGTTGGACCCGACATAGTCGCACAACTACTGGAATGCTGCGAGGAGGAGTTGAGAAAAGACCTCACTCGCGCAGCGGGCAAGAGCCTAATGAGCAGTGACGAAAAAGACGTCCTCACCGCCATGAAGGCACTCACCGTCCGAGCGGAGAACACTATGGTAGCTCGGGTAGCCCTGTCTAACATGCGGCAGGGACACGAGGAGCCCATCCAGTCGTTCTACGCCCGTATAAAGGGGCAGGCGGACACATGCAAGTACGAGATGACGTGCACTAAGACGGAGTGCGATCAAGTCAACGACTTCACAGAAGAGATTATACGCAATGTGATTGCCCGCGGCATCGCAGACCAAGAGATACAACTTGATCTGCTCGGTGAAAAGAACCAGGACATGCCATTAAAGGACATGATTGAGTATATCGAGGCCAAGGAGTCTGGAAAACGCTCGGCATCGCGTCTACTCGACCCTCAGAACACGGATGCGATCAGCAGCTCGTATCGGCGGGGGAAACAGCAGAACGTCCGCAACAGGGGAGGAGCCAGGCCGGAGAAACCGAAAGCCAAGCCCAAAGAGGTGTGCATCTACTGCGGCGAGGTGGGTTACGGCAAGACGCCCCTGTGGCACACCAGACGCACCGAGTGCCCCGCGTATGGTAAAAAGTGCCAGAAGTGTGGCCGCCAGAATCACCTCGACAAGGCGTGCCTGAGCGGACGACCGACTAAGCCCCCATCTGAGGAGACAGACGAGCTGTATGACGAGCAATCGGCAGCCTTCGTCGAGCTATGCACGGTCACCATGGACAGCGCGGGCGACGGGTTACGCACACTCCCCCTCGCTCACCATCTGTACGATGATATGTGCGATACATGGACGAAACGCGCGTCCAACCCGCAGCCGTACATCAACCTCACTCTTACCAACGAGCGCGAAGATTACAAAGCGCTGGGTTTTGACCTCCTGAAACGCACCCGCGCAGTATCCCTGCCTGTCATGGCTGACACGGGCTGTCAGAGCTGCCTGATCGGCATTGGAGTCACCCAACAAATGGGCCTGAGTACCAAGGACTTCATACCCGTATCCATGACTATGAAGGCTGCGAACAACAAGGGAATTCGTATTCTCGGAGCTGTGGTGGTCAGATTCCACGATGGCACTCGGAGATTGGAGACGCGCCAAATCGCGTACGTGACAGACACCTCGGACCGCATATTCCTCTCCCGCGCAGCTTGCGTGGACCTGGGCATGATCTCGGACAAGTTCCCAACACTCGGGGAGGTCAACCTGGCGACCTCTGAATTGTGTGACTGCCCGCGACGTGCAGAGCCGCCGACCACACTCCCCATGCCGGCGACCGAGGCTAACAGAGAAACCTTACAGAAACACTTACTCAGAATATACGCTCAGAGCACTTTCAATACGTGCCCGCACCAGCCCTTACCGAGAATGACTGGCCCGCCGCTACGTCTTATACTCGATGAGGATGCGACGCCGGTTGCCCATCACACTCCCATCCCCGTGGCCATACACTGGCAAGACGAGGTAAAAGCAGGCCTTGACCAGGACGTTCGTCTCGGCGTGTTAGAGGAAGTACCCATCGGTACGCCGGTGACATGGTGTCACCGCATGGTAATCTGCGCGAAAAAGAACGGCAAGCCGCGACGCACCATCGACTTCCAGGCCTTGAACAAACATGCGTTCCGCGAAACCCACCACACCCAATCCCCGTTCCACCAGGCGAGACGCATACCTAACGGGAAACGCAAGACCGTATTCGACGCATGGAACGGAGACCACAGTGTCCCTCTACACGAGGACGACCGTCACAAGACGACCTTCATCACTCCATGGGGACGCTACCGGTACCTATCGGCTCAACAAGGGTATATAGCGTCAGGAGATGGTTATACACGACGATACGACGAGATCGTCGCGGACATTGGTGACAAGACCAAGTGCGTGGACGACACGCCACTATGGTCAGATACGATCGAGGGGAGCTACTTCCAGGCGGTCCAATGGCTGGATATATGTGCCCGGAATGGAATCATCCTCAACCCGGAGAAGTTCGTCTTCAGCGCACCCACAGCGGACTTTGCAGGCTTCACGATCACCATGACTGACGTGCGACCATGCAGCCGCTACCTGGAGGCGATCCGCGATTTCCCACAACATCACCGACGTCAGATCGTGGTTCGGGCTGGTCAATCAAGTGGCCTACGCGTTCAGCATGGCCGAACGAATGCATCCGTTCCGGAAGCTCCTGAAAAATGGAGAACGCTTCACGTGGTCCCCGGAGTTAGAGGACATATTCCGCGAGTCGAAGGACGTGATCGTTCAAGAAATCGAGCGCGGCGTCCGCATCTTTGACAAGACCAAGCCTACATGCATCGCCACAGACTGGTCGAAGGAGGGCATTGGATTCTGGCTATTTCAAAAGCACTGCCGATGCTCACCAATCAGACCCTTCTGCTGCAACGACGGGTGGAAAATAACCCTGGTCGGCAGCAGGTTTACACACGCAGCAGAATCCAGATACGCGCCCATAGAGGGCGAGGCCCTCGCAGTCGCGGATGCCTTGGACAAGGCGCGCTACTTCGTGCTGGGTTGCGAGAACTTGATCGTAGCGGTAGACCATAAGCCGCTGCTGAAACTCCTTGCGGACAGAGCCCTTGACGACATACCTAACCCCCGCCTCAGGAACCTCAAGGAGAAGACCCTGCGTTATCGCTTCCGCATCACACATGTCCCAGGCATGAAGAACAAGGCGGCAGATGCCATGTCACGTAGGCCGGTCGGCACCGCGCTACCATCACTCATGAACCTACCAGACGACAATGCTGCCACAGTGAACCACCTATCATCCAGCATGCACACCAACGTCCTATCTCTCCTACGCCGAGTCGAACCGGTGACGACGACGACGACGACATCGAGGAGGACAACCTGACATGGTGCGCCGCGGGCCTCGAATCATTGCGATCAGTGACATGGGACCGTGTCAGGGAGGCTACCAGCAGCGACGTCGATATGCACACACTGGAGGAAATGACAACCGACGGCATCCCCGACTCGAAGATCGAGATGCCAGAGACGATTCGCGACTATCACCAGTACCGCGAAAACATCACATCGACAGACGGAGTGATCCTATACAAGGACAGGGTTATCATACCGCCCTCACTCCGCGGTGAGGTACTGAGCACCCTACACGCTGCCCACCAGGGCGTATCGATGATGACCGCCCGTGCAGAATCCTCTGTGTTCTGGCCAGGCATATCGGCCGACATCAGCACCACTCGGAAAAATTGCGAACACTGCCACCGGATGACACCCTGACAACCTGGAGCACCGCCTATCCCACCGATCCCGGTCGTTTACCCCTTCCAGGCAGTGTGCTCGGACTTCTTCGTACACAGGGGCGTACACTACCTCGTGACGGTGGACAGATACTCAAACTGGCCAATCATATCGCAGTCGACAAGTGGCGCCACCGGCCTCATCAACCACTTACGTCGCGCCTTCGTGACGTACGGGACGCCAGAAGAGCTCGCATCGGACGGGGGTCCGGAGTTCACCTCTACCGAGACCAGGTCTTTACTGCACAGATGGGACGTACACCACCGCCTATCATCGGTGGCCTTCCCCCACAGCAACTGTCGTGCAGAGATTGGGATGAAGACGATGAAACGACTCATCACCGACAACACCGGTCCGAAGGGAGAACTGGACACTGACGCTGTGCAGATAGCGACACTACAGTATCTCAACACACCCGACCCTGACACAAAGATCTCCCCGGCAATGTGTGTCTTCGGCCGCCCGACACGCGATTTCATCCCGATTATCCCCGGGAAATACAGACCACATGAGACTTGGCGTGAGACACTCAAAGCAAGGGAGGAAGCCCTCCGTAAACGCCACATCCGCACAGCTGAAACCTGGGCGGAGCACACTAAACGCCTTCCACCACTCGCGGTAGGGGACTTAGTCCGCGTACAGAACCCGACAGGACCTCACCCCAACAAATGGGACAAGACGGGCAGTATCGTTGAGGTACGTCAGCACGACAAATACGCGATCAAGATTGACGGATCGGGCAGAGTCACACTTCGGAACAGGAAATTCCTGCGCAAGTTCAGCCCAGTTCACTACGACCGGCCGCCAACCCGATCGATCTATGACGACCTAGCAACCCGCGTCACCGTACCAACACCCGTCGTGACACCGCAACTACCTGACCTCGATAACGACCCTGCGACACCTGCGACGCAGACGGGGCACACACCGCCACCGACACTGACGTCAGCGAGAACACCCCAACGCAAGACACCGCCCGCTGCAGTCACGCCTGCAACCCCAGGACGAGACACACCGAGGCGCGCGATCCTCCAGACGCCACCACCAGCCCCAGAGACCCCGAGATCTCAACCCCCATCGGAGCCTGACGTGGAACCACCAGCACCAGCAATTGGTCAACGACGATCCACCAGAGCGACCAGCGTGCCTACCTGGCACAAGGACTACTCCATGGGATAGTCAATAAACATGTATCAGCCTTTATCCAGTAGCATAAAGACTCGGAGGGAGATAGAGAACATTATAACCGGTCCCTTGCTCCCGCATAATAACCGGTCCCTTATACCAGTGCGCATGCGCTACTAGAAACGGAACCATTACACACTCGCATTTCAACCTGTTCAATACTTGTTTAGTTATTGTCATTTCACGCTTTCTCTTTAGTAAAGTGACTGAACAAATGGAACTCTGTTCTTATTTTAATAGGAATGCAGCCTCAATATCAGTCTTACCCAACAATGCACCTCGTCCAAACTGACTCAGCAAAAATATAACATGGTCGAGGGTTTCATAAGAGACCATGGTGAATTATTTTGGAATATGTTCTTTAATAGAATTACCCTGTGGGTATGAAAGGTCGTTAATGAGACGGAATGTGCTTGGCTCTTTCTTAGCCACTTCCCCGGGTGGGGATGACTGATAGTCAGAAAACGGCGGTGACAAGAATGAGCCAGTAATGCGTCCCAACGAGCTTTCGTTTCTTTGCGACTACGTCCCTATGGGCTGAAGCTGGTGGGTGATTACGGGTAGAACTGGGGGTAGGGGGACGAAAGTAATTAATTTTGAATCCGTGAATGAAGCCGTCCACCAGAAAATTCGTTTCTGTCTGGTCATAACCATGGAGGGCTTGACGTAACCGTTCACGATTTATTGGAGTTGGGAGGGTTGTGCGTGGCATTTAGCACACATATGCTTCTACTTGCACATGCGAGCGTTGCATTTGCCACCTCGCTGGTACTGCCAGCAGTAGCCAGCTGGAAAGGACAGAGGGCGACGAAAGGATTTGTTTGTCAGATTAACTGGAGCGCCACCTGACACCCCCGGACCTGCTTCGAGTACATGAATCGAAAAAAGAGGTCCCACCTGGATTGACCCCAGGGGGAAAATGCGACTCCCGGAATGACCTGAATTGTGCGTCATATTGCCGCCAGGCCAATGGTGGGCCTGTCAGGGCAATATCCAGCACAACCTCACAGTATTTGAAAAGTACCTGAGCTGCATCCGGGAATTGCTGGGTGTAGACTGCCCCAAACTCTAAGAAGCCAGAAGTCCGCTGATCAATGGTGGAAATCTGCCTTCCCTTGGCCTGAAGGAGCATAGAAGCAATCTGGTGGGAATCACCAGACAAAACACATATTTTGTGACTGGGAATGGTAGCCATGCAAGAGTTTGTAAAACTTAAACAAATCATTGGCCCAAATTTTAGATCCACGTGCCGACAGCGCCAGCGACCGTGAAGTCCATGGAAGTGGTGGGTGCGACGTCGGTACCAGGCAGTGGTAACACGACCTCTGGGATGGCATCCAACGACAGCATGGGCAGAGTGGGCGTGATCACAGTGGGCGTGGCCACCAATGGTGCGGCAACAGCGGCGGGCATAGCAGCTGCTGGAGGACCGGGCTGCTATGCCCGCCGCTGTTGCCGTCCTCCCGCAGCTGCTTAAGCATCTCCCTAGTGACGACGGCCACCAGCTCGGCAGTGCTACTAAACGTCCCAGGAACCCTTTCAGTTGCGGCCGTCCTCTGGTCGTCCAGCCACAGCAGCAGCAGCAGCGACAGGGCGACGTCGTCGGGTGGGTGGTGCTGGCATTGGAGGTTCGGATTCGGCAGCCCGCTTCATGGCCGCTCGGCGTTGGGACGGCGGTCGCAGTGTGACTTCCACTGGTTTCGGTGGACGCCCGCGTGGTGGCAAAATGGTAAGCAAAGGGGCAGGAACGGCATCCATTTGCAAAGTAAATAACTGGCCCCAACTTGTAAGGACTCCAAATCAACAAAGGGCAGGGCACCAAATGGGTGTAATGGCATACTTGCAACAGCAACAATACTGGCAAACCTGTCGCCGCTAAGAAGGCTAAGTAATGTCATAACACAGGCAATAGGCATGCGCAAATGGAGACCCATGTTATCAGACATCAAACTTCGCTGCATGTCTGACTTCTGTAATGCTAAAGAACACGGAGAACAACCATGTCGCCACAGGGACAGGAGAAAATCAGTAGGTAGCACAGCTCACGTAGGAATGAGAATATGGTGAGATAATAAACACGAATGCCACAAGATAGGAAAACGAATATTGAAAACTGTAGATATGAATACCAGTAGATATTGGGGCCATATGAACCAGAGCAGCCCCCTGTATCACAGCATACCCACCAATGCGGGGCTATAGCATCAGAGCAACTACTCTGTATCTTAGCACACCCACCAGGGTGGGGCCATAGCACCAAAGCAATGGCGCTGTACCATAGCACATCCACCAACATAGCGCCAGAATAACTACGCTGTATCACAGCACGCCCACCAGTGTGGAGCCATAACACCAGAGTAACTACTCCATGTCACGGCACAACCATCAGTGTGGGCCTATAGCACCAGGGTAACTATTCCATATCATATCACACCCACCAGTGTTGGGCCATAACACCAGGGTAACTACTCTATATGACAGCAGCCACACCAATGTGGGACCACACCAATGTAGGACCATACCACTGTACATCCACCACCAAATACGAATAACGGAAGATAGAAAACGTGAATCGTAAGAGAGTGGGGTTATATTAACCAGAGCTATTACTCCGTAGCATAACACCCACCCCAAACACGAAGCTACGAAGAAAGGCAGCAGCAACAGGAATATCAGAAGAATAGGACCACAAAGAAGGCACAATGAGCCGGAGAAACTACTATGTTGCAGAGACCATCCAATAGACCTGAGTGTAACAATAAAGCAACACAAAAGTATAGTGTGGCAGCAGCAAGAAGTTGCTTGAAAGCCAGTCATACTGCAGAAAACATAAAATTCCTAGCATTAAACTTGAACCAGAATTAATGACCCATAAATGGATTCAATTTCCTGACATGCCAAACAGAGTAATTATAGCTACCCAATTATAATATGATAACTGTGTCGGAACAGTTATGAAATGCAGGAGGATGAGGAGAGACGTGAGACGTTCACTACTGTTTGGCAGCAAATATAGCATGCCCCGAATGGAGCGCACATATTTGCGCATCCCAAGGTCGTTGAGGTGGACCCCAAACATGTAAAAATATTCCTCCCAGTTGGTGTGCATACCTCGGTGTCGTCAAAAATGAATATGGGGAAGGTTCGATGTCAAGTCAACAAAGGCTCGATTAACGACAAACTGAGCGTCGTTCAAATCGGCGCGCGTAGTGTCCCGCCGGCGCTCTGTCGGGCACACGGCAACGCGTGGCATGACCTGGCACAGGACCACCTCCCACACGGAACCGACTGCCAACACCAGCTGGGCGAGGTCGACAATACGGGAAGCAAGTTGACGGGGATCAACACTGGCACGGGACAGGTCATTAGTGCCGATGTCCATAATCACCGCTCATGGGCCGAGCTCTCGAATCAGCGGCAACTCGGCCAACAAACCGTTCACTCGAAGGCCACCCACCCCGTGATAAAAACTGGCAAATTGGGCAGTGTTAGATCCTTGATCGCGGAACCGTTTACCATGCCCCGTTTCCTCTTTTCCTTTTACATCTCAATGTGTCACAATAAACGTGTTCATACTTTCTCTACGAGAATGTTCATTCTATAATGTCCTGTACGCACAGCCCACGGCCAGTACACGACATTAATTGGCGACGAGGTAAACTGACAACTCTACGAGTTACTTTGAACTAGACTACGTCTAATTTCTGTGTGAAAATGGAAACTGTCGCTGACGTCGCACATTTTTCGCTGGAGCCGACTGACAGCGCAGGCCATCGTTGGGAACGTTGGGTGAGGCGCTTTGAGAACTTTGTGGTGGCTAAAGACATTCAGAACGATACAAGAATGAGAGCGATGTTGCTTCATTATGCTGGTGAGGCAGTGTTTGAATTGAGTGAAGCAGTGGGGGTGACAGAAAATGATGATTTCGCAGAAACCAAGCGGAAGCTCACTGCTTACTTCAGGCCGCAGTGCAATGAAGAATATTAAATATTCAAGTTCCGACAGGCTGAACAGACGTCGTCAGAGACGCTGGACCAATTCAATGCACGATTGCAGCAACTAGCCAAAAACTGTAAGTTCCATGAGAAAGACAGAGAAGTGAAGTCGCAAATCATCCAAAAATGTGCCATGTCAAAAGTGCGTGACAAGGGGTTAAGTGAACCTACAATCACGCTAGAGAAGTTACTGACGTTCGGGCGCACACTGGAAGCTACGCTACAGCAGTCGAAAATCATGAGAAACTCTTTCGACCGTACCGAGGCCTGTCCACGCCGTATCGAATGACGAGGGGCGGCGCAACTCTTCACGTGGAGGTTTCAGCTTTGGTCGCCAGGTGGCGACACACAGAGATAGCAATCCACCAAGAAAGCGTTTTCCGCCTGATCGCCAAGGGACGCCACGTCGAGACGATCGACCAGTCGTGAGTAGTCAGCAGCGGTACAGACGTCACAAGGGGGCAGCACCAGCATGCTCAGGCTGTGGTGGACCGCCACACGACGATCGGCGAATGTGCAAAGCTTGGGGCAGGAGATGCTACAAGTGTCAAAAGCTAAATCACTTTGCTAATGTGTGCAATGCAAACACTCAACAGACACACTTAGTAGAAAATGACACACACTCGCAACGCAATGACAAGTTATGTGAAGACACATACACACTTGGCCTGTATCATGCAAGTGCCACCCACACCATACCACCGTACATTTGCAATGTCCAGATAGAGGGAAGTGAAGTGGCTATGGAGATAGATACCGGAGCAGCAGTTTCGCTTATATCGGGGGATGAGTGGGCTAAAATCTGCAAGACATCTGTGCTCACTCTCGACACGCGTAACGTTCCGAGGTTGCGAACGTACGCAGGTACCACAATTGAGCCTTTAGGGCGAGCACAGGTGAACGTTTGTCACAACAATCAACAGCACAGGCTGCAGGCAATCGTAGTGCCTGGGTCGGGACCTAACCTGCTGGGAAGGGACTGGCTAACAGTGTTGAAAGTGAACTGGGCTACCGTGAACCAGGTAGACAGAGAGGACTTCCTAAAGCCTTACGAATCAATGTTCAGTGAGGGACTAGGCACTCTAAAGGGGCTGACTGCGAAGTTCTACGTTGATGACACGGTTAAACCGAGGTATTGTAAACCTCGACCTGTACCTCTTGCTTTACGAGCCAAAGTAGAGGACGAGTTAGATCGTATGCAGAAGGCCGGAATCATCCGTCCTGTGGAGTATTCTGAGTGGGCCGCGCCCATTGTACCGGTCTTGAAGTCTACCGGCGCAGTCAGAATCTGTGGCGACTATAAGGTAACCATCAACAAAGCCGTCAAGGTAGACAAGTACCCGATCCCGAACGTATCTGATCTGTTTACAAAATTAGCAGGTGGTACACTGTACACAACGATGGACATGAGCCATGCGTATCAACAGGTCGTACTGGATGAAGAATCACGTCCGTTGACTACAATCAACACGTCGAAAGGGCTGTTCGCATTCGAACGTCTGCCTTTCGGTGTGAGTTCTTCTCCAGGTATCTTCCAGAGAATCATGGAGCAGTTACTACAGAACATACCCATGACTGTAGTCTACCTCGACGACATCCTGGTCACAGGAAGAACGCCAGAAGAGCATGATCGTAATCTGGCTACTGTGCTAACGCGACTACAAGACGCAGGGTTACGCCTGAAGAAGGAGAAATGTGCGTTTCGTCAGAAATCGTGCACCTATCTAGGTCATGCGATTGATGCTGAAGGTATTCATCCTACGGAAGACAAAGTGCGAGCAGTACAGAACGCGCCTGCACCACAGAATGTACAGGAGTTGAGGAGTTATCTAGGACTCATTCACTACTATCACAACTTCTTGCGCAATCTCAGTACGCTGCTTGCTCCGCTGCATGAAATGACACGCCAACACACAAAGTGGAAGTGGGGTCCGGCGCAACAAAAGGCTTTCGATGAGTCTAAGGCACTGCTTGTTTCTTCAGATGTGCTTGTACACTACAACCCTGAACTCCCGATCATCTTGAGCAGTGACGCATCTCCTTACGGGATTGGAAGCGTACTGTCACACAGATTGCCCGATGGCAGCGACAAGCCTATCGCATACGCATCACGCTCTCTCTCCACAGCGGAAAAGAAGTACGCACAGCTGGAAAAGGAAGCGTTGTCGTTGGTCTTCGGGATATCCAAGTTCCATAAGTACCTTTACGGGAGGGACTTCACGTTGCAGACCGACCACAAGCCGTTGGTCGGGCTGTTGAAGGAAGATCGTGCCATCTCCGCAATGGCTAGTGCACGCATTCAGAGATGGGCACTAACACTAAGCAACTATCAGTACCATCTGGAGTACAGACCGGGTACGAGTATCTGTCATGCAGACGGATTGAGTCGCTTGCCGCTACCAGACACTCCTGAACGAGTACCAGTCCCGGAGGAAGTGGTTCTAGCACTTGCAACCATGAACGATACACCCATCACGGCAGAACACATCGCTAAATGGACAGCAAACGATCCGATGCTGTCACAAGTTCTACGGTTCGTGGAAGGAGGATGGCCTAACGATGTACCACGCGAGTGGGAGAGTTACTCTCGAAGGAAAGACGAACTGAGTGTCCAACACGGGGTGCTGATGTGGGGAGCAAGAGTCATCGTACCACCAAAGGGTCGTGACACGTTGAAAGAACTACACGAGACGCATCCGGGCATAATGAAGATGAAGGCGTTAGCCCGAAGCTACCTCTGGTGGCCAGGTTTGGACGCTGAAATCGAGATGTGTGTTAAGGACTGCACGACATGCCAAATACACAGCAAACAACCACCAGTGGCACCACTGCATCCATGGGAATGGCCGGGACGAACGTGGCATCGAATACACATTGATTATGCGGGACCGTTCGATGGACGTATGATACTCATCATAGTCGATGCTCACAGCAAGTACATCGATGCACACGTTGTATCAGCTGCGACAACCAGTGCAACTCTCACGAAGCTAAGACAGACGTTTGCGATTTTGGGTCTACCAAGCACAGTGGTATCAGATAACGGAAGCTGTTTCACCAGTGAGGAGTTTGAACAGTTTTGTCGAGCTAACGGAATCAAACACATCAAGTCTTCACCTTATCACCCATCCAGTAATGGCTTAGCTGAACGCGCCGTTCAGACTGTAAAAGCAGGGTCGAAGAAGACAAATGGCAACCTAGAAGATCGTCTCTACACCTTCCTAGCACGCTACAGGGTAACTCCACAAGCTACAACCGGCAGAGCTCCAACAGAGTTTGTGTTGAAGACACCACCGAGCACACGACTGGATCTTCTACGACCATCCATTCAGAACCGAGTCTTGCGCAAACAGGAAGAAGACAAAGAACGCCACGACCAGAGAGCAGTGGAGCGAAGTTTCATGACAGGAGACTGTGTCTGGGCGTTGAACTTTCAGGGACAACCGAAATGGGTCGCTGCGGTGATAGAGAACCGGCTGGGTCCGCTGACCTTCGAGGTACGTCTGCAGGATGACAGAGTGTGGAAGCGTCACCAGGATCATTTGCGCGAGAGAAGGCCGATCGAGGCGACGGAAGAGCGTCTGGTACCATTGAGGGTTGAAGAACCTCAACTTCCACCGAGGCTTGCAGAACGTGAAGTACTACCTTGGTTCGAGCAAACAACATCGACACCACTATCATCTGGCAACTCGGACGTGACTACGGGTACCGCCACAGGAGAGGTGATCTCAAGACCAACAGTTGAACGGTCGCAGTCCTGTGTAGTACCAGACGTGGTAGTACCGCTGAGAAGATCACACAAAGTGGTGAAGCCACCGGACAGATTGAACTTGTAAACTTGTGAACTTGTCATAACGGACAATGCATAGATCAAGATAGCCAGAATAGACTAGGTTTCGGTAGATGTGGCTAGTCGCGAGAGCACTAGATTAGTACTATAAACAATGGCATACTAGCTATCTTAGATATGACATTGATACGTATAAGAGACTCTTGTTTGCGTTAAAAGTTTACATTTTAATAATTATACTAATTATGTTCTTCTTAAAGGGGGAGGAATGTTAGATCCTTGATCGCGGAACCGTTTACCATGCCCCGTTTCCTCTTTTCCTTTTACATCTCAATGTGTCACAATAAACGTGTTCATACTTTCTCTACGAGAATGTTCATTCTATAATGTCCTGTACGCACAGCCCACGGCCAGTACACGACAGGCAGACACCCCTAAATCCGCCTCAACAACCTGTGCCGGACCCTCTCGATGAAATAACGACGCATTAACAAAACTATGGCCGATGACTAACATATCCGGGGGGCTATCCATAGTGGACGTTAGACAAAATAAAAAATGGCGGCTAACAAAGGAAAAATGTTGTGACGAAATAGCAAACATGAATTCACTCAAAACCGAGGAATATCAAAGTAGCAATCAGCGAAACATTGCGTATCACTTAGATATACTGTAGACAGAAGTCTAGGCAGAATATACACAACGTGAAACAATACTAACCTTGAAATCGATGATGAATTAAAACTTCCTTTGAGTTGAAAAAACAAAGACATGTTACACAGTCGAATTCCAACACAAAGGGAACTGTCCCAGCTCGGCCTCATTTTGAGTCCGGGTAAATGTTGGCGTAATCCTGACCGTTGGCAGATTATCGTTGAACAAAACATTTATAGGCATCTTCGCCTCACATTGTATAAACACTATTTTAACGTACGTAAAAATAATCATATAATATATTGTTAATATGCACGGGCGCGTGAGCGTGAGTGCGTGTGTTAATTATTATATTGGCATTGTTTCAGTTAAAAAATAGCTCGATTAATTAAGGTATAATTATTGTCATCAGTATGATTTGCAGGTAATGAAAGGTTTGTACTTAATGTAAAAAACAAAATAAGTCTTAAGAAAAGCCAATAATTATATTCCCGTGGGCCAATTCTTTTTCAGTTGATAACCAACGCACGAGTCGGTGCTCCAACGAATGACACAATTGGGGGGGAGCATTCAGACATAGGATGGGTCATATATATTCATTTATGTGAACATTTTGTTAAATTGTGTATTTTGCTAAGCTGGGAAAGTCTTTTAGTTAATGTGACAAACTCAACTAAACAGCGCATTCCGACACTCCACATGAACATTGAGGGCGTGTGGACGCAGGTGAAAAGGAGGTTCAAATGGATGTCGGGAACGAGGAAGAAGGGGCCGCTGTTTGACACCTACCTCCAAGAGTTTATTTGGCGAAGGCGCTACGGAGATGTAGCATTTCACAACATCTTGAACCACGTCGCCCAACTGTACCCCGTGTAGAGGACGAACAGAGAAAAAAACAACGGATCTTTTCAGAGTCAAGAAGAAAACAACGGCTCTATTCAGAGCCAACCAACACTTCCCCAAACGAGATTGCTACTACGCATATACGGTGATATTGAAAGGAAAGCATTAAGATATTAATATTATTTTAGAATGTGACCAAACCGTTAAACATCTTTGTATTTTTCTACCACCATATTTCACATATTTTCACATTTCGTCTAAATATAATTTATTCGTTATGCTTAACAAGTAATGAATGTCCGAAATTGTATTGATATTATTATTAATACATATCTGATGGTAGCATTATATTTCATTAATAGAATAATAATTTGCATTCATTTTCTTATCAAAAGAACGTATTAGTGCAGGTGCAGGTGCACAGACACACACACACACACACACACGCACGCACGCACACACACACACACACACACACACACACACACACACACACACACACACTCACACACACACACACACAGACGCGCGCGCACACACACACACACACACACACACACACACACACACACACACACACACACACACACGTGAACACATTTATTGGTTATTCTTAAGACTTATTTTGTATTTTATATTAAGTAGACACCTTTCATTACCTGCAAACCATACTGATGATAATAATTATGCCTTAATTAATCGAGCTACTTTTTAACAGAAACAATGCCAATATTATAACTAACACACGCACTCACGCGCGCACACGCGCACACGCACACACGCACACACGCACACACGCACACACGCACACACGCACACACGCACACACGCACACACGCACACACGCACACACGCACACACGCACACACGCACACGCGCCCCTGTATATTAACGATATAATTATATGTATATATATGTCGCGCGTACAGTAATGATAACGCCATTGTACGGAATTTCTGTGAAACTCAACACAATATCGATTTTACGGTAACCGCGGAGCAATGGAAGAGAAGCCGAGTTTTACTTGAGTTTGTTTTGCGAAATGTGTTCGTGGTAGGAATGTAAAATATTGTTTGTAACGTAGTGTATGTATATGTATGTAAGATATATGAGGACAAGTTTGGCGGCTGTAGGTGTCTTCATAGTTAGGTCAAAAAGTAGTTGTAGTTGTATATATATATATATATATATATATATATACCCCCTTTATCCACGTTGTATTAGCAGAAACATTTAGCAGGTAATCATGGTTGAGATAGAAAGAGTGTCATATAGTGTTCATAAACTTTACATACATTGTTAATATGCACTCCCGGATTTGATTTGTCATGTGTTCTTAGTACAAAGACCGGGTTGAAGACAAACTAAAGTCGTTAACTCATTTCAATGTACAATTTTAGCTGTGCTCACGCAGATATTCGCGTTGAAAATAAAATGAAAATACACATGGAGCCCTGGCTGTCTAAAATAGAGCGGATATTAACTACTCATTGCCTTACAATAAAATAGTTGTGTTCGACTTGTTGATTTGTCTTAATTTACAATAGGTAACAATCGACGTCTACAGATTCGAACTGACTTGATGTATCTTCAATAGTTCCTAACCAAAACTGCAAGAGGATGGCGATCAACGCACTAGTTGAGCAGATGTGTGAAGAAGAGGGGGTGGGATTCACAGATGTATGGGGTTACTTTGTTGGGAGGGAAGATATGTACATGAGAGATGGCCTCCATCTTAGTGGAAAGGGGGCAGCAGTTTTCTCAGAGAATCTGCTGCGATCTGTTGACAGTGGGACAGGTTGCATCTATTTAAACTCGATTTGCAGGGGGGACTTACAGAAAAGCCTGAAAATGGAGGCATAGATAAAGACAGCACAAATAAATCAGCAAATAACAGTCTGGAAAACTCTTCTGAAGCTGGATATAAATGTGTTTGTTTAAATGCAAGGAGTATAGTAAACAAAAGAAATGAACTTAACATTATGGTAGAAGGTATTGACCCTCATATAATAGGTATAACCGAATCCTGGACCACCACCGATATATCAGATGCTGAATTGGGACTGACAGGATATGTAATGTTTAGAAAAGATAGAATAGGAAGAAAGGGAGGTGGAGTTATTTTATATATTAAAGAATCTATTCAAGCTTATGAAATAAAATTAGAAAGAGAAGCAGATTGCGAAGAAGCTGTTTGGTGTAACATAGTTACAGGAAACTCAACGTTAACAGTTGGGTTAGTTTATCGAAGTCCAAACATAAGCATAGACGATAATGAAACAATACAAAACGCTATAAGGGAAGTAAGCAAACGGGACTGTATTATTATGGTGGATTTTAGCCACGGGCATATACAATGGAAATCTCTACTGAGTATGGGAAGTGAGGACCACCAGTTTTTAGTTTTAGTTCAAGATACATTCCTTTCTCAACATGTGCTAGAACCAACCAGGGGTGAGAATGTGTTAGACATAGTTTTGTCCTCACAGAATGAATTAGTAGATATGTGAGCCACTGGGGAGTAGCGATCACAACCAGATACATTTTAACATCAAAGTGAAATCAGAAAGGAATAGTAAAAAGCAGTATAGGAGAAATTTCCACAAAGGAAGGTATAAGGACATGAGGAACTATTTAGCAAAGACAGACTGGAATAACACACTGAAAAATAAGACTGCAACAGAATGCTGGAATATATTAAAGAGTGAAATTAAGTGCATAGTCGATAAATGTGTACCCTTCAAAAAACAAGAAAAACGGTCCAAAAAGAAACACTTATCGAAAGAAGCCATTAGAAAAATTAAGTATAAACAAATGATGTGGAAGTCATATAGATGTATTGGAAATGATGAAGACTACAACAGTTATAAAAAAGCACTTAACCAAGCTACAGCTGAAATTAGAAATTCAAAGAGAAGCTATGAACAACAATTAGCTAGTAATATAAAACATGACAGCAAGAGTTGTTATGCGTATGTTCGAAGCAAACAGAAAGTTCAAGATAAGGTCGGTCCTCTAGAAGATAGTGCTGGAAATATAATATCAGAGGGATTCTTAATGGCAGAAGACCTGAATGAGTACTTTAGTTCAGTGTTTACCAGGGAAGATATTAGTTCACTGCCAGTACCAGAGGCTAAGTTCAAGGGGGCAGATTCAGACTATTTAGGACAATTAATTGTAACCCCGGAAATGGTAGCTAAGAAAATAAGGGCTATGAAGGATAATAAATCACCTGGAGTGGATGGTATTCCACCCAAACTACTATTAGAAATTGTAGAACAAATTAGCATACCGCTTGCAACATTTTTCAACTTGTCATTAGAAGAGGGAGTGGTTCCTTTAGAATGGAAAGAAGCAAACATTATACCGTTATTCAAAAAAAGGTTCGAGAAACAAGTCAGAGAACTATAGACCAGTGAGTTTAACATCAGTGATTTGTAAATTATTAGAAAGACTAATTAAAGATCACATGGTGGATTTTCTTGTTAAACTAAACTTGATAAACCCATCTCAACATGGTTTTTTTAAAGCGAGGTCATGCTTAACAAATATGTTATGTTTTTTGGAAGACATCACTAAATGGGTAGATGAGGGATCACCAGTAGATATCGTCTACTTAGATTTTCAAAAAGCTTTCGACAAAGTACCACATCAAAGATTACTGCTTAAACTAAAGGCCCATGGCATAGGAAATGGTATAATAAACTGGATAGAACAATGGCTGATTGACAGAAGACAACGTGTAGTAGTTGATGGGGAGGCTTCAAACTGGAAATCGGTATTGAGTGGGGTACCACAGGGATCAGTATTAGGATCTATATTATTCTTAATATATATCAACGATTTGGATGATGAAATAACAAGCAAGGTGTTGAAATTTGCGAATGATACAAAAGTGTTTAGAAGGACTTAAGTGATGGAGAAAGACAGCATTTACAAGATGATCTTGACAGGTTGATCAAATGGTCTGAAAAGTGGCAAATGCTGTTCAATTTTGGGAAATGTAAATGCCTCCACACAGGACATGGGAACGAAGAGGTAGAATATACAATGTACTAAGTACTACTGTAAAAGAAAAGGACTTAGGGTTAACCATTAGTGCTGATATGAAGGTTTCAGAGCAGTGCGGAATTGCAGCTTCAAAGGGAAATCAAATCCTTGGATTAATTAGGCGAAACATAACGTATAAGGAAAAAGAGCTAATAATACCGCTGTACAAAACAATAGTTAGGCCTCACTTAGAATATCGTATTCAAGCGTGGAGGCCATATCGCAGGAAGGACATAGATATGCTAGAAAGAGTGCAGAGGAGAGCAACTAAAATGATACAAAAACTTTGGGATCTTAGTTACGAAATACGCCTAAAAAATGCGGTTTAACTACACTAGAGACCAGAAGATTGAGAGGAGATCAGATAGAAGTGTTAAAAATATTGAAGGGTTATGAAAATATTGATAGAAATATTTTTTTCTCAGTTAAGAAAGACAGAAGGACTAGAGGACATGAATTAACATTAGCAAAGGACCAGAATAGATTGGATATAAGAAAGTTTTCATTTTCACAAAGGACTGTAACTGAATGGAACAGATTACCTGCTGATTGTGTGGATGCTAGTAGCGTGAATATGTTTAAAATTAAAATCGACACATACCTCAGACGGGCGGGATACACATAGATAAAAGGGTCGGACTCTCGATAAGCTAAATAAAGGGCTTCCTTGTCCACCTGCCACCTAGAGTTCATTCTCTGGGTGGCAATCTTGTTAAATCTTGTTAAACCATTTGTCAGGGCAGGTGATTTCACGTGTTATGAACCAATTAAAATGTGTGTCTTGGACACGTGTTTTCACGGGAAAACAAGCTTACAGATTCTCGTGACCTTACGTACGCCAACACGTGATTTCACGAGTAATGAGCCTGTTACAACACGTGCATAAGACAAGGTTTTATTGGGGAAATTTTTCACAGAATCTCGTGAATTCACGTACGGACACGTGATTTCACGTACGGAAACTAGTGATTTCACGTGCGGTGAACCAGATAAACACGTGTCGAAACACGTGGTTTCACCTTGAAATTTGGTCACAGAATCTCGTGAATTCACGTACGGAAACACGTGATTTAACGTACGGAAACTCGTGATTTCACGTGCGGTGAACCAGAAAAACACGTGTTTTCACCTTAAAATTTGATCACAGAATCTCGTGAATTCACGTACGGAAACACGTGATTTCACGTACGGAAACTCGTGATTTCACGTGCGGGGAACCAGATAAACACGTGTTTCGACACGTGTTTTACCTTAAAATTTGTTCACAGAATCTAGTGAATTCACGTACGGAAAACACGTGAATTGAACTAGTTGAACACGTGAATTCACCTTCAGAACATGTGAAATCACGTGTCGTTGTTAGCTGGGTGTAGCATTACTAACAGAGTTAAATTTAGCTTGTTTTCACGTGCGTACGATTGTTTAATTGTGTAATTATGTCTCTGTCAGGTTACTATTAAAAAAAAAATATTTGGCGCAGCGCAGACAATGGATCGATCGTTAGCGCACTCAACGGTCGCAGAATTACTGGCTGCGCGATCGATCGATGTAACAGTATCATTGTATTGCGCGGTTTGCCGATTACGCCATCGGCATCGCTGGATCTGTGTATCAGCGATCGTTCAATGCTCTTGCGTAAATTCGTCGGTCTCTATTGTATTCTGAAGTCCTATAATTAGTAGTAAAACTGGCATGGACTCTCGCTTCAGAGAACACATGCATGGCTTCGCCGACATGCAGGCGGCTTCCCAGAAAAGCCCCGTCATGAGTGAGCAGAAGTTTGACGCGATCATCCGCCACTTGCAGCAACCGGGCGAGAAGGTGGATCCTCACTTCAAGCACTGGGTGAAGACGAGGTCATTCCAACTGATGGACATCCCCGCATTCGGGCTCAATCAAGTCTTGGTCATAATAAATATCACTGACAAGGTACCGATTATCATGTTTGTGCTTTGCGCCGCGCTTTGGGCTTTTGCACGCTGAATAGGGGAAAGCAGTCCTGGTTGACATTTAAAAATATACTCAATATTGGGGGGCTAAGCCCTCTCTCAACATTGGGGGGCTGAACTCCTGCCCCCAGTTTCGACATCTGTGGAACATGTTAATAGACCACGATTGGCTTACATTGTGGGATAATTGTAACAACGGGTCGAATGTGGGACACGTGTTAGATATAGTGTATTTTTTAAGTTTTGGAAGTTTAGTTACTGAACCCGCAGCAATTAATTAAAAATTCATCATAATTTGTTTTTATTTAACAGAATTTGTACTTTATTTATTCAATTTGCTTTACTCTGTGCAATTACAAATTCTTTACCTATTCACTGGTAAGAAGTTTATTATAGTATTTTATGAAAAAAATAGTTATGCTTAAAGTCAAAACAAGTTAATGATACTGCTAGTTTCAGTGAACCTATTGATACTGTCGCAGTGTGTAACATGATTTATGATAAAATCCTTTAGATTGTATACCTTTGCTATAATATATGTTCTATGTTTGTTTTCCCCATAGGGTGATGGCACTTGCAGGTTTCTGCAGGTTGTCCATGCAGGCCAAATATTTGATATTGTGAATTCTGTCCACAGTGAAAAATTAAACCACAGTGGCTACAAAAAAGTGTTGGATTATGTGAGTATTTGTTGTCTGTTAAAAGTGGACTATTTATTATTTCTCTGACAGGGAGTAGTCACTACTTAATGGTAGTTTTAAGGTTGTCAAATTATTAGGGAGCAATTAATACTTTTTCGACTGATTTGCAAAGCAAAATTGCACTCCTGTAAATAATTACCACATCATGACCTATGGTTGTAATGATTCATCAATGTATCACGATACTTCTCTCATGATGCAATACATGAGAATATGATACTCTTAAAAAAAATTACTACAAGTATGATGATATATGATACAAATGATTTGCAAAATACATTTTCCAAAGTGTTATCATGTTGACTTTTTTCAAAACTGAAAACAAACCACAATTCTATTTTATTTATGGTGATAGTTTTTAATGAATGCCTCGGGGGTAAGTTGTCTACTACTTGTTGTTACTGGTTCAATGTATTGTTACAGTCCTACCATAAGCTACCAGTACGTTTGATTTTAGCACTTTTACATTTAATAAATAATTCTTTCTATTATAATGGCACTATGTTTTAACATTTCTTTATTGTAAATTATTCATAACATCAGTAGGTCTTGTAAATAGGTATAAGAAATAATGCATACCTTATTATTGGTGAAAAATTTGATGAGATAATTAATTTGGATTACTATTCTATGTAAATGATGTTTCTAAAAGAATTTATTTTAAGTTTGTGTATCTAAGTTTGTAAATTTGTTACAGATCCAACAACACTACTTCGGTGTGACCCGAGGTTTCGTGCAGGAGTTTTGTAGACAATGTCCGATGTGCCAGCACAGTCATCCCCAAACTGCCTCTGCCAGACCACCTCTGTGTCCAGTCTTGGATGATGACTTGTTGGATAGGATGCAGGTGGATCCTGTAGGTTCTGCTGATATACATCCATGTGATAGTAAGTGGCACTAAGTGCAATAATATGGTTTCTCCCACAACCTCTGCCTCTCTCCCTGTCCACTCTCTTCTTCTTCTATGCTCTTTCTCTCTCCCTCCCTCGCTCCCTCCCTCCTCTTAGTTTTAGTGAAATACTTACAGTTTCTGTACTAAAACACAGCTAGCGCCGCACACAAAATTTGGTAACAGCATTTACTATGCTAGCTGTTATAACCAATGAAAAAGATACGTTGATGCACGTGACTTAATTGCCAAGGGAAGTCATGCTCAATTCTCGTTAGTCGTACACAGAGATCAGCGGCTAGATCTCGTGAGATTCAAAGCGACGGACTTTGGTGTGGTTCGGACAACGACCCAGTAATTATTATTTAATCAATTAAACAAAATGAATATAGAATTAAGGCAAAATGAAATGGATATATGTAGAATATAATATTTTCTGATTCAGTTTGTTCATTAATTTTCTAATTGTTCATATTCTATATAACTACTTAATCGATCGCGCCGCGCCATCCATTAATTGGTGCGCAATCGCCCGACGGACAAAAGCCATCCATTGAATGTGCAGCGCCATCGGTTCATCGCTTAGAACTTTCGAAAGCGCTTTACACATGCATCAGCGCCGTTCATTGGATAATACCCACCAATGCGCGGAAACGAAATAAGTGGGTATTGGTGAATCTTTAAAAATGGCGTCGAAGGGAGATGTGTCGCAAGTTCAGCTACAAATTCAACAGGATTGGGCAAACAGAGAGTATATCGAAGTTATCACATGTAGCATCAAGAAGATAGCAGATTTCCTCAATTCTTTCGGTAAGATGTGTATCGGTGACGTGCCCAGGACTGTTGCAATTCCCCGGTCAAGGTACTGTTTTTATTGCGACGCCCAATCATCGTCGCTCAACTCGGTTACTTAGTCACTCACTGAGATTAATGTTGCGTTCCAATGGGCTCGTAAACACGACTTAGCGAACTGGAAAGTCCTCGAGCTCCTCCAGTTTACCACTTGTAAATTTATGCAACTAGGTCAAGTAGGGGTTACGAAGTCGTATTCACGGTAAACACGACATGATTGGAACGTAGCATGAGTCGGTGACACTGTCACTAGTCATACTCACAGTCTCACTGTCAGTGACTGACACTGAATCAGTCACTTCTAACACTACGTCTAAACACTCGATTCGTCTACTACGCATTTACCATAAATAATATGTTAAAGCCATCGCTCACCTTTCAACGTATGTAGAATCCAAGCCAATCTATGCTAGTCTCGATTTTTACACTTCATTTAACATTCAAAAGCCACAACTTTGTAAAATTATTATTAAATGATAAACCATGAAACCATCTATCTGCATGGGCCAAAACATCCGGGACCCCGATGACGGCGATGTGAAGTAGGCAAGGATCTTGCCTGTTGCAGAATAGTCATATACTGTGGGGTACAATGGTTGAGCGGTCAGAGACAGAGTGCCAGCCTATCAATCGGACGAGTTGGGGTATGAATCCTGGTGCCAAGCAGTTGGTGGTTCGGTATTGGTTCCCGAAACGTGTTTCAATCACTCTACATTGTGTGTGTCTTTCGGAAGGTCCCTTCTATCTGCAGTCTATGCCAAGGGAAATAAAAAATGCCGCACAGGGAAATGGAAAAAAACCTGTTGTGGATGTATTCATTGGCTATTGCACACACAACAATTTTGCATGGAAATTTTTAGCCAGTAGCTTTTCAAATCTACTGGATCTCTGGAGTATAGCGTGTCTTCTATGTTATAGTGGATCTGGTTCATTAAAAAATAGATTTTGTTAAAAATAAATTGTCATACACACAGTTTAAGAATTCAGCTCATGTACATAATTCAGATCGTGCATTTCGGGTACTGATATGAGCCAAATTTGTTGTGTTCTTCAGATGTTTCATGTCGGTCAAGACTGGCAACACTTAACGAACGACTGACATCACTGGAGCGGCGGGTCGAATACATTGAAGCTCGGGTAAGCTATATACTTCCTACTGTCTACTAACATGGTTTCCACCAGCAGGGTAAAAGGTTAAATTATGTACACAAAAATAATTCTAGGTTACAGATGCGTACCCAAAATAAATCGTTTTTAATGGTGAAGAATAAGCCCGTGCCAAAACGTTTTTTTCTACCTATTCTGTGATTGGCTACACGTGGTATTCACTGCAGAATTTAAGCCTTCACCTCAGGATACAACATGGTGTACTGGTATATTGATAGGCCTAGTGTAAAGAATACGGTGTGCTGTCATGGCTGTACATTTTTCGCGATGTTTTTGGGTTTTAATTGTTTCTTGGTGAAGAAAACTAACAAAAGATACCATACTACATTTGTCATTCAATCTCCTACGAAACATGGAAATGATCACCATGAGTCGGGCAGGATTTCCGACTCCAAATACCAAGAAATCGCTTCTCAGAGCATCTAGAAATCAAATTTTTTTGGGGGAGGGCTTTGCCTGCCAGTTCTGTGGTCAAAAAATTGACTAACTCCGTACCCAAATGTTTTTCTGGCAGAAATCCTGACTAAGTACTACCAAAAATACCATTATTCCTGTTGTCAAGTATAAGATTCCAGACCTATATTTATACTGTCATTCATTAGATCAATATTCCTTCTTTCAGAAGGACCAATATTCCTACTGACATATGGACAGATGTTAATGTTATTTGAGGACCAATGTTCTTATGAAAAGCAGTTCAGCAAACTGCCTGTTAATAAATAGCTTCCAGGCTGGTTATGAGCCACGGAACAGACAAGCAAATTTTTAACGTGCCTCCATAAATTTGATTTTTCGCCGAGCTCTGCAAAAAAAGCAAGACTACCCAGATGCACTCTGACATGTTAGTTCATTTGTCGTAAAATTGTGCAACTATTTTATGTTGTTTTGATAAAATCATCAGGTATAAGCTACTAGCTTATTTAATTCGTCCCCAAGAATTAATTCAAGTGACTCTTAGTCTTCACATTCATGAATACACAATACGATTATGCATGCGTTTCTGTGTTATTGCTATCGACTGTACTTGCTCTATCAAAAACCATGTTGCCAACAGAAGGCTAAATGTTTTATCGGGCAATTTGCGTTGTCCAGCAATTGGCATTGTCCGTTGTCGGTAACAAGATGTAATGGCTGACTTCAGTTCTTGTTTAAACATGTCTTTTTAAATTAAAAACCATTTGTAGAAGTAGCTTTAAAGTGCATGTTATTATTTTAATAATAGGGTGGTGCACTATGGAATATGTTATAACAATGGCTTCATGTGTTGTATTTAATTTTCTCGTTCAACAAAAATAATTCAAAATTCAGTGGCCCAGTGGCCCAGTGGCCAGAACATCGGGCACTCATTCGAGAGAAACCAGGTTCGAATCCTGTGCTGCTGTTTCAAACCTTTGGCAAGTTCGTTTACTCTACATTGTTCCAATTCACTCAGCTGTATGAATGAGTACCTGGCTGTTTACAGTGGTGACTATTTGTGTATGAATAGTCTTCGCGCATTAACTGCAGCGCGGCTGAACCTTCCCAGGGAATTTGACATAGTGTTTGATTGAACAGGTCTACCAGGGAGTAAAGTGCAAAGCACTTTTGAGTTTGAGCAGTCCTGAGGACTGGATACTGCACTATATAAGAACTTACCTTTTATTGTACATGTTGTTTTTCAGGTGACGAAAGGAGAGACACTGTCGTGAAGAGCACAAGTGGTGTGGTTCAGCCGGTGCCATGTGTGCTATGATTACTACTGTGACACTGTCACAGTGTTATGCGTGTCACTAATTACCAGTGTCATGTCGGACAGCAAGATACCTTGCCCAGTTGGCGTGCAATAACGTGTACATATATTATTAGTGTAGACTACAAGTATAAAGAGCATGTGAAAGTTTATGTATGTTATCTTGTTTAGATGGCTTATGTATATGTTTGAAGAACAAGATGTGAGCAGAAACGTTTGCTTTCTGTGTGGCATCTTGTGTGTAAGATGTGTGCTAAAGGTAAAACATTTTCTATCAGTTACACCATAAACAAGGTTATACTTATATGAGTACATTCTGATATCTAAGCTATTGTTTTTTATAAGCGTCTAATGCTGGGCTTACACTACTAAACGTTTGTTGCAAGTTTTCTGTTTGGTCAACAAGCAACGACATCATCTTGTCAGACACCATCGTACATTACGCAACTTTTGTTGCTGCGATTCAATCTTCGAATAACGAATCGGTTCAACAACTGTTGTACCAGTCAAATCAACACACGACTCGAGTTTTGTTGAGTTGCGGGCCATCGTACATGGTATGTCTGACCAGCTTTTTGTCGACCAATCAGACAACTCGCAACCAAAGTTTAGCAGTGTGCATTATAAGTAGTATTCTCTCTACCAGAAAATCCTGAGATTTGTTAAATGTTCAGTGTAAGAGTTATTGATTAAAGATATTTCTGGTGTGAGTGAACACCGCTTTACAGCATCTGGGGTGTGTGTTTATATGACTGATATTATGTACTAACTGTGATTAAATGTTAAACAATTTTTTTTAAAGAAAAGTACTATATATATGTGAAGAGATTTACCAGACAGGGTGGTTTAAATCAGTGTTCTTTTTTATGTATCTCGTATTATCATGTCACCATCTAGCAGTAATTGTCTGAAGATGTTCGGTAGCGTTTTGGTAGAGATAAAAAACGTTAGAATAAAAGGGTAAATTGACTGCGAAAAAGTAGATCGAATACTGAAGTCGTGACTGTTACAGTTGTGTTCGTGCTTAATTGATGGAACTGCAGCTCACGAATATAAATATAATAAACAAATGACGTTAATCTTGGTGTTTTGTTTTACAATTGTGCAGCCACGTTACGAGGGGTTTGTGGATGTATTAAAAGGTTTTCCTAGTTTTTAAATTTTATTAATTAGTATAATGTTCTTAAGACTGTATTAACTATGTTGAAGGAATACTGCCCGCCAAACAGTTTTGTAAGCCGGTAACAACGTTCACAATTTAAAGGTAGGACCACGGGTACTTTTTCAAATAGTAAACAAAACATCCAGTTTCAAAACAAGCTTTATTGACAATTGGCCAAAGTTAACTGCTATACCTTTTGATGTTCAACAAAGCAGACTTCCTGTTACAAATTACTACGCCTGCTAATTCCGGGTAGGCGAACAGACTATCTCCTTTAAAGGGATACTCCAATGTAGTTTTCACAAAAAACAATGGCCGCGGTTCCTAACTTTTCATTCATTAATTAATATAATGTTCTTAAGAACTACAGTCGCGCCTCGTTATAACGCGGTCGGTCGTGGACCCCGAATTTCTGCCGCCAGGGGGAAAATGGGCTCTATGACAAACTATATTAACACGGTAATAACTGTCAATTGTTTTATGTGAAGTTATCCCCGTCTTTGTCCACGACATGTGTATGTTGAAAGACTAGCTGGCGGACAATAAATGTAACGTTGACGTACAATTGCAACGAATCAAGTGTGAGGCGCGTCACTACGTTGCCGTTGTTTATTCTGCACTGCCAATTAATGCTATCAAAGTTTATTTGACTATAATTATGGTCAGTTTTAACTTTAGGAACAGTAAATGTCGAGCGAAGTATTGTTTGTTTTGCGCCGACATCAAACGAATCGTTTCCAATCTGCTAGTCATGCTCATGGCTTCCGCGGATCGCCAGTTCGCCTGGTTTCGGCGCCGGGCGGCTTGTAAAGTGTAATTAAAATTCACAAATACGCCTTGCTTAAGAATGGGTTAAATATGTTTTAATACAGCTTAGTAGGCAAGATCAGTAAGCTAACATTGCGTAACAAATATTAGCTTTTCGCTGCGATGAACGCAAAGCTACTGCCTGTACTGGTGCGCCAAAATATTAATTCGTCAACCGCATATGAATTGGTGAATCGTAATATTGTTCGGCACGGTAAATGTGCTTTCTAAATTGGTATTTTGATATTAATTGAAAGACGAAGTTAAGCCAATTGTGAGCGTACTTATAGATTTAAATCCTTAATCAACTCTAACACAGCATTTCTCAAATCATTTGCGTATTCGGCTGCTGAGTGCCAGGTCATTATTTTAGATCTTACGTCAGCGGGTACCATATTATCGTTCAGTTGACCGTGGCTTGTTGGTCCGTTGTTTATTTAAAAACGGTATACAATTCATGCATTTTATTCAGTTCAACAGTGTACGACATTTAAACAGACTACACACTGACATTGGCTGGCAGTTTAATAAGCTTCATAAACTGCGTATAGACTGCGCGACGTGCACACTTTGGTTGGCTTCGATGGCGTTCTTCGTGCAGCAGCGGTGTCGGTCGTCGTCGTAGCGCCCCTGACGGCAGATATGGGAACGCGCCTCGTTTATAACGCGGATTCATTTCGTGGACCCCGACTACCGCGTTATAACGAGGCGCGACTGTATGTTGAATGTATACTGCCGGCCAAATTGTATTTAGTAAGCCTGTAACAATGTTCGCAGTCTATGATCCCGGTGCATGTTCAAATGGTAAACAAAACACCAGTTTCAAGACAAGTTTTATTGGCAATATTGCCTAGGTAGTCTTGAGTTGAGCACAATAACCTTTGATGTTCAACGATCTCGCAGGTTCAACACTGCAGGCTTCCAGTTACAAATTACGACGCTGGCTAATTCCAGGTAGATGGACAGACTGTCTCCCTTTAAGATGCGACAGTGTAGTTCAGGCGTCGGCAACCTGCGGCCCGCGGGCTAAAAGCGAGATTGCACACAATGCGGCCCGCGCATGGTGCACCTTCCATGGGAGAAAGAACCAAATTAGATGTTTCGTTGATGGGAAAGGTTCGACACGATGCAGGTGCCTTTGTGAAGCTCACCATGTCCTATTGCATCATCCCCTTGAAAACGTGTGTGGCAAAATCAGCTCAAATCTAGACATGTGCGATTTTGCATTTCTTGTCGCCATGTTCAACTAGAGGGACGAGAAAATCTAATAAGATAACTCTTCCAGTTGTTTCATCCAGTTCATTTTCGTTTTCATCATCATGTGTGGGAGACAACTGCAAGACGTCAACTACTTCCATTACTCAACACTTGAAAATTACAACACACTGGAAAACGAACCAGCTAGAAAGGTCGGACACGTACGCAGGATTCGTTGCGCTGCTGAGACGATCATTTGCAGATTTTACAGATCTCGGAGGTCGCAGTTGTTTCTTATTTTACAACCCGTTCCAGATGGAAGTCGACTATGGGCTGGACGTTTTGTCGTTGATGTTCACCGAACTGCTATGCGTTTCTGTGACACTCAAAGCGACAGTCAACAAGGTGTCGCCTTTAAAGTTCTACCGCACACACATGCCGGTGGAACAGTTTCGTAAACTGATCAAATACGCTAACTTCTTTGCCTGCCTCTTTGGGACTAAGCATGGGTGTGGGCAGCAGTGCTCGAACATAAATTTCGTGGAATGCAAGACGGGATCGCAGCTAATTGACCGACAATTGCATGACGCACGGAAGCTGGCAGGAACAAGTCTGCAGCTAGTCATGGCGCAGCAACAAACACAGGCGGCATACGAGAAATGAAGTTGCATGCCAACATGAATAACGCGTGTTATGTTCGATTATATTAACAAATCACGTAATTTACCAAGACATTAAGTGTGGTGTAGTTGTTTGTCGACTGCTCTAAACTCGAAGCCGGTGTGACGTCATAATCACGTAAACTTAAACAACTTTCGATTACGTCAGACAGACACCGACTAGTCCCGACCTAGTCGAAAGTTTTCAAGTTTACGTAATTATGTCGTCACGCCGGCTTGGAGTATAGCGCAGACGGTGTTGGTTATACATTGCAGTCGGGGTGAGTTTGGTCTGGTCTGGCCGAACGAAAAGTGTCAGAGTATTCCGGCCTTTAGACGATTGCCGCGTACACTGACGACTATTGCCGATTACACTTACGACAATCGCGGCGTTGATGGTGTATACACTGACAACGATTGCTGCTTACATTTACGACAATCACGGTATAGAAGGTCCGAACACTGATGACGATTGCCGATTACACGTAGTCGAAAGTTTTCAAGTTTACGTGATTATGTTGTCACGCCGTCTTCGAGTATATAGCGCAGTCGGGTCAGGTATGGTCGGGCGAAAAGTGCCAGTATATTCCGGCCTTTAAATGATTGCCGCTAACACTTACGACAATTGCGGCGTAGAAAGTGCGTACACTGACAACGATTGTCGCATACGCTTATGACGATTGCCGATTACATTTACGACAATTGTGGCGTAGAAGGTGCGTACACTGACGACGCGATTTTTTGGAATACCACCTCACCCCACAATCCTGGTGTTTACACCGCAAACTGCTTTCACTCGTATCCCATCGAGTTACTATGTAACATTAATTTACGGTGACGGTTTGGGTTTAATAGTTAGACACGAATGAAAAGGATCGTTTGTAAACAAAAACAATTCGTTGCTTTGTAATTATTAATAGATTGTCGGGAAAGGAGATATCATTCATGTCATTGACATATTCAGAGATAGCCAATTTTCTCCAGTGCGCATGTACGAATATGGAGTTGTGGGAAAAATGACGTTCAAAATGTAAACATAAGAATGTACGGCAAAACCAGATTTTTTACATTATGATTGGACAGCCGATTTATTTAAATTTCTTATATGTTTGACAGATCAAACTCACTTTTATCACAGGCTTCATAGTTTTTCTTGTCATTGTTGACTTAAATTGAATTTAACACTGTCCAAAGGAATGCAATTTTATCCAGGATACTTTGCGTATAGCCGAAATAAAGTAAAGGTAAGTTTTATAGCGCAGTATGCAGTCCTGCTCAAAGTGCTTTACTTAATATTCGTACACAAATACCCATCACTGTCTATAACCAGGTACTCATTCATACTGCTGAATGAAATGGAACAACGTAGAGTGAACGAACTTGCCGTAGCACAGAATTCGAAACCTGGTTCTCTCGACCGAGAGCAGAAGCTTTAGTCGCTACCCCGCTGCGCTCCACAATAAACCGATCCCAGAATAGGACAACGGTAGGGTGTGGATCGAGCGACATTTTACGAAAATAGTTGGACAGGGAGTGTTCCTTGATGTAACAAAAGGACGAGGTCACGTGGTCACGACAAAATGTCTACCGGATTTGTTTGCGTATGCCACCACAATAGGTCTACCTGGTAGTAAGTAGTCACTCGAACTTGTCACGCTTCTGACTACGAAATAAGACATACGATTGCGGTCAGCAATGCCTCAGGTTCGCCAGATTTCTACCATTTTTGATTCATTTCTTGTGTACCAACGGGTCGCAATCTTTACGCCATATAGCTACGACTACGGAAAACAAAATCTACCACCCTCGCTATTAAACTGTTCACCTGCGTTCATCACGCACACCTGCATGGCTACTTTACCCCTGGCTGATATTCTATACGCAATGTACGCACGTTGACAGAATCAATTGTACGTCGTCCCATTTGCTGTCTTCGCCGGTCGTGACTGTCGGAACCAAACGTCCGCGTCCCTATCAAAGAGCAGTTCCATGAACTTCTAATAATTACCCGTTCGACCATTTTCGAAATCGCAGTTTGAGTACTTGAACACAGGTTCTCTTGACTGACAGTTTGGAACATCCGCGCGACTATGCAACATGAAATTGCATTACACATACTACGCGTAACATTGCGAGCAATCGACTTATTTCCGGTAGAAACCCAAAAACCAATTAAACCCGTTAACCATTGGGGGATTTAGAACAAATAAACGTGTTACTTTTCTTTCGAAGTTGGCATCCGGTGAGTACCTTAGTGAACACGTGTTGCATTAGGGAGCATCCACAAAGTACGTCATGCTATTTGTGGACATTTTTGAAACGCCCCACCTCCTTATCTCACTTTGTAACACTGGAATGTACACCCCCATAAAAATACGTTTGTTTCGACAAAGACCATGGTGCATAATTCTATAATAATGTATTACTTGCATGCCCAGGGGCGGATCCAGAGAGAGTAGTCTGGGGGGGGGGCACAAAAACCTCCACGGGCGGCCGAACAAAATAGTGTAGAAAAGTGTTTGCTTCTGCGCCGCCGTTACTTCAGCTTCTCCGCTGTCTCGGCTCGACTGGTGACATCGGAAGACGGGGGAGGGGTGCTGTGTTGTAAAAAAGTCGCCGTCGTATCTTCAGCTTATTTTAACCGGAACGGGGGTACATTTCCAAGTTTTTAGGGGGAGCACGGTCACGTACGTGGGCCCATTCAAAAAGGTGTACGGGCACGCAAAATTCCAAAGGTCTAGGGGGCCTATGATTGCTGTATTGATTCGTTTTTTTACACAAACTATTAATGCGCAAAAGTAATTAAAACAAAATAGTACATTTTTTATTTGTCGTGGGAATTTTGCTGAAATCTAAAACACTGGCTGAACAATTAATGCTGGTGTAGTTGATGTTTGAGGGGCGTGTGTTTTTTGATCTGCGATTGCAGATTCCGCACAAACATGCAGTTGGATATGGCACCGGAAGACGCCCGCGGGCGGGTGTTGTTGGGTAATTGTCAGGAACCTCAATCGTTTGCTGCTGTTGGTTGTTGGACGTCGGAAGACGAAACTCTTGCTTCAGCATCCATCACCCTCGTAGCTAGCCTACGGGCTCGCTGTGTCTCTGTCTGTCGGTCTGTGTCTGTCTGTTTGTGTCCTTCTTTCACTCTGTTTGTATGTATGTCTCTGTATGTCTGTCTATCTGTTTGTTTCTCTGTCTTGTTTGTCTGTCTCTGTCTGTCTGCCTGTCTGTCTGTATGTGTGTATGTCTGTCTGTATGTCTGTCTGTCTGTATGCCTCTGTCTATCTGTCTGTCTGTCTGATATCGACAGAAATAAAAAACAATTTACATAGACTCACCATCCCATAAAGGATATTCTGGCACTTTTCGCCAGCCCAGACCAGACCACATCATACCCACCCCAACTGCAGTGTATACCATACACCGACTGCGCTATACTCGAAGCTGGCATGACGTCATAATCATATAAACTGAAAACTTTCGACTACTTTGGGGATAGTCGGTGTCAGTCTGACGTATTCGAAAGTTTTCAAGTTTGTGTGATTATGATGTCACGCCGGCCTCCAGTATAACACAGTCGGAGTAGCGTTTGTACTGCAGTCGGGGTGAGTCCGGTGTGGTGTGGTTTCGTCTAATCTGGTCTGGTCAGGTTGGTCGAAAAATGCCAGAGTGTCCAGAATGACGTACTTTTTGGAGGACTTCATATAAAAAGGAGAACGTTTGAGTCTATTTATATAGTGTCACATCAATTGTATAATGTTTAGTGTAAAATCTGAAGCATATGTTATTGTAATATTAGATCATTGTTTTTGAACATTTGCAGATTTTTTCAATATTTGTATATCCAGTATAACAACATATTTTTTCCTAAGTCAGCATACGTCACATATAAGATATTCCGGCACAGGAGACGTCATACCCAAGGCAACCCAAGCCAGCAGACGCCAAGTTCAAGTTAACTTTGCTAGTCCAGAAGACATCACGTGAAACCAAGCCAACAGACATCACATCTAAGGCAACACAGGACAGCAGATGTCACATCCAGGGCAACCCACGCCATCACACGTCACACCATACCAGCAGACGTCACATCCAAGTTAATCAAGTCGAGCAGACATCACGCCCAAGGCAACCAGGACTGTATACGTTACGTCCAAGGCACACAAGGCCAGCATATGCCATGTCAAAGGCACACCAGGTCAGAATATAATACCCCTCAAGGTACACCAGTCCAGCAGACGTTATATCTACAAGGCACAACAGGCCAGCAGACGTCACGTCCAAGCCACACTAGGCAAGCATACACCACGTCCAAGGCACAACATGGCAACAGAAGTCACGTCCAATGCACACCAAACCAGCAGACGCCACGTCCAAGGCACACCAGACCAGCAGACGCCATGTTCGACGCACAACAGTCCAGCAGACGTCACGTCCAAGGAAAAACAGTTCAGAAGATGTTAAGTCCAATGGATACCACACCAGCAGACGTCATGTCCAATGCACAACAGTCCAGCAGACGTCATGTCCAAGGCACAGCAGTCCAACAGTCTAGCAGACGTCATGTCCAAGACAACGACGGTCTGAATTAGCAACGTCTCTCGCATGCTGCCTTTGTAGTCTGACCACAAATAGTCCAGCAGCAATTCGAGTCCGACGATCACTGTACGGTGAGTCCATTTTCCTGACGCATTCGGGGAACCGTATTCTGGGGAGACGTCCAGGTCCAGGGCTAGTCGCCCATGGAATCGGAAGAGGTCATCCTTCTGCGAGGTCTGCAAAAAAATTACGTCTGTATTCCACCGACGGTCATGGTTGCATTCTGAGTTAAACTACAATTTGTACCTGTTTTTTAAGTGTATACATGTACAACATGGACAATATGTTTACTTATTTGATAATACATTTGTGTCACTTTGGCATTTGATAATCATTTTATTCATAAATTATGCATTCGGTAGTAGGCGAACTGAGAACACCAGTCTAGTT
The DNA here is from genome assembly GCA_963995525.1 of Escarpia spicata. Lineage (NCBI taxonomy): Eukaryota > Metazoa > Annelida > Polychaeta > Sabellida > Siboglinidae > Escarpia > Escarpia spicata. Next base: position 52,190,426 of record OZ023205.1, read on the forward strand.
TACGTTGCTCATGTAACCTATATTTTTTTATAGTTTTGGTCAGCCGTTGGTTAACGTGTTAATGATATTTTGTCAAGTGATTAAGCTTGTTTTGGCTATTTAAGTTATTTATGTATATTGGGCCACTTCTATACCTATGTCAACAAAGCAGTGCCGGCAAAAAAAGACTTAATTATCCAGCATAATGCATCGCCATTTAAATTATTACAACCGTACTACACAGTAAAAAAGTTAAAGGTAAGTTCTTATATAGCGACTAGATAGACTGCTCAAAGCTTTACACTTTACTCCCTGACAGACCTGTTCAACCGAACATCACCACGACTTCGCTGGGAAGCATTCAGCCACGATGCAATTGATGCTCGAAGACTATTTGCACACAAATACCCACCACTGTCTATAGCCAGGTACAGATACAGATGAGTGAATTGAAGCAACGTAGAGTGAACGAACTTGCCCAGAGTTCGGCACGGCAACACAGGATTCAATGCGTCACTACGGTGCAGAAGTATGGCACTGTGCAAGTTATTCCTGCATATCAAAGTGTAACTCATCTTCCGAATACCAGAAACTATGGCTTTGTGCAACAGTCATTTCATTTCGCGCGACACAAGACACGAACGCGCCACACCCAGACCAACGCCAAACACAAGCTTGACGCTAAATTTGCAACTAAAATAAACTTATTATTATATTGTACGTTTGCCTTCTGCATTTCCCTGTATATTCTACCCGGTGGCTGATCGGGTATCACAAATACTCGAACGCGGCCTTTGACGTTTTCCGATTGCGTGTGCTACTCCTCCACCAAGTCGGTCGATTATTGTTCCCAAATGTACCCTTTGAAATAATAACGATATTTGCTTGTAGGTTAAATGCCGTGGCAATGGGAACTTTCTGCTTCGTGTTTAGACGTGCCTACCTACTTATTTAAGCAGCGTAGTTTTATGACAACTACACCGCCGATCAATGTTCATGTTACCACCATAAGTTTGCGCTACCTGCGTTGTTGATGATTGCCTCTGTTCCTTCGTTCGTTCACAAGTACTACTATGAACACAATCAATACTGTACTAATGAAGAGCAACAAGGCTAGGATGACAAGTTCCACTCCAAACTTGATGGCAGACACGACGAAACTGATGACTTCCATTGATGGAACATTTGCTGGCCGCCGTGTGTTTGACTGAAAGCAGAGAACACAACGTAACAACTACAACCCGGGTGTAGAGTAGATACGAGGGACTTGTGAGCGCGAGCTACGCGTGCGCCCGTGTCCACACACACACACACACACACACACACACACACACACACACACACACACACACACACACACACACACACACACACACACACACACACACACACACACACACACACACACACACACACACACACACACACACACAAGCACGCACACACACACACACACACACACACACACACACACACACACACACACACACACACACACACACACATACACACACACACATAAACGTATACAAACACACAATCACAAACACACACATACTTAATGAGTATATATTATTTCGCTTCGCTGTCTCCGAGTCTGTCTGTTTATATGTTTGTCTATCTAACTGTCTTTGTCAATTTAATGATAGGCTATGTGAACACAATATACCCCTATATGAGACACACGCGCAGATGCGCTGTATTGATGACGTTTTGGTTTAATGCCGACCCCGGGAACCATCCGATAGATTGGGGAAACTAGAGCAACCGGCCATGCAAAATGATCCTGCAAGCCACTGTGCCAGGAGGAAGAAAGAGAGGGAGACACAGAGGAAGAGGTGGGGAGACAACATCCAGGAGTGGATTGGCTTGACCTTCGGCACTTACCATAGGGCGGCAGAAAATGGAGCGAGATGGCGGTAGCTGTCAAATCATCAGTGGTTCCCCTATGACCGCTTGGTTATGGGACAGTGAGTGAGTGAGTGGGTGGTTGAGTGAGTGAGTGAGTGAGTGAGTGAGTGAGTGAGTGAGTGAGTGAGTGAGTGAGTGAGTGAGTGAGTGAGTGAGTGAGTGAGTGAGTGAGTGAGTGAGTGAGTGAGTGAGTGAGTGAGTGAGTGAGTGAGTGAGTGAGAGAGAGTGGGCGAGTGGAGTGAGTGAGTGGGTGGGTGTGTGGTTGGGTGAGTGAGTAAGTGAGTGAGTGAGAGAGTGGGCGAGTGGGTGCAGACCAACGGGACCCATCAAGGAAAAGACATCTTACTTACGTAACGACGTCGTTCTACCGGAATGGTTAACATAGTTTTGAAAATAATAATAATTATTAAGATACTACATAATCAAATCGTCATAAAATAAAAGTTTTTGTTACATTCATTTAATTTATTTGTATTCAGAACGTATGCCAAAGGCATTTTATAAGTGATACTTCATTTGATTTTGAGCAATGTACATAATATAATTACATGTGGGAATTACAGTGTTGAACACATTCCGTAGAGGCGACAGACAACGACTGGTTATTTAGGTAATTATGTGACAGTAGCACACAATTGACCCATATATATATATAATTATATATACACATATATCATTATATATATATAATTATATATGTATATATATACACCATATACGACTAACGGCAGCATAGGCAGACCAAATATGCATACAGCGCCGTTTTAGGCGCACCGCTGTTTTAGCAGATCAAATCCGGTCTTGCTAAAGTTTTAACCCCCAGGTTGCGTGGATAATACGCGTTAGATTAAAATTTGAACTGGTAGTATATGTAGTATAACCAGAAATATAATGATAT
>OZ023205.1:52198213-52428231 GCA_963995525.1 Escarpia spicata
TGCCTTTCCAAGTTGATCAACTCTAACAGTATATATGTTTCAGTTCAGAAAGTTTAAAAACAGGATTAATTTCCTCCTCCTCAAGAACAGCGTGTATGTACGAAATAAGTTCAGCAAATGCGGCATTTTGGGCAGTACTTGTGTCGTCACCATCTTGTAATGTTCTGGATCTGTGTCTGTCTCTGTTCTACAGCGACGTCAGACATTGACCGTGGTACTTTGCCTCTATTGAAATAAAAATAAGAGTAGTTATTAGGGCTGGGGTTTCCCCGTACATGATCCAAAGATCAAAGAACATCAAAGGGTTTTGGTGCAGTAGCACCGTTTTCGATCTTTACTAATAAAAAAGAAATGATTAATGACCTGTCGTAAAAATCTACTTATAAAAAATCTCTTATCTTAATTGGTTTTTGACAGCTTTACTTATAAAAAAAGTTTGATTGATGACGTGCCGCCGACACGCCGCTTGTTCTTCTAAGTGCATTAGAGCTGCCCTCTAGTGGCTATATTTGCTATGTAGAAGGTAGCGCCTCTAGTGTATAAATGAGTAATCAATACTGCCCTCTAGTGGCTATACTGGCTATGTAGAAGGTAATGCCTCTAGTGTATGAATGAGTAATCAGTACTGCCCTCTAGTGGTACTACATAACCTTACCTTAGCCGTGTAACCACTACATTGCCGTAGTACAACCACTACATAATCGCCCTACGCGTATAACCATTACATAACCACCACTACATAATGTGACGACTGTTGGTGTGACGTCGGTGCTTAGTTACGGCTGGTGACATACGATCTAGGTGTGCTAGGTAAAGTTAGGTGAGCGGCTGCCTAGCGGTGAGGTGTGATCTCTTGTCCTAGTTAAGCCGGCGCGCTAGGTAAAGCTAGGCGAGCGGCTGTTTAGCGGCGCGCGAGCCTCAGCGCTGGTGACTGTGATCTCTTGTCCTAGTTAAGCCGGCGCGCGCCTGTGATCTGGTATTTCCGTGAGGCGTAACGGCGGGGGCCTAGCCGGGGAATTATCGAAACAATGCTGGTTTCTAGTAAGCTGACTTTATTGCGTAGAAGGAAACGGAGTACTACATTTTATATGCAAGGCTCTTTAATAACGGCGCTGTGAACATAGGAAACGGTGAGTGTTATTAGTTGTCCGGTTGTCAGCGCGGCGGCGCGCCGTACACGAAAGTCCAAAAACACGTCTAGGTGGTTCGTTTTCGGGTATGGGTGCTGACCACGGGTCATCATCATCATCGCTTATCCTCCACTGTTGGACGCGTGGCTTGCGTGGTCTTGGCTCACCGATCACTACGACTGTGACGCGGGGGGTCGTGCGCGCTTGCAGGGGAGGCGGTGTGGTGGTTCGCCAGATAGCGTCCGCGCTGCTTGCGGCGCCTCGACCGCGAGCAAGCCCGGGTTTAGGCGGCGGCAATGGAGTTGCAGCACCCGGCGCCCTGAGACGAAGGAGAGCACTCCGACCAAGTCCCCGACCAAGTCCCCGACCAAGTCCCCGACCAAGCCGGGGTGGACGGCATGGAGTGGCTAGGCGCGGCGACGAACAGTAAATAGATTTTAAAATGTACTTAGCAAAGGTTAAAAAAATAGTAGACTTTGTAAATATTATCGAGTTTATGTTAAAAAGGCGAGGTAGGGGAGTGACGTACCTGTCGGATCCGTGACGCGCTTGTAGGGAATTAGTGTTTGGAGCGGTGTGAAAGTGATCCGTTTCCATGTTCGGCGCTTAACGGAATGTTGTTTACGGCGTTTGCTGGTGGCGCACTTATGAACGGCTGACGCTTGGCACGTAGTCACCGTCACGTAGGCCTTTACTCGACTGGGTTGCGTAATTTTATAAATTCTTAATAAAAGCTTAAAGGTGTAAAATAAACGGTCTATAATATGAAGCAAGGACTAGAGATTCTTATGGTATATTTATAGTTGCATATAACGCTTTATAAAAGCGACGCGAAGTTTGTGCACTAACATGTCCGCTCGTTTTTTGTATTTTCAATAACCTTGGCAGACTCGGCTTTTTTGTGGTATACGTGTTCGGGCGCGCATAGGCTATTCACTAGGCTCTTATAAATACATATGCTAAAAAGACCTCTGTATTCATTCGTTTTCGGTGTGTTAACGTCGTTTATTTGTCTTCGTTACCAGACTACGGTTGTCATGTCGGCGCAAGGAGAACAAGGCGTATTGGGGCCTCTACTGAAGAAAAGAAAGAAGTCGACGCCAAAACCTTCTACGTCGGCAGCCACTGTTACCGGTATCAGCGCACCCGCTGCTGCTGCATGTACGCCGCCCGTCGCCGCAGAGGCGATCAGCGCGCCCGTCAGCGACGCAGCATCGCCGAAGCCCGTTTCTACGGTCAGCGCTGCAGAGGAGGAGGCACCACCCGGTCTCAGCGCGCCCGTTGTCGGCCATACTGCTGCAGGGGCAACCCCTGTGGAGGATCCCGCGTCGTCGTTCTACGCGCCAACATCGGTGAGTTTGTGCGATCTCATACAGGCGGAAGACGGCTTGTGTGAGACGGGATGTGCCCAGTGCCGGCGTAAGGTGTTTCGTTCGAACGCCGGAACTATTATGTGCTTATCCCACGGGATACAAAACGCGCCGAAAAATTTTTTTCGGTGCGCGCGATGGTGAAGGAGGATATCGAACCGGAGAGCAATCACGAAATTTGGCTCAGTCTATTCGATAATGTTGTGTCGCAGCTCGTCACCTTGTAAGCCGATTACATAGCGTCTATGGGTCCGGAAAAATTGCGCGCCACGATCCTGACGCTCGTCGGTACGGTCGTAGAGGAGGTTACCCTACGAAAAACCTCGTGTGGTGACATGACGACGTACACCGCGCGGAGTGCGAAGAAGACCGAGTAAAACGCTTTTGAATGCCAACTAACGCTTCGCTTTCTGTGCTGTAGGACGTCGACCGGGATCGTGTACTCGACGGTATAATTGTCGACGCTTTGAGGACCGTGCACGACGAGGCACTGGTGGAGCCGACTGCCGCTGTGAGGGAGTCCGCGGACGAACACTGCACGAAGCGCGTGAAAGTGGAGTTTGACGCCGCCGCCGTTCCATGGCCGCTATTGGAGGTGGTCAACTATCTACCCACTCCCGATGAAGCATGCTCGACGGCACGACGTCATCGCCACCGGTACCGCCAACGTACGCGACCCTATACACCCTCGTGTCGGCGGCACCACCACCATCAGCACCACCATCATCACCACCGGTCGTGATGACAATTTCATCGGCGCCGTCGTCGTCGTCGTCGGAAGGGCTACCGCCGTTGATACCGGTCACTCAACTTCCAGCTACGGTGATCGAAGAAGCTCAACAGTCGTCGTCGTTGCCGCCGCCGCTACCGATTCACGACCCCTGCAACCAGTACCAGCCGCTCCTCCTAAGGATGCGCAAAGCGCGGACGAAATATTTATTGCACGCCTTTGCCGAAGCGATCGGGGGAACAATATTGAGACGCGCGCGGCGCTACTGCGGTGAGTGTGAACCCGACGAAGGGTGCCCCTTCGTTCACGTGGAAGGGTACCGAGCCGGTCGACCTAACCGCCGCTACCCACGGATGTACGAAAATGTGGCTGATATATCCAATCGTTTCTTCCAGCCCGTGCTCGATTCGTACCTACATCGTTCGCTTGTACCGTGCGTGACGCGCCTGATACTAATCCTGCACGATCAGTGCACGCTCCAGCCGGGCCGAGCTGCGGAAGCCGAGCTCGTGAAACAGGTATCCGACTGGTTGCTAGGGACCGATTGGACTGCCTGCTTCCACAACGCCATACTTGAGAGCGCGGCAGAGGGCTACTTGCTGAAAAGAGCCGGATTCGTTGTCTGAACATTAATTACTGCTGGCTACTATAACGAACTTTAAGCGGCTTAATATGCACGTTTCTATAACGGAACTTTAATCTGCTTAATAAACGTTGAAAACGTATGCACGCTACTTTTATAACGAACATTGTTTAATAAATCGTTGATGCACGCTAGAATAACGACGAACTTTTCGATAGTAGCGCTTGATGTATTATGCTTAATAAAACGTTGAAAACGTCTGAACGATCTTGTTTACTATTACGCAAAACACGTTTAAATTCACCATACACGAAACGCCTTAATAAAGGCTCATACGCTGCTACATTTAATATTCCGCCTATTCGAAAAACAATACGCAAAACATCCCACCAAGTAAAGGGCGAAACGCTGCTGGCCTACATTTAATACCCACACAGTCAGTTGCCTCAACAACAGCGGGGTACAAAGACCACTAGCGCTCACCCGTTATTTTTTTGCGCCGCCGCCGTTCCGCCTCACGGCAAGGTCAAAGATCACAGCAGCAGCCGTGTCGTCATCATAGCTGCTATAGGGAGCGTAGTGGCTTTGTCGTAGTTAATATAGTTGTCGGTGTTGAGTAGAACGGTCGCAGCGATGGTCTGCCGCTTCTGCGGTCGAGCCGTCGAGGCGGGGCACTCGTGTAAAATATGCAAGAGCAGCAGCAGTACCATTGCCCAAATTGCGATCGGAAGTTCGCCTATCGTAGAAGCCTAACGAGACATTTAAAGAATTGCGCAAGCGGAAAGGAGGATGACTGCTGTAAATGTCAGAAATGCGGTCGATCGTTCACCGTTCGGCAGAACATGTTGAAACATTTGAGAACGACCTGCGGTGAAAAAAGTCACCACCACCACCACCGTCACCGCCGCCACCTAGCGATGAGGATGATGATGCGCCCGACGAGGAGGAGGCGGTGTGGTCAGCCGGTCTACGGCGTACCGTTCAAGAGCACTGGTCTAGTATACGGACGTCTACGTCGTACGGCCCTATCCAGTCGAAGTATAATTATCAACTGACCGATTGTTTGGACATGGTCACACTCGACTCCCGACTCCGACAAATGTTCGAGGAGCAAACTCGAGCGTTAAAAATAAATTTAAGTTTTGGGTTTATTCTACGACACAAGGAGACGGGACGTTACCGGTATTATCATTCGTCTTGTAATTGTTGCAGTCGATTCCACGACGCCCCCGCGCTCATCACTGACGCCGCGTCGTTCGAACGCTTCCTCGACGCCGTCCGACAACCCGATATTCTACAGTACGTGATAGCGCAACGACCCGATTCGGTGTGGGTCGCCGAATTGGTAACGAACGTTACCTACTTCCTCAACGCTATCACCCACCATCCTATCGGTTGTTTCGACGTGCAATTTCCCGCATACCTGTACGCCAACAAGTCGGTCGTCGCTCTAGCGAAAGATCGACGCGGTAAGCCTTACACCGATAACTTATGCCTCTTGTGTTGTTTGGCGCTTCATAGAAGAAGAAGAGACACGAGCGACGATGCCGCCGTAGTAAGCACCACCCGTTTGACGGCCCTCGCCTTACGGCTCTACGCCGACTACAGCGGCGGTAGCGGGGTGAGTCCCTACGCGTTCGCCGGCGTTCCTCTGAACGAACTCGACCGTGTGGAGAGGGTCTTCGAAACCAACGTGGCCGTGTATCGACTGACGGAGGGGGACGGGAAAACAGCCGCCGAATTGATCCGTCGTTCCTCTGCAGGTACCCCACTACCATGAACGTAAATCTATACGACGCGCACTATTCGTATATAACCGACATCTCGCGCTTCACTCAAACGTACTTGTGTAGTAAATGCGGTGAATCGCTGTGGCGAACCGCCTCTAAACTGCGGCGTCACGAAGCGACGTGCGAGGGTGGCGTTCGCCACGTCTTCCCCGGCAGTGTCTACCACCCGACGCCGTCCGTATTTCAACAGTTGGAGGAGGAGGGTATCTTCGTGGCCGAACCCCTGCGCTACTACCCGTACAGAGCTACATTCGATTTCGAGTGCTACTTCGACGATCGCGACCTGCCGGCGGCTAGCGCCAAATGCCGGTGGATATCCCGACACGAACTACTCAGCGTGAGTATCGCCTCAAACGTCCCCGGTCACGAGGCGGCGCAATGCTTCGTCACGACCGGGGATTCGAACAACATCGCGAAGCGCCTGATCGCCGCCCTGGAGGCCGTGAGAGAAGCGGCGTGCGCGGCTCAACGACCGTCATACGACTCGACCTTCGAAGCGTTCGATGCGCTCGACGACGAATGGCGGCAAGCCGCGGCCGGCGAGGAGGGGGTGGCGTCGCACAAGTCCCCGTACACCGTAATCGTCGACCGCCTGTGGGCGCATCTACGCCAACTCCCCGCCCTCGGTTTCAATTCGGGTAAGTACGACTTGAACGTCTTCAAAAAGTATCTCACTCCTCTGCTCATGACCGAAGGACGGGACACATCGTCGGCGTTTACGATCAAACGACAGAACAACTTCATGTGTCTAGCGACGACGACGCTCAAGTTCCTGGACATCACCAACTACCTGGCCCCCGGTTTCAGCTACGATAAGTTTCTGAAGGCTTACGGCTGCGAAGTGACGAAGGGCTACTTCCCCTATGAGTACCTCGACGAGTTGCGGAAACTAGATGAAACCGAACTGCCGCCGCGGGAAGCGTTCTACAGCCACCTGAAACGCGAAGGGATCTCCGCCGAGGCGAACGAGGGTTGCTTGACGATATGGCGCGACGAAGGAATGACGACACTGCGCGACTTCCTCGTGTGGTACAACAACCGAGACGTGGTACCATTCTTGGAGGCCGTCGACAAACAGTTCGCCTTCTACCGGCAGCGTCGCATCGATATGTTCAAAGACGCCATCAGCGTACCGGGTTTAACGCTACTCTACCTGTTCAACGATCTCCCGTCGACAATTCACTTCACTCTCTTCAACGAGCCGAACAAGGACCTACATCGGCTCATACAATCGCAGATCATCGGCGGTCCCTCGATCATCTTAGCGCGTCATCACGAGGCCGACGTAACCGTTCTACGCCGGAAAGAGTACGGCGAGTCGGCGCGGACTTGTCGTTCGATCGTGGGGTTTGACGCGAACGGCCTCTACCCATGGGCTATCACGCAAGACATGCCGACGGGGTGGTATACGCGCCGCCGCGAAGAGGACGTCTTTCGACCGGAATGCGTGCACCGCTACGGCCGTATAGCCGTGCAGTGGCTGACGTGGGAGGCCGAACGGACAGGGGTGCGCATACGACACCTGATCAACGGGCGCGAGAAACGCATCGGCAAGTACCGGGTCGACGGTTGGTGTCGAGAGACGCGAACGGCGTACCAATTCCAAGGATGCTTCTTCCACGGCTGCCCGTGTACGGAGAAAGGCGACGAACGACATTAACGGGAAGCCGATGACACAAATGTACGCCGAGACGAATGCCGGTGACGCGAGGTGTAACCGCCGCCGCCGCCGCCGCCCGAGAGTCGATGGTGGACCGGCAGCGGCGGCGATATTACACGGTCGACGATCTTGAAGGCCGTACGCGACGGCACTCTGTTCGGCCTGGTAGAATGCGATATCGCCGTCCCGGACACGCAGCGCGACGCCTTCGCCGAGATGCAGCCCATCTTCAAGAACGCCTACATCGAGCGCAACGATCTCAGCCCGTTCATGCGACGATACGCCGAAACGCACAAGCTCCTGACGCGACCTCAGCGGACGCTCGTTGGTAGCTTTTTCGGCGTCAAGACGCGAGGGCGATACCGACCCCGACAAAGCCATCATCGCCGATACATTTAAGCTTCTTGGCAACAGTTTCTATGGGAAAACTATTACGCGCGTTGATTTCCACAGGGAAATCAAATACTGCACGACGGCCGGCGCCTCGATGCTCGTCAACGATCGTCGCTTCCGGCAGCTTGACGTCGTCGTACCCGACGGTTTCTACGAGGTGGCGCTGAACAAGCGAACCGTCCGGTACGCGAATTTTACTACGATTTCATTACCGCCTACATTCCGCGTCCCCTGTTCCAGTACTGCGCGATGGACACCGACTCAGCGTACATAGCCCTCGCGGGCCGGCACGTCGACGAGCTGGTGGAGGAGGCTAAACTCGAGCATTAATTTCGCCACCGAGGGGACTGGTTTCCGGCGGAGTGCTGCGACAATCACGCGGACGCTTACGTGCAGTGCCGGTTCGCCGCGCGACCGTGGGACGCTCTAGCCGCCGGTTGCGCGAAACGTCGCAAGTACGATAAGCGAACACCGGGCCTCTTCAAAGAGGAATGGTCCGGTCGCGGTATCATAGCGCTCTGCAGTAAGACCTACTACTGTTTCGGCGACGGCGGAGACAAGTACAGCACGAAGGGATTGAGTAAGCGTCAGAACGACATCGACAAGGACGTCTTCCTCGCTGTGCTGCGCGGACAACGGAGCGGTAACGGTTGGAACCGTGGCTTCCAAGTGAAAGAGTCGTCCGTGTTGACGTACATTCAGGAGCGCGCGGCGTTGAGCTATTTCTACGCTAAATGTCGCATGCTCGACGACAGAGTCACCACGGCGCCTATACTCGTATAACTACTATAGTCCCTCTAAGGGGCGAACGAACTACCCCTCTAAGGGGACCCTACCTAAGGGGAACTAACGAAAGATCCCGACCTAAGGGTTCACCTTAGCTTTTCGCACTTGCAGGTAGGTCTCCAGCAGCACGATTTCCCACCCCGGATTGGCTTGCGCTCCTATGAGCGCGAAGGCGTCCTTCGCGCGCACCAGACGTACCTTCACGTCGACGCCGTTCAGTAGGTACTGGTCTTGCATGAACACGTCGGCGTGTACGCGTCCCATCATCTCCACCTCGCGACTGTCCCGCGTGAAGAGACGCCTCTGCGCGTAACCGTTGTTAGAATGGCCTCCATGTACCCGGCGGTGTCTTTGTACCACAGACCGCCCGCGAGCTGCGACCTTTTCGCGTCGGTACCGTAGCTCAGCAGGGTTTCGATTTAGGCCCGGTACAGATACGTCGACTTGGCTGAACATCGAATGCAGAAAATTGTTGACCGGGGCCACGACGCTGTCGTTCGCGAGATCGGTACCGTCCCCCTGGACCACTTTGAAGCGAACGTACAGTCTAACGCTCACCAGGTCCGTATAGTCGTCTCCCGAGCCCGGGATGAGGAACTCGATAGTCCCGCCGGCGTCGAGAGCCGTCAGCTGTTGGTGTTCGATCCACTGACCGCTCTCGATCCTCATAGACGGACTCGGTAATAGGTAACCGAGACAGCTACTCAACAGCGCCGTCCACAGATTGGAATCGCCCTGGCCTCTCGTTAGATTGTATATACTGACGACGATTACCGTGTGCAGGACGACGATCTGACACAGGAAGATGATCTCGGCTTTAGGGCAGTCGTTGCCGCAGAAACGCCATGGAACGTGTTCGCGTACGTAGGCGGACTCGGTAGTGTCGACGCGGTCTTCGGGCTCGGTGACGCCGATATCGAAGCTGTCTGCGTTCATTGTCACCTCGTCGGTCATCGTAGTGCCACTGCGGTCTGTTAATGCAGCACCATCCCTTATAAAAGCCGTTGCACAACCCCGCTTCGTGTAGTCGCTAGCACCCCGAATGTCGCATCCTATACGGCATGACGACTACCGTCCGACGCTACGGTCTCTACCCTTTATAGTCCACGAGCGCCTCGGCGTTGATCACGCTGTTGAAGGAAGACGGATAACCGCTCCATTTCACGAGTACCTCCGCACCGCCTCCGCGTCGTCGACGACGCTGTAGAACGGCCTCCACGCGATACAGTTTATCTTCCGGGACGACTACTCGTTGCAGCTCCGGTTCGTAGAAGGTACCGTCTAGTACCGTCCCGGCGTCGTCATTCAAGCGGTAAAAGGGAGGATCGGACGGATGCGTTTCTACGACGGTGAAGAGCTCTTCGCTCCAGTTAGCCGTGTACCCTTTCTTGAACCGCCCCTTCGCCTTGCTTGCGATCTCCCTAACGCAGTTTCGGCTTGTTGCAGCCTCGACCCTCGCCGCCGTACAACCGTTGCCACACACTCTCCTGGTTCGCGGCGTTGACACTCGCCTGCGTCCTACCGATGCTTCGATGGTAGGCGTTGTTGTACGACCGCACGAAGTCCGGTAACGGCTCTACGTATCTCAGTGTCTGATGCTTCGTAAAGTACCTCCACATACGAGTCTTTAGCGTCCGGTTGAATCTTTCCACGACACTCGCTTTAGTCTCCTCGTTATGCGTCACGAAATGGTGGACGCCGTATTCCGTCAATAGTTTCTGAAAGGGTCTGTTGAGAAACTCCGTCCCCTTATCGGTCTGCATCGCGTTCGGCGGCTGCTTTTGCCACTGCAGCAGGTCCCCGAAGGCCGTAACGATCGCCGGGCCGGCTTTACTCTTCAACGGCACGCACCACGCCAGCTTCGAAAAGACGTCGATGACCGTCAATAGGAAAGTTATACCGTCGTTGTGCTTTTTTCAGTTTAGCTACGTCGACGAGGTCGGCTTGCCACTGCTGGTTTCGACCGCCTACGATAACGCAACGTCGTTTGAAACGTCGTTTCACCGGTTTGTGCAGGGTGTAAATTTCCTGCGCCGCTAGCCACTGCTTCACGACCGGTTTACGTACTCCAGCCGTTGAGTGCGGCGGCGGCGGCGGCGGCGGCGGCGCTTTCGTTGCGTACCACGACGAGGCCTCCGGGACACCATGACCACGGCGACGACGACGACGACGACCAATTTACGACGAATAATATACACATATATAAAGCGAAAGCCGCTGAGACTACGCCGCCGATGACGACCGACCTTCGAGGGTGCGTTATGAGTGACTCCGACGGCGGCGTTTCAACCTCTTTAATACTCCTCCTACTCTCGTTCTAGCGACTTAGTGCGACGGCGACGGGGACCCTCCTCCGCCTCCCACTTTCGTTCTAGAGACTCAGTGCGATGCCGACGGCGACGTTAACCTTTTTCAAGCTTCGCCTGCTGCTGCTGCTGCTGTTGTATCTACGCTCGATGACGGGCGTTACCGATGAGTTCCATAGGGACGTTCAGACGCCTCATACGGTCCCCGAACGCTTCCCACCCAACCGGCGGTGCCGCCTTCTTCCTCGTTAGCATGAGGTCGTTCACGAGATCGACCGTGTTACTTGTAGCGATAGGTTGACCGTCGTACAAGAATTCACCGCGGTCGTTCCATCGACACAACGGGTCGGTTTTCATTTTCTCGATCAGCAGACGGGCTTTCCCTCTCAGCGTTTTCGGTACGCTTTCCACGAACTCGCGCTCTATACCGCTCAGCGATGCCGGCGGCAGTGGCTGGGTCGTCTCCGTCTCCTTACCCTCGGGCGTCACCACGGACACGCGTACCGGCTGCGCCGCTCGAATCGCCTCTAGCGAATTGTAACGACTCAGGAGTTGATTGTACGACGCTACCTTCGCTAGCTCGGATAAATCCGAACGGTCTAGAACGTCCTTCATGTCGCTGTCCAGGCTACTCATCGCACGCGATCGGGTCGTGCTCGGTGGCTGGTCGATCAGCGGCAGGAGACTCTCCACCAACCGCGTGTCTACCAACGCCATCTTCTTAGCGTGCTGCATCATTACCCGATAACCTGCCTGAGCAGCGGGAGAAGGACGGTGCTCGCCAACGGAGCTAGCAGTGCCGTCAGAAATCCGCCCGAACCCGTTTGCAAGACCGCTCGCTTCTTCCTGATGGTTACCCTCGTTTTCGTCAACGATCGCATATGCTTCTTGTATTTTGTCAGTATTCTTTTCTGGTTCGCCGTCAATTTCACGTTCCCTTTCAATATGTTGTACACGCAGTCGCACAAACTACAGATGAAGTCGGAGTCAGCGTTGCGAAGTATGGCTTTTCTCAACTTGTCACTCTTATATCTGCGCATCATCTCCAGCATAATAATATGCTTCTTGACGCGCGCTGTCATCCTGACGAATGACGTCCGCTGTGACGCGTTCCTCTTTTTATACTCTCCTTACGTAGACGTACTGAAGGCGATCGTCGGGGAAAATACACTTGCGCAAACGCATATTTTCCGCTGTTTCCTGTTTCAGATCTATTAGAAGATAACCGTAAGCTGCTGACGTGGCATCTTTGAAAGCTTCCATCATGAATTTGACTCTACCCGGATACATATGTTTTGCCAGGTGACCTACTTGTCCGGCGTCCCGGGGGTTCTTGAATAGCACCATGTATTGTGCATTCATGCTGATTGTGCGATTTTCTTATCCTTTTGGAAAAATATTCTGCAGAAGCTGTACGACGGACGCATTGCAGTGATGACTTTTTTAGTGAAAAAGGTCGTGACCCGGCTATCGGTTTCCTCCATAAGGTCATCGAGTATTAGAAGCGTCCTCGTTTTGGCGTCTAAAATCTTTGGATCCGGTAAACCGTCTACGAATTCTATATCGGCTGTCATAGATTCGTAGGCGGATTGCCACTGACCGTAACACCACAGGATTTTTTCCGCAGGCGGCTCGATCATGGAAGAAGCGAACTGTAATAGACGAGTGACGAAAGTAGTCTTACCGCACCCCGTAAGACCAGCCACTATACACGTAAAAGGATGCTTCAACGACGCGCTCATATTGATGACTGGTGCGCCGGAAACGAACGATGGCTTTTATTCATTTCTTCTACATTCAGCGCGCACCTCCATCAACAATTTTTCGAGCATATTTCGGCCTTCTTTTCTCCGTGAGCGCTACCCCAGAAGGCTTCTTTTGACGGTACCCACTCCACCAATTCGTACTTAGAAGAACAAGCGGCGTGTCGGCGGCACGTCATCAATCAAACTTTTTTTTATAAATAAAGCTATCAAAAACCAATTAAGATAAGAGATTTTTATTAGTAGATTTTTATGACAGGTCATTAATCATTTCTTTTTTATTAGTAAAGATCGAAAACGGTGCTACTGCACCAAAACTCTTTGATGTTTTTTGATCTTTGGATCATATACGGGGAGACCGCAGCCCTAATAACTACCAATAAGGCATTAGCTAAAATCCTTTTTCCATGTGTACACAAAGTTTAACATTGTATGTAACATTTGACTACATTAAACAAATACTGAAAAATACATTTGTAGCATAACTTCAATTTTAAGCCCGTCTGTGAAGCGATTCCCGCGGAAAATTTAATTTTAATGAGCTAGGCGATCACGTGGTATCGTGACGTCACTTATGACACACATTCGCATCAGGCCGATCCTTTCCATGCATTCAGAGCATGTTTATAAGGATAGCTTTTGGGTCGAAACGAACGTCAGAATGAGTTATAGTGCAATATTCAGAGGTAATACAAACACTAGTCACCACAGAGGAACAACCGTTTATTTTTCGGTTCCACATGAATCGAATTTTATTCAAAACAACGAATGCGAATGGGCCTACAAGTCGACTAGATTTCGCCGAGCTTGGGCTTGTTTTCAGAATAATTATATCGAATGCAACCAACGGGAGATAATCTACACAAATAAACATACATAGCAAACATATATTGTATTCAGCTACAGAAAGTAACGTGCATAATCTCATAATATCACTAGAATAAAATAACTTAAATCAGTCAGTGAATTGTTGTTGGCGCCGCTGGCTCAGTTGGTTTCTTGCCATTCATTTTACAATCGGGCGACGCCGGTTCAATCCTGACAGCATGCAAACTATTGATTTTCTTTACACTTTTTTAAAAATGTTTTCACGAAGTAATATAAACAAAATCACTTAGTATATTGTGATGCACTGTTTGTAAATATTTTTTTAATTTTTGTAGTAATTATTTATTCGCCACAAAAATGAAAATGTGGTCATTATATGTAACGATGTTTCTAAATTGTATTTATCCAGACAGATCACAATCTGTTTTCACATATATAATTACAATATATTACCGTACAATATATTTACAATTAATAAATTATATATCCATTACATTATATTTGTTTGGATAAATAAAATTTAGAAACATCGTGATTTAATGACCATATTTTCATTTTTGTGGCGAATAAATAATTACTACAAAAATCAGAATTATTTACAAACAGTGCATTATAGTATAAAATAATTTTGTTTATATTACTTCGTGAAAACATAAACACAAAAGTGTAAAGAAAATCAATGGTTTGCATGCTGTCAGGTTTGAACCGGCGTCGCCCGATTGTAAAATATACAAGTAACCAACGCGTCTACCCACTGAGCTAGCGGGACCAGCGGAAACTGTCTGACTGATTTAAGTTGTTATAATAAATTGTACAACTCCTTCATATATCGATATTCTAGTGATATTATGAGACTATACACGTTAATTTATGTAGCTGGATACAATACATGTTTGCTATGTATGTTTATTGGTGTAGATTATCTCCCGTTGGTTGCATTCGATATAATTATTCTGAAAACGAGCCCGACGAAACCTAATTGACTTGTAGGCCCATTCGCATTCGTTGTTTTGAATAAAATTCGATTCATGTGGAACCGTAACATAACTGCTTGTTCCTCTATGATCACTAGTGTTTGTATTACGTCGGAATGTTGCACAATAACTCGTTCTGACGCTCGAAATGAGCCCAAAACCTATACTTGTAAACATGCTCTGAATGCATGGAAAGGGTCGGCCTGATGCGAGTTGGAGTGTCATAAGTGACGTCACATCTCGGCATCCCGAAAAGCGCGCCAAAAATATGCATATTCGAAAATGTCCGGATGCACAGCATAAAATGTGGAATTTCTAATTCATTGAATTTTTTTGATTTTTTTGGTTTTGTGGACGTGGAAATAAATAGCAGGATGTAACATAACATGAATTCAAGCAATATATGTTTTTATTCCCTTTCAGTCGTCCTCGCTGAGTTTTGCCATCAAACGCTCGTCTTGCAGATTCCAAGCACATTATCTTACACGAGTGTCAAGGTAAAATGTTGAGGCTTCATGAAGACGATTGCCTCTGGTTGCAGGCTTGTCATAAAAGAATCATTTGTGAGTAATTCCATCTGCTTTATCAGGTTGAACTATCTTTTGACGAGTGAATCTTCCGTTAGCCTCACAAGATGCATTATCATCACTAACGGTCGTTTTCCGTTTGCTTGCTCGTTTCAATTCGTACAATGTATTACACGTAACCTTTGGACTTTCAACGACAAAGTGGTCGTAAAGTCCCTGCACGGTGTTATAAAGGAATTCCGCACTGACGCCGATTTTAACGGGTATTGACTGGGACGGCACTTGCACAGATTGTCAAACGTTGCAGCAACGACTTTGTGAGTCTCATGTGTGACTCATCGCAGTAACTATAGTGAATCATCGACGATACACAGCTGCCATTTGCTACTAGTGGGGAGGCATAGTTTAGCATACCGTAACGAGTGTGCAATATGTGATACAAGCACGACATTTGGTGAATATGTAGACTAATATGTGTGGAACATTTTAAGATATCGGGCCATCTGAAATTATACCCGTATAGGCCGCCATTTTGAAATTCAAAATGTCTGACATATAATGCAGTTTAAATACCATAACGATTGTGTAATAGGTGATATGATTGTGTAACAGGTGATAACATGGGACACGTTACGGTCCCAAGACATTCCAGCATATCAAATTGAAAAAATATGTCAAATTATTTATTTACTGCAGTGGTACTGACTCCCAAATAGTGAGGGGGTACATAGCAAACATATAAAGGCATTCGTTTTATTGTGTGTTTTATTGTAATTCTTGGAAATTGAAAGCTAGGGAAAAGAAAATGCAAGTTACTGTAGAATGATTCATAAAATATAACTCTTAATTTGCATTTATTTTTATTTATTTATTTATTCTAATGTCCAATATATTTTATTTATTCTTTTATTATTTGCGCTGTGCCTATGTTAAAACCCTCAACATGATGACGTTACGTAGTATATGGAAGATGAAGATGGAACTGAGCGCATGGCGCGATCGAACGGGGAGGGAGTCGAGATCAGGACGCTTGCAGACTCTCTCTACTATCTAGTGATATGCCGATTGGGGCGTTGGACTATGCGTACCAAATTCCGTTCCTGCATTAATCAAGTCATGCTCATAGGCCTAATCATTCGCCCATCCGCATGACTACGATCCGAACGTGACCGAATCAATAAGCCTGGTTTAAAAAAAAAACCTACTAACATTATGACGTCAGAACTGTATAATTTGCGCTTTATGATCGATAACGGCGTTGGAAACAAGGTCGCATCTTTACTTTGAAATCATCACTTCCACGCAGTATCGTTCGTAATTTTGCAGTTACTTGTAAAAAGCAGCAATCGCAAATGACTGTAAACTATTCCTCTAATTTTACACGTTTGAATATTCTACTTCCCGTGCAATTCGCATTTTACTTGTCAAATTTGTTTCCTGCTGCTATTAGCTGCGGTGTGGTCTGAGTGTAGCGTGTCGTTACAACGTTAACACAAACCTGCTAGCCAAGGTGTTTCATTGATGACAGCAGTGGTCTGACGCCTCGAGCGCGCGCGCGCGCGTACATATACGTCGCCGGCGGACAGCACGTTCTACGCATCGGCTCTTTCAGAATTGTGTTGCCGTTGCATTCGCTAGATGTCGCCAGCGGTCAATTTATTCGCGCGCCATTTTTTAGCAGTCTAGTCTCGCTTAACCGACTCTCGCCTGGCTCAGAAGATAGTCTAGCTCAGAATCACGTTTTGACTGCCCACTTGTTGACAGCCATGAGAGCTGCAACCTAGTGAATATGCATGTGATTAAAAGGGACTAAACTACAAAAAAAAATTAATGTCGGTTTATTTTGTGTGTGACATGTTTCAATATAAGTTTAATGTTGAATAGTTGTTATAGTATAGTATTATCTGATAAAATTTCATCTTGATTTAATTTGTTATTTCATAGTTGGCTTGAGAGCCAATCATCGTCTCTACCCGAATCTGGGGTAAAGC
Organism: Escarpia spicata; assembly: GCA_963995525.1. Classification (NCBI taxonomy): domain Eukaryota; kingdom Metazoa; phylum Annelida; class Polychaeta; order Sabellida; family Siboglinidae; genus Escarpia; species Escarpia spicata. The sequence continues at coordinate 52,215,045 of OZ023205.1, forward strand.
CCCCTACCGGTAACATTGGCCGGACGTTAATAATCCAGGCCGTAGTGAGGGACCAATGCTGCCACCTCACGGCGCCTGGGTAATTGAGGCTACTAGCAGTCTCGTTTAATCGACTCTAGCCTCGATTACCCAGGCGCAGTGAGGTAGCAGCATTTTTCGCCCCTCGCTATGGCCTGGAATATTAAGCCCTGCCAATGTTACCGGTGGGGGGGCTTTACCCCAGATTCGGGTAGAGACGATGATTGACTCTCAGGCCAACTATGAAATAACAAATTAAATAAGGCTAAACTTTTAACAGATAATACTATACATAGCCGGGCGAGAGTCGGTTATGCGAGACTAAACCGACTCTCGCCGGCTGGGTGACTTCTCCGAGAAAGAAGGTCTGGTGGCAGATACCCGTAAGAGCGTTAGGGGTCAGGACACTGTTAGACTTCCTGCTTGGTTACGAAAAAGTGCAGTATATTTTGGGGGAAATAATTTGTTTTATAATATTCACCTGCTCTGACTTAAGCGCATTTGAGTAATGAGATTTCTAGATGTGATTGTAGAAGCTGTTGACAATAAAATGGTATATTTGTAGCTAATTTTACTAAGCGGAAGGGTATTTGGCAGCAATTTGGCTAGTTGACCCTTTAGCCGGATTACTGCCTGCATCCATTTGTAAATATTGACGGGTGTCATACATACAGGCATTTTGCAAGAGCTATAGAAGTATGCAATTTTTGGCAAAATCTATCAGCATGTCAATGAGATGATGATAACAGCAGGTGTGAAGTTTAAGACATTTTATAGGTCACGTTTTCTTATAATCAGACAAAATGTTAACATGGTCGCCAATGGGAAAACTATCATTGTGCTGACCCCGCCAGACGTTCACATGGCATCACTTCACTTCTGCTATTGAGCCTGTTTAATGGGATATTATAAGTGGTTTAGATACTGCAATTGTTTTTCTAATAATTTTTTATCACGTCCCCAGGCTCTGTAGGAGTGTCGTAAGTGAAAAACGTGTCGTCACACTGTGGAATCTGGGTAATTGTCTAGACCAGCGGTATTTAACCTGGGGTAATTCCCCCTTGGAGATAATACGGGCTTTTTCAGGGGAGGGGGGTAATCCTACCGTCCAGCAGACACATCCAAGATTTAGGCTGGACCAGGTTTTGGCGTCTATAGTTTTTTCTGCTGATTTAATACGACTAGGGTGTATATTGTTAGAAAATGCCGGGTGACACTTTGTTACCCTTGGGCAATTTGCTCAATTTGCATCAGTCCAATATGGCCGCCTCCATATAAGTTTCTTATGGTATATTCAATTATGGCTGGAATTTCAAAATTATTCTAAATACATTAAATGTCTGGAGACTCGAGCTATCAAATATTGAAACAAATATTATGATCGGGCTTTTTTGTTAATTTGCATAAATGCAATATGGCCGCAACCGTATCTGTGTTTGGATCATATATCCAATTTATATTGTTGTAATTTCACAATTTTTCCAATAAATAATAGATATAACTGCAGGAAATGTTACGATTGAACATTTATTGTTTGTATGCATAAATCCAAATATGGCCACTTTCCCGTGGCTATGGATTGACCCTGACATTATAAGCAGCCTTATTGTGAAGGTCCCACTGTTTTCAATCAGCACATTCACATGTGAAATGTCATACATAACGACATTATGAAGCACGTGTATTAAAATAGCACACACCATGACATGCACAGAACACGGTACACGGCAGCCTTGCAATGTTGCAACCACACCTAGCAGAAGAACAAGGAGTGTCACTCTCACACACCCACACCTGACGAGGCGTAAGACAGCAGCAGACGCAAGTGGCACGTCTTCCGGGACGGTGGTTGGTGATAGTGATTTGTTGTGCACATCTTTCTTCCATCCATATTTCTCAGGGTCAAGTTCAGGTGGGTCTGCATCTTTAAGAGATCGCCACACACACACACACACACACACACACACACACACACTTGATGGTGTGCCGGTTTGACGTTTTCCGCAAATGCTTCGGTGGTCGGCGGCAGTGAGCACAGTTTTGGCATTGTTGTGAATCCTTTCCCGGTTTGGGCTGCCCACACATTCTAACGTACATCTGACATGGTATGACAATTTGATTGTCCGTAACAAGCATCCATAAATTATGTTGCCTGTTTTATTACAGCTGGCATGGGGGCATCAATATGACCCAAAACTTACAGGGAATGATGACCAGATCGCACTACTTTCGGAACAGTAATTTTTCCAATGCTAAAACAGCAGGCAACCGTGTCACATCCCGAAAGCGCATGGGCTGGCAGGATTTCTGGAATGATGTCTTTGTGTTTCTCCACAGTCATGCCAATATCAACACTAACTCGGTCTTTGGTTGGAGACTGCATTGTCACCAATATTTTCAGATGATCATCCAGGAAATAATGTAGGAGCCCGAACACGTCGGTATCATCAGATAACACAGTGATTCCATTCGGTTCTTCTTTGGCAACCATTAGCATCTTTTGTCCTATGATGTTGTCGGCTTCATCGTGAGTGGTGTTCATGTTTCTCCTTTTAATGATGACTCCACCATGGCTGATTTCCACATGAGTTATGCCCTGTGATAATTAACTTGTGTTGGTTTAGATTGTCATGATGGAATGGTTCGTCATGTATCAGCTCTGTGCAGATGATGTCCATTAGTTGCTGTTTGTTCTCGATTACTGTCAATTTGGTATTTGCCGTAAGTCGGTGGGTTCTGCTCGCTTCCGTGGTCCTGGAGCCTCTAGTGACTCTTTGGGCTGTACTCACGGTACACATCGCCTTTAATAATACTAATAATAACATAACTTCTATCGCGCATAAATCCTTGGAAACCTTTCGTTATAACCTTTCGATATAACCTCTGAAATTGGTCACAAACTCCTTCATTGTCCCACCTGTTGGCCAGTGAACCACCCAGAGCTGAACCATCGATGATTGTGACTCTTGTATGTGAAACATGCCTTGCTGACACTTCAACTTGAAGTTGTTTCTTTAGGACACATTTCGCCTTTGAAATCCTCATTTCACCAACCTCTGTGAACATTGATATGGGAATGGGTGCCAACTCATGTGAGAGAACATCGTTGATATCCACGTCGCGGGAACTGGCCTGAGGCCCTATGACCCTGGAGTAAATCAAGCCGGTGTCAATAACCTTTACTTCTCCAACCCGCACATGTTGCTTTGTCACTGCCATGGTTGGTGTCTTCTTCGGTATTTTGTTGTGTACATTGACTGATGACGGACCCAATCTTCCACTCACAATGTTCACTACGTCATCGGTGTGTTTCCCTCGGTCTAGAGGATCGGTGCACAGCTCAAGCTTTTTTTGTAGTGCCTTTCTATCATGTGTATCATTGGTGATCCTTGTGTGACTTTCCTCTTAGTGTCTGCTTTGAACGCACATCTTCTCACCATCAATCATGTCGGCAAGGTTTGACTCCAGATGGCTGCACATGTGAAAACTCAATGCCCACGTTTTGAATGTTTCAGGCTTGAGCGTGATACCGATGATACCACCGTGACCATGGCCATATCTCATGAAAGTGGGTTCGATGTACATGTCACTCCAAATTCCATTCCAGATGCTCGGTACATGTCGCATAACATGTTCGCCCTTCATGAAGTACCCAAGTACATTGCATGGGTCGGAGGTAGAATAAAGCATAGCGTGCATAATGAACAAGACCTGCTGCGAAGAAGTACGGCATCATCTAACGAAAGGCCTCAAGATGAAGCAGCCAGTTTCCTTCTTTCTCTGCCCTGATGAACATCATCATAATGAATACTGGCTTGATTAGCATATCGACCCAAAGCTTTGTGGTTTGCACCTACCGGCCAGATCTTCTTGTACTTTCATTAACTCGTCTTTGCATGAAACTTGGGTACTTTGCATTACTGGTCTTAGTATCTCCTCTACAACGCATGCGCATGGCTCTCACATTCTGAGGAAACATTTTACCAGCCAACATCTTCGGTACTCCTCCAAATACTGCATTCATAGCTTCAGCAAGCCCGCTTTCTGCCATCGAGGTACCACCTGAGCCCACAAAACTCATCAGTGAGTGCATACCCCCTAGACGCATGATGACATTTTGGAACCGATGTAGATATGCCCAGATCATATGCAGTGCCACTCGTTAAAGTTGTAAGTCGCAAGTGAACACCACAAATTCCTGGCCCGTTTCGTGTATGAGTTGCTGTGCTCGTGCCAAAGCCGTCATCACAGTGTCCGTGTCAGAGGGAGTCATGTCAATTAGGGGCGTATATACAGCGTTGGTTTTTGGTTTGGGAGTGTTGCCTTGATCACGACTGATGGATGTGTTGTATCCATTGAATTCAGGACATACATGTTTCGTAAGTACGTCTTGAAGAAAAGTAAAGCCAGTATCGTCTGCGCTCCTTGTGGCAATATATTTCTGGACGAGTAACTTCAAAGGCGGCATTGGCTTGAGTGTGGTTGTTGTAGGCCGTTCTGGCTTCTTGAGCCCATTGAACCTTTGAGTGTTTAATTCATATTCAATCGGTACATGCATGTCATGCTTGTTAACCCGTGTGATTGTCTGTTGCAGATCCTTGGGTGCGTCAATATCCTCTGCTTGTGTTACGAGCATTGCCAGTGAATGAGAAGAGAGCTTAACATTTTGAGAGGAAATCTCAGCATCAAAATTATCAGCAACAACCTGAACTAAGCCTGCGCCAGCTTTCGATACACCTAACAAATCAATGTTCTCTACTGTTGCTAATGATGCAGACTTGTTGAGGCGTAGAACTTCGTCTAAGGAACATGTCACACCGAAAGCATGCATCTTATGTATGAGCTCTTTAGAAGCACAATTTGATAAGCCAAGAGCAATCTGAAGGCCGGTTGGATGGTTATGAAGTAACCGGTAATAAGAGAACCAACCAGAAAAGCTGAGTCCTATCTAGCTTAAGAGACACATTTGCTAACAGTTTCAAAACTGTTTCACTCACGCAATCTATCAGTTGGAATAGCTGTATCAGTTGGAATAGCTTTAACATCAAGCTTAATCTTTTTGAAAACTTTGGCGATAACAAAATCCAAATTATTTTCGTCGCCATCAATTATTCTCAGGGCATCTGAAGCTGTGCTTCTAAATACAACGATACTAGCTATACATGCAGAGGACAACACTAGAAGGTCCTTACCACGATAATCACACAATTGTTTTACCAGAGGTTTACGGGATAGTTTGTTGCCACCATGGTCGCTGTATGCATGGAACAATTCTACCGAGTTCCATATGCGTGACAAATCCGCTTTGCATTTGGGCAATAAGCCATGTCAGTGCACCATCCTCTTCATCCGAACTTGTTGTTGACTTTGCAGCTGAGGTCAGTGACTTGGGTGACGTGAACTTACAGTCCGCGTGATATCTTGCGTCTACAGCACGCACCTTACGGATGGCACCTTCCACGCGAGCTCGTACACAAGCGGCCCAGTCATCGTTCCTTTGATCACAGGCCTATAATATCCATTGCTTTCACTGTTTTCCCCATTTGGTTTTTATTTCCCGACACAAATAAGCAAGCCTTCACCGAGCAGGGTGTTTGGGTCTTTACACAAATCACAGTTAACCACAAAATAAGCAATGTTGTTGAAAACTTGTCTTCTTTGGGGGTATACGTGAAGGCGTGCTTCTTGCTTTTGTCTTTTGAGATATCTTTGAATCTGTGTCACAGAAGTGTAAGTTAAAACACAGTTTTGGTGACATGTTAAAGTGAAGTGACCATTTTCATGTAGGTTTTCTTCAAGTTGTTAATGTTTGCCGTCCTTGTATATTTTATTGCATTTAACGTACGATTGTTTCAATCCTGCCTGGCCCAGATTCAACTAGCCTTTCTGTCTTGTCTACACAGTGGAACTCCCACTTAAAGAAGCATTCTTCTACAGCGCACATATACCTGCACAAATAAATACATAATTAACTCAACGATTGAATAGTGAAACTGGTGAGTTATTATCGGAACACCATTTTAGGCTTACTTGGAACTACTAGACCCATTTAAATTTCAACCTGTCTCGGCAATGTTGTAGGCCGCTAGAAAATTTTCTGATAAATCATTCCATTCTGGTATGGTTTAAAAATAACATTTGATACAATATATTTAGACAAAGTAATTTTATTATATCTAGTTTAAATTTACTTACATTTGCTATACTTAAATTTATAATTTAAAATAATTTCACCAAGTTCATTGTTTAAATAATTAATGATCCTCCTTATGTTTTTCATATTCAGACTCCAGGGGGCGCCACAAGTTCACGTGGGGTTATATTTGTTTCACAATGCATAGGGCCCCACTTGTTCACGCGGGGGCTCATAATGCAGAAGGTTACATATCTAACTGGTGGAACAAAGAAGTGGATGTGAGATTGGTGGACCATGTGGTTTCGTCTTATATCCTTTCATCTTATATACAAACACCAAATTAGCAGGCCCATAACGAGGTCATTTTGGATGTGCGTTTTCAAACAAAGTGGGACTCATACGAGGTCTGTGTATATTGATCTGATCTGATGTGCAAAAGGTCCATAATTTATCATAAACATAATTAAGTTAGTAAATTAACAAACTTTTATAAAACATGCCCGGTAAATAGAAGACTAGAAAAATTATTGTCCTCTTGTGGAATTTAAATTAAAGTCTAGGTGTCAAACAGGGTTAACGCTTTTGAGAAACATGGAATATAATTAGTGGTTCACATTTTTAAAATGCAATTTTGAGGGGGGTTCACATTTTGGAGAAAGGGGGGTTCACGTGAACCCCCTAGCTACGAGCCTGCCCTTGGTGGTTATTCGGAGGGAGTAAAGCAAGCTTTTAAAGAATATATATTCCAGTATTTAAGTCATCACGACTACGCTCGTGTAGCACATACACTAAAGATATGCCATGGAATGACGTACCAATATTTAACACAATTGCCATCCAGAGAATTAACTCTAGGTGGCAGGTGGACAAGGAAGCCTTTTGGCTTATCGAGAGTCCAACCCTTTTTATCTCCCTGTATCCCGCCCTTCTGAGGTATGTGATAACGAGAACTTTCGTATATCTAATCTACACTGCTCTTTTCCAAATTGTTAACTTCATGTCCTCTAGTCCTGTTATCTTTCCTAACTAAAACAAAATATTTCTATCAATATTTTCATAACCATTCAATATTTTAGACACTTCTATCTGATCTCCTCTCAATCTCCTGATCTCTAGCGTTATTAAAACACATTCTTTTAGGCGTATTTCGTAACTAAGATCCCTCAATTTCGGTATAATTTTAGTCGCGCTCCTCTGTACTCTTTCTAGCGTATCTATGTCCTTCTTGCGATATGGCCTCCACGCTTGTAGACAATATTCTAAATGAGGCCTAACTATTGTTTTGTACAGCGGTATTATTAGTTATTTGTCCGTGTACGCTATATTTCGCCTAATTAATCCAATGATTTTATTTCCCTTTGAAGCTGCAATTATGCGGCGGCGAAAACATTTCAACAGCACCCCCGTGCCCTCCCGTCGTCCGATGTCATCAGAGACAGTGGAGATAAGCTGGAAAAGCTAAAGTTACAGCGGCGCGGCAGCGAAGTTAAGAATTTCCTTACAATCGGAAAGGATCTCATCAAGCCATGTTTAGTTGAATCATCGAGGCTCATCCCTGGCGAGATACAAGGGAGACATGAACTAGATATCACGATAGGTCACATCCATAAAAACTGGATATCTGAGATGAGCGAGGTTATTTTCGGATCAGGCCATTTAAGTTGCAGAAGTATATGCTTGGCGTTACAATTGAATGACTCGTCATATTGTTCCGTTATAATAATAATAATAATTTACTGCATTTCTCTGCGCCATAAATCTGGCAGATACTACCATTCAGAGGCGCATTACAATCCTAAAAACATGGCATGTAGCTATTAAGATTATTAAATAAAATAAAAATATATCAATAAATAAATAAAATAAATAAATTAAATAAATAAATAAAATCATTACCATATACATACATATACATTTCAATAGTAAAGATACTAATACTAATTAAAACGACAAATTAAGAGAGTAATAATACTAATAGTTAAAGGTGGGTATTGGAAAGTCTGGAGTTCGCCACTGTCCACACATATAATTTAAAGAGAAAAGGCACGTTTAAAAAGAAGTGTCTTTAGTTGCTTCTTGAACACGATGAGGCAGCCTGTAGCACGCATGGCAAGGGGCAGATTGTTCCAGAGGTTATTACGCTAACTCGGTGGCACGGCTGTCTGCATTGCTGCATCTGCCATTAGCCTCACTTTCGCCTGGAAATATGAACGACCTAAATGCAGAATGATTCAAACAGATCATATCCTGCTTAATGAACACATCCAAGTAGACACGAGGCACCCACCACACGACTCGTAGATTATCGTTTCTATTTGTAGTTTTCACACTATGCTGATTTATTTTTCACTTAAAATCAAACTTGACACGAAATTGGTCAAAAAGCTATTTTGCCTAGACGAGGCCTACTGTGTATATTACAAGACGCCAACCTGCTTAATATTTCTATACATGGATCACTGATTACGAAATGAGGTTTTATCCGCTAATTTGTTTTTTATTTTGATCCAACATGGGTCATTTTGGTCTTACAAATTGCATTATTGAACCATTTTAAACCTCATATCTCAGGACATATTCAATGCGTTACAATCTGCCAATGATAGCAGTTTGTTTTCACTTACATTAATGATTATAACATAATGCGTTCACAAGATGCGTTCACCTCCAAATGGATATGCATGGGATACCACATCACCTGCTGATAAACACTTCTGTTTTTCAATGTAATGTCATCTCTTCCAACATTACCTAGAACGACCCAATAGTTCGTTTTACTGAATCCGGCCAGTGATGTTGTGGATTCGCTACCTATCAATTTAATGCGTGGAACCCAAGAATACTGTCCGTTACTTGTGAATGTTTGGTGGTAATATGACAAACAAGTAACATTTATTTTGATGAGCTGTATCACTCACCATCCAAACTTCAAATTCTTGCGTGTTGCTAACAAAATAAAGCAGCAAGAGGAAAACGCATGTGTCGATGTACACGACCACTATCCTGTTGAACGTGCTCGTCACTGCATCGCGTGCACGTAATGTGAGGCGCTTCTCTGCTTCCTTACTTAAATGCACAACTTCTCTAACAGTTGATGTTGCGCTTTTGTTGTTTTCAAATCCCCCACCTACGACGAGTTCACATCCAGGTGGCAGGTGTTTGCCGAGCTCGCCGTAACACAGCTAGTTACATACATGTTAACAGGTTAAAAGGGATTTATTACGGGAATCATTGTGTCATTGTCATTTGCCGGTGCCTTTAGAACTGGAAGCACACCAAGCGTTGTGACAGGAGGATCAATTGTGCTGGTAGTTTAATAGAATCTGAACAAAGATGGTTCATTTTAGCTTGCATCATTGGAAATATGGGATAACACCCTTGCATAACTCTCTGCGAACCAGTCTTCTACTTTGCTGTTGTCAAGGTGGAATACAGGGGACAGTCAAGTATAGTGTACTAAACTAGGCTCAAAATGTCAAGGGCCAACCGGGCCTGTAAGTAAGCGGAAAATGTCGCGGGCCCGACAGAGGATTTTCCCGGCAATCTTTATTTATTATACACCTGTAGTATTATATATATATACTTTTTTATATATATGGACACAATGCTTGTCTGAAATAAAAAATTTATGAAATAAAAACATTATTATATATATATATCATATATATAATATATATATATACTTATATATATATACATATATATATATATATATATAATACTACAGGTGTATAATAAATCATAATAAATAAAGATTGCCGAGCCTGAAAATCCTTTGTCGGGCCCGCGACATTTTCCGCTTACTGTCTTACATGCTGGTCGCTCGCGTATTAGTACAGTGGCTATTTTGCTGCACGCACCAATATTTAAAAATCCGTCATCAGTTTGGGGCGAAATTGAGGGGTGTCAGGTTTGGGTGGATTTCACAAGTTGTCCACAGCATTTGTGTCAATGGAGGTTAAATGTGCTGTGAAAATTTCAAGAAAATCCTAACACAAATTTTGCAGGAAATTAAGAAAACGTTATAATGGCCACCTATGTAAAATTTAAATGTGGTCTTACCCCGGATGCTTTGCTGTTGACGCGAGAAAACATACGCCGTGAGGTGGCGCCACCGTTTGTTGAGTAAATTATATTTATTCGTGCGAGGAATTGGTTACAAAGAACACTGGATATCTGGAATAGTGTTTATTGACATTGGAAATCCGCTATGCCTGTCAAGTAAGTAAAATAATATACGTCAACATGGTTAGAAACTACACGTGAAATGTAACTAATTAATGTAGTATTCGTGAAACAAAATTGCACACAACTTGTTTGTGAAGGCAACAAATTGACAAGCCACAAGCCTAGGGGATCCGGTGTGGCCGGCCCAGATTCTCCGCCTACACTTGGCCCGCGACGGTAGCGGGCCCAGGGTAGGTGCATGCCAGGATTTCGCCTTGTTAGTAATGTGGTTTGCGTTAGTAATACGAAATGTTTTCCAATATAATTGTTAGTATACATATTACTGTTATTAGCCATAACAATGAATTGATTGTTTCTGGTTTTGAATATGACATTAATCTCTCAAAGTAATTAATTGCATGTTAAATTCTTAAAATGATCTGATATCATTACTGGCAAGACAGTAATGATAATCATGCAAACAGTATAACAATTTATTTCAACAACTCTAAGACTTAAGTCTAAATAAGTATTTCGGAATTGGCACAGCCGGTATAATAATAATTAGTATTACATTCATAGAAACTGAATTAGTCGTGATCTGGCTTCGCCGACTGCGGTGACGTGCGCTCAGATTCACCAACAAATGCAACATAGATCAGTCAAATTACAACATTCCAAAAATGGACCTTATGCACGTTTGTGCAACCAGTCAATATGTCAAAACTAGAATCAAGTTGTCCCAGACATAGTTCTTTATCCTTCGGCATATATATATGCCATAGATATGTAGAATAGCCTGGATTTGAAGCCGTGCACAGTCAAACCTCTCTTTGTGGTCAACTCACTATGTTATGATGTATGATGTTGAATTAGCTAAGATGTTGCTCACTTCGGTCACTTGACTTTCAAGTGTCAATATGTATGACTAGAATCAACCAAAATAAAAAATGTTTAATGCATATTTGGGTTTCGACTTCAACTCATGTATGCCTTAGCTGCTGTTGAGTAGATACATACTTTTAAATTCACAAACATGTTTCCCGGCATAATGATGTGTCATTTTATGACTCTGTAAGACTTCTGCAACCTTTCCTGTAAACATGTTCCAAGTGGATTACATGCATTTCCCACATGAACACATATTTGGGATGAAAACGGTTGTCAAAGAACCAACTGTAACAAATAATAATATTATGTTTACTTGTATGATTTATTAAAACAACTGTACATAGCTGTATAAAATCATGTTGTTTATTGTGGATTATTTTTTATTTGTAGTCTTCATTTGCAATGTAGTAAAGTACCATAATATATCTGGGTTAAAAAAGCTCATAGGTAATAACAAGATCAAATTAAGTACATTATTTTTATACAATTAGTCATGTTAAAAATGAAATGTGTCTAAAAAAATAATAAACACGTTAAATGAATAAGTTAAATAAATAATTAATTAAATTTAAGCAAAATAATTGAAATGTCATTTCTACTAAAATTATAACATGAAACAAAATCACTATATTAAGATGTTATTATTATAATGTTAGTGGTGGGTTATTGTATTATTACAAATGCATATTGATCTTATCATTGTTTGCACACTCGTACGCACAGTTCTACACTAGTTAACATGTGCATTAGACTACCTGTATATATTAATAAGCCACTGGTGTGTCAAAATAAGTTTGACATAAACAGGAGTTTAAGTGAGATCTCAAAAAGTTGTGCAGATTATTAGCAGGAACAAAAATGGATAACTATTATTGACATCTTGCCTAGGTCTAGGACTACCCAGGTAGGTGCTTACCTTGGCTTAACAGTTCGACTATACAATTGAGACGTTTCATTAAACATTCAATCCCAGATCAATTAAAAACGGTGAAATTTACACGTCCGTTTAATTTTGATGAAACTTGGTGTGCTTGTTTATGGTCATGAGTTTATGTTGCAAAAAAAATTTTAGGTCAGGGTTGGATTCAATTACATTGATCAATTACATGACTGGATAAGTTTCAATTACAGTTACAATTATTTTTCATGTCAAATACAATTACAGTTACCATCCCAAAATATATTCAATTACAATTATAATTGTCAATTACAATTTTAATTGTCAATTACAATGGATTTTTGTTTCGCTTAAAATAATATAAACAACTAATTATATATATCTAAGATCATCCCACATTTATATAATTACCACACAATTGGCTTCTCAGCACCTTGCTACCCTCAAGCTTACTAGAAAATAATTCCACAGTGAAAGGATAGTGTTAGTGCACAGCCTTATTTAACAAAATTAAGATAAGAACAGCTAGCCTGTGTAGCACTGGACCACAGGCCTATATTTTGTTCTTGGCCTCCTACTTGACACTTGTCAACTGCTAGAGCTGCTAGAGCTAGTGTTTCAATGGGTCAGCTCTATATGCTCTTCCCAATGGAAGAGAAACCATGTTTTATCTCTCTGTCAATGCTTCCAATGTGCCAAGTCAATAAGGCAAATGAAGACTAGTTGGCACTGTGCCTGTCCATGGGTGACTGATTGTTTGGAAAGACACTGCTAAACATGACTGTGCAAGGACTGTGGCAGGACAGGCAGATAGCTGTTATCTGCCCATGTTCACCAGAAAGAGTCACTGTCTGACTATCACACCTCCAACAATTGGGGGTATGAGAGGGAAGGTGATTTCAGGGGGAAACAGCCTTGGTTTTCATAATGAAATAAAAACAGTTCTGGGAGTTTCACCCACAATTGGAGAAACGATGGGAAAATAATTGAATTGTAATTGAACAATTAAGGCAATTAGTACAGTCGGAAGGTATGCCCCCCATGCACCCAGTGGATTTCTAAATGAAACTTACTTTTTTGCCACCTTGAAGGTGTCTAGTAAACAGATTTGGATGTTCACATTTCAAAATAATGTTCGAAGGGGTCCGTTTGGTGGCCATCTTGGATTTTGTCACGCGTGACTGGTAAAATCAAGGATACCCATAACTTTTAAACCATTCATCATACAAAGACGAATACATGAACCCATTTTTTCATATAACTGTGGCATGAGGATTCGCTTGAAATGGTTATTTTGACGATTCAAACATATTTATTGCTTCAAAATGCACATAACACCATTTTTTCATGCCTTCTCACAGAAGTACATCATCGATGGCCCGGCCTCCAGGAAGCCCGCCGACTTCAAGCTGTTCCTGGCCAATGAATAAAACAAGCGACAGCTCTGCCATCTGCTGCTCCGGGTCTGGAGCGGCAAAGCGGCGGGCTTGCGACTCGAGAAGTGCGGGGCAGCGGTTGCCATCGTGGAGGGGAAGGCACATCAGCTGGACTCATCCAATGGTGAAATGACTACGCGCGAGATCGATGAGTTGTCATCAGACACCCGGGTCGTTCTCTACCTCCAATATGCCACCAAGCAAGGATACAAGTCGGCTGTAGTGAGAATTCCTGATAGTGACATATTCTTCATCCTGCTGTACCACTCGCACTCCATCAGCCTCACCATCTATCTCGACACCGGCGTGGGCAAGCACCACCAGATCTAGTCAACGTGATGTAGCTGGCCAAGTCACTGGAGCATGCTGGTTGGGGTCTACGTGTTCTCAGGCGAGGACTGCACCAGCGCCTTCAAGGGCAAAGGCAATGTGGCGCCCCTGGAAAAGCTCCAGAAGAACCCTAAGTATCACAACGTTTTCAAGAAACTTGTTGATGACTGGACGGTGAAGCCGGAAGTGATGGAAGAATTGGAGGCCTTTACCTGCTTCATGTACGGTCAGGCTCGCGAGACATCAGTGGATGCTCTGCGAGGGAAGATGCTCATACAGATGGTGGGAGAACACAAGAAGCTCATCACCAAGTCCATGGTTGACCTGGCTCTCCTCCCACTCTGCTAATTCTTCATGTTGGCCGGGTCAACTACCGACTAGCCAAGTACAAGCTGGCCCTCCAGCCTCGCTTCTGGCGACCCAAGCCCTACGATAATGGACAGGGATGGGTGAAGACTGAGCAGGGTGTACTGGAGCCAGTGTGGACCCATCTTGCCTCCCCGACTCATTGACTTGCTTGAAAAAGCTGCTGAGGAGGAGGGAGAAGAGGAAGATGATCAGTAGATTGATTATGATGAGCTGCTTCTTGGCGATGATGATGATTAATGTATAGTGTCGGGTAGATAGTTCTTGAGTAGACGTAGACACTGATTTTAGTGGGTAGATTTTGTGTAGTTTCCTTTCTTCTTGTACTCATAATTAGCCCATTTTCTGCCTAGTAGTGGCATATAATGTTGAGTCAGTGCTTCTGTGCAATCACCTATCCTTAACTTAGTATTTGACTCGATTTCAGACATGAAAATATGGTATTATGTGGATTTTAAAGGAATAAATATGTTTAAATCGTCAAAATAACCATCTCAAGCGATTCCTCATGCCACAGTTATATAAAAAAGTGGGTTCATTTGTCTTTGTACGATGAATGGTTCAAAAGTTATGGGTATCCTTGATTTTACCCCTTCGGACATTATTTTGAAATGTGAACATCCAAATCTGTTTCCTAGACACCTTCAGGGTTGCAAAAAAGTAAATTTCATTTAGAAATCCACTGGGTGCATGAGGGACATACCTTCCGACTGTACTATAACTGTATCATGAGCCCTTCATACACACTGTGTAGCACTTTATGTAATTTACCAGTTAATGGGTTGATGTGTCTGTTTGTTGAAGACAGCAGCCATGACAACAAGGCTCTGTCCTGTACTGTATGACTGGCATCACGCTGAAGTGGCTACAAAGTGACTCATGAGTCATCCTTTGGTTTCTAGTAAAGCCCAGGGATCATTTCTTTAAGTTAATGAGCTCTTTAGGAAAATCCTTTATTAAAAAAACAAAAACAGCCACCGTCATATGACAGAGGACACTACTTCCCTGACACGCCACCAGTGACCGTGTCCTGCTTGCTCGTGCTCGTGCTCGTGTTGATAGAATCCCCATCACTGTGGAGGAGTGCAATTGATTTTAAAGAAAAAAATTGGCCTCATGAGCTCTTTAGAATCTTAATGAAGCGGACCCTGGTCATCCCAGAGTGATGGAGATAACAATGAATCATTGAATATTGTAGCCAGAACAAGATGTGAACAATTATAGGACTCTGCTGACCACTTTGCTTTTAGTTGAAAGATGTCACAAGGGCAGTATTGTATTGCACATGTCCGAGTGTTATTTCATCTTTGTCAGTCCAAAAGCAAAAGATGTGTTTACATTGAAAAATATGTGAGAAAAATATATAGCATTTAAGTAGTACCTCCAGCCAGTTAGGTTCTCATCGGAAAAACATATTATTGTTAAGAACTGTACTCTCGCTATGCCAAAGGCTTCTGTTTGCCATCTATATCTAACTGAAGTTACAATTAAAACTGGGAAAGTAATAATAAAGTATTTGAAATGTGATTGTTTCATGTATAGCTCTAGGTTTGATAGTTGTAAATGTAGGTATAACAGATGGTTGTACCAGTGCACGAATAGAGGAACTTGTGGAAGACAAAAACAATCAAGTTAACTATATTTAGTACAATATGTAGTAGATATCATGCTCCATAATGATGACAAATAAGTACACCAGTCTTTCTCCAGCTTGTGTCACATGACAACTGTCATTTGACCTGTAACTTCATTCTGCTGAAGAAGACCGCTGGATGCAGTTGAAATGTGCACAATAGAATAAAAGTTCCTTGTAAGGTAATCATGTCTAACATTCACAACTAAGAAACAGACCATCAGTCCATTCAAGGAAGTACACATTGGTTTGGTTGGCTGTCACCAGGTGGCTGCCGAGGACGTCACATGTGATCCTCGATGAGATCCACGAGTGAGACTTGCAGTCGGACTTCCTCATGATAATCTTGAAAGAGTTGACAGCTGGACGGCCAGACCTCAAACTTGATGAGTGCCACGCTCAACGCACACATGTTCTCTAAGTATTTTAGTAAGTGACTGTTCTCTCGATACTTCAGTAAGTGTCTGTTCTCTCAGTACTTTTGTAAATGACTGTTACCTTGGTACTTCCACAAGTGGCTGTTCTCTCAGTACTTCAGTAAGTAAATGTTCTCTTGGTACTTCAGTGACTGTTCTCTCGGTACTTCAGTAAGTGTCTGTTCTCTCAGTACTTTTGTAAATGACTGTTACCTTGGTACTTCCACAAGTGACTGTTCTCTCTATACTTCAATAAGTGTCTGTTCTCTCAGTACTTTTGTAAATGACTGTTACCTTGGTACTTCCACAAGTGACTGTTCTCTCTATACTTCAGTAAGTATATGTTCTCTTGGTACTTCAGTGACTGTTCTCTTGGTACTTCAGTAAGTGAATATACTCTTGGTACTTTAGTGACTGTTCTCTCTATACTTCAGTAAGTTAATATACTCTTGGTACTTCAGTGACTGTTCTCTCTATACTTCAGTAAGTTAACATACTCTTGGTACTTCAGTGACTGTTCTCTCGGTACTTCAGTAAGTGACTGTTACCTTGGTACTTCCACAAGTGACTGTTCTCTCTATACTTCAGTAAGTGTCTGTTCTCTCAGTACTTTTGTAAATGACTGTTACCTTGGTACTTCCACAAGTGACTGTTCTCTCTATACTTCAGTAAGTATATGTTCTCTTGGTACTTCAGTGACTGTTCTCTCGGTACTTCAGTAAGTGTCTGTTCTCTCAGTACTTTTGTAAATGACTGTTACCTTGGTACTTCCACAAGTGGCTGTTCTCTCAGTACTTCAGTAAGTAAATGTTCTCTTGGTACTTCAGTGACTGTTCTCTCGGTACTTCAGTAAGTGTCTGTTCTCTCAGTACTTTTGTAAATGACTGTTACCTTGGTACTTCCACAAGTGACTGTTCTCTCTATACTTCAGTAAGTGTCTGTTCTCTCAGTACTTTTGTAAATGACTGTTACCTTGGTACTTCCACAAGTGACTGTTCTCTCTATACTTCAGTAAGTATATGTTCTCTTGGTACTTCAGTGACTGTTCTCTTGGTACTTCAGTAAGTGAATATACTCTTGGTACTTTAGTGACTGTTCTCTCTATACTTCAGTAAGTTAATATACTCTTGGTACTTCAGTGACTGTTCTCTCTATACTTCAGTAAGTTAACATACTCTTGGTACTTCAGTGACTGTTCTCTCGGTACTTCAGTAAGTGACTGTTCTCTCTATACTTCAGTAAGTGAATATTCTCTTGGTCCTTTAGTGACTGTTCTCTCGGTACTTCAGTAAGTGACTGTTCTCTCAGTACTTCAGTAAGTGACTGTTCTCTCTATACTTCAGTAAGTGAATATACTCTTGGTACTTTAGTGACTGTTCTCTCTATACTTCAGTAAGTGAATATACTCTCGGTACTTCAGTGACTGTTCTCTCGGTACTTCAGTAAGAGACTGTTCTCTCAGTACTTCAGTAAGTGACTGTTCTCTCTATACTTCAGTAAGTGAATATTCTCTTGGTACTTCAGTGACTGTTCTCTCTATACTTCAGTAAGTTAACATACTCTTGGTACTTCAGTGACTGTTCTCTCGGTACTTCAGTAAGTGACTGTTACCTTGGTACTTCCACAAGTGACTGTTCTCTCTATACTTCAGTAAGTGTCTGTTCTCTCAGTACTTTTGTAAATGACTGTTACCTTGGTACTTCCACAAGTGACTGTTCTCTCTATACTTCAGTAAGTATATGTTCTCTTGGTACTTCAGTGACTGTTCTCTTGGTACTTCAGTAAGTGAATATACTCTTGGTACTTTAGTGACTGTTCTCTCTATACTTCAGTAAGTTAATATACTCTTGGTACTTCAGTGACTGTTCTCTCTATACTTCAGTAAGTTAACATACTCTTGGTACTTCAGTGACTGTTCTCTCGGTACTTCAGTAAGTGACTGTTCTCTCTATACTTCAGTAAGTGAATATTCTCTTGGTCCTTTAGTGACTGTTCTCTCGGTACTTCAGTAAGTGACTGTTCTCTCAGTACTTCAGTAAGTGACTGTTCTCTCTATACTTCAGTAAGTGAATATACTCTTGGTACTTTAGTGACTGTTCTCTCTATACTTCAGTAAGTGAATATACTCTCGGTACTTCAGTGACTGTTCTCTCGGTACTTCAGTAAGAGACTGTTCTCTCAGTACTTCAGTAAGTGACTGTTCTCTCTATACTTCAGTAAGTGAATATTCTCTTGGTACATTAGTGACAGTTCTCTTGGCACTTCAGTAAGTGACTGTTCTCTCAGTACTTCAGTAAGGGACTGTTCTCTCTATACTTCAGTAAGTGAATGTTCTCTTGGTACTTCAGTAACTGTTCTCTCGTTATTTCAGTAAGTGACTGTTCTCTCTATACTTCAGTAAGTGAATATTCTCTTGGTACTTTAGTGACTGTTCTCTTGGTACTTCAGTAAGTGACTGTTCTCTCAGTACTTCAGTAAGTGACTGTTCTCTCTATACTTCAGTAAGTGAATGTTCTCTTGGTACTTCAGTAACTGTTCTCTCAGTACTTCCGTAAATGACTGTTATCTTGGTTATCTTCCAAAAGTGGCTGTTCTCTCAGTACTTCATTAAGTGAATGTTTTCTCAGTACTTCAGTAGGAGACTGTTCTCTCAGTACTTCAGTAAATGAATGTTCTTAGTACATCTGCGAATGACTGTTTTGAGTTCTCCCACATAATTTGATTAAGTTTAACATATTCAGTTTGTGATAGATTAAAATTATTGGGTATGTCACTTTTTTACCATTAGTATTCATTTCTGTCATACAGGGCAAAGTTGGTGGGTAATTGAAAGGATCATACAAGTGGAAGTGATAATATGTGCATGCTGCCATGTGGTTCTTGTATGCATTATTCTACATATGTTGATACAACAGTCAAAAGTGTGTATTATCTTGATTAGTCCTGTAGAAGTATTGTCTTTATGTTAAGTAAATCCAGCTGAAATTATTACAATTTGCAGATGTTCAGTGTTTTAGCTAAAGAATAATTATAATAAAGGTATTTATATAACGCTCGATCAATCGAAATTGCTCGGGCACATTACATACATTCATAGTAGTACTTTACATAAAGGAAATGCTAACAAAATAAACATGTTAAAAGCATTAGTCATACTACAAAAAGTATAACAAGATAATGACAGCCGAGTGACAAAGTTGGTTTTATCAAGGGTCAGTCCACAGTTCTCCAATTACTTAAAGTAAACTCATGGTGGATGTATTGATGTGGTATAATGTGATTAATTAAATCGTTTGACAAGGTTCCACAACTCGACTTATAGAGGATCTGCAGTACCATTGAATCAAAGGAACAATTCTGGAATGGGTTGCAGGTGCGTTGGCCCTCAGAAGTCAACGTGTTGGGATAAACAACTTATTTTCAGATTGCAGGAGTGGTATTCGACAAGAATCGGTGACTTGTCCCCTGCTTTTTGTAATCTTCATCAATCATTTACTTGAATTTATAAAGAGCTCTCGGATATTCCTGTTTGCAGACGATATGAAGCACTTCCGTCCAGTCTACACCGAAGAAGATTGCGCAAGACTGCAACACGATCTGAACCTTGCCGAGCACTGAACAGACACATGACTCTAAATTCCACCCAAATAAATGCAGCCATAGTCGTGAGAATCAGGCTATCAAGCATAAGATCGAATGATGAATACATGTAAACACTGGGACATGATCAGTTAACACTTACAAGTACACATAGGGTGAAAACTATTGGAGTCTCGGTTGATTCATGACTGAACATTGGGGCATAACAATATGATGATATTAATGATGTCAACTCGATGATGGGAATAATTCCCCGTACTTTTGATCACATGGACGAACAATTGTTTTCTTTTTTTCTTGTCTGTCCTTTTTTTCTTGGATATGTTAATCAAGTATGGACTCCATTCCCAATGAAGCATATTACAGCTCTTGAAAATGTCCAGTGAAGATCAAATCAGTTCCCGTTTTCAAATACCTTGAATATAAAGACCGTTTACCGAGACTGAAGTTACCAACTCTAGCATACTGGAACCTCGGGGGAGACCTGATTGAAATATACAAGATCCTAACAGGGAAATACGATGTAGCAATTTTGTGGCATTAAGGGACAGCGAATTATATATGAGAGGGCACCCCCTAAAACTATTTAAAGAAAGATGTCAATTAAACAATAACAAATAACAGTTTGTACACTGATGAACACGTGGAATCGTCTCTCATTCCGTGGCCGAGGCTCAATCGGTGCAGGCTTTACAGGGGGAAATAGATGTGTGGCAAAACCACCCAATTAACTATACTGCCTCATCCCTCTCTTGGAATTAGTCAGACGCATCCGCACATGTGATAATTAGATTGCCGATACATTTTATTATTATCAAACGAAAGGTGGCTCTCACGGTAGCAATATAAGCTGTCTTAGTGAGAGTCTCCATTGACTATTATATCAGTCTGTATGTATATGGGTTTTGCTTGCTACTAGTCAAAACAAATTTATTCTCCCTCCCTCCCTCCGTCCACCAATCCGTCCCTCAAGCCTATTAAAGCACTGGTATGATATTCTTGATTATAGCTGCAAATGGTTTTTATTAATGCACCAAGCCAAAAAAACATGACTTCTGTTTCCCTTTAAAATACAGATCCTTTATTAACATCTTTTATGAAAATTATATAAATTACAATTTCAGCTTATTCACAACTGCAGTACATAAATGAAGTTATTATTCGAAACCTTGTACTAAAAGTATTCAGAGGTGAACGATCAGGATAGTGACGCATTTCTTAACAGAAACTATCTCCCTTAATATGCCAACTTTGGAGCAATGTAGACAGCTGATATACCAAGTGGCGACGTATTTGAAAACATACAGTGGTAGGGGCCTAGTTGTTTCGAGTCGTTTGCTTTTTTCAGTTGTAAGTCATTACCAAGTGGCACCACAGGAGCCGTGTTAAAACTGACCTTGGTTTGTAGTCTCAAGGTTACTTGGTTTGTTGCTCCAAGGTCAGATGTAAGCTAGCAACTACTAATACATACATGGACACTGGCGCCAGAACGAAATTACTATTGGGACCTGGATGTTGGGTGGACCGAGTCAGAACTTCAGCCCCACTCTGTGTTGTTGGACAATGACATCAGAATGCGGTGGGATTGGTAGCCCTACTCTTGAAATTTGGTCGTGGTAATGTTCAAAATGTTTCTACATCGCCGAAAACCTCCAATTGCACCCCCTAAGGCTCCATAATAAACCCCACTGTCAGGCTCTCCAAAAACCTCCAATTGCACCCCATGAGGCTCCCCAAAAATCCACCTTCAGGCTCTTCAAAAACCTCCAATTGCATCCTAAGATGCACCTCACTTCCCTAAATATTGGCGGCTAATCCTATGTCTTGCCCCCCACCACAAATAAGTCCCAAGCCCCCCCCCCTTAGTTCTGGCACCTATGACTGAAGATGACGCATTGTTGCAATGGCCCATTAAATGGTCGGTCAATTAACCAATGAGAATCGTTGCGCATCCCTGAGCTTGTAATTACAAAGACGCATACTTGTTACAATGTCCTAAGCAACAATGCTTCTAAGGCAAACAACTGTGTAAGTCAATCTCGTATTACCCGATGTTTCCGTAACATTTTCACAAGTCTTTCATGAAACTGAAACAAATCAGATCCAACATGATATACTGCACCTATCCCGAGATTAATATTTGTTATTAATAAATCATTTATTTGACAAGCATTTATAAACAGAACATACTAATGCATTAACCAGAACTCTATTTACATGACATGCATTATACATATAAAATAAGCTGCACTTCAGGCAAAAATAAATCGGAGAAAGCCATGCAACGGTATGTTCTTGTGCGTACCCTTTCTACATACCACAGTATCCAGTCCTTCAGACTGCTCCAAGTTCTTTACACACGATTCCCTGGCAGACTTTTTCTTTCAAAAACCACTTTACTAGAAAACTGAAAAAGTTCAAATATCCACCACTGTCCAAACCAGGAACTCATTTACACCGATGAATGAACTGAAGCAATGCGGAGTGAACAAAATTGTTTCAAAATGGCAACAAGGGGAATTGAACGTGGATTCTCTCGATTGGAATTGCAATGTTCTAACCACGGTGACACACAAAATGACATGACTAAAGCCAAGACACGTCACAGCACATATCATACATATAGTATACTATATACTGGTACTAGACATTCAGAGAAAAGGAGAACAATATATTCCGTTAATTAGGTATCCTCTTAATATCTATATAATTTGTATATGTTAAAACTCTTTTGGGCAAAGTTGAGAAGTGAAAACTGTTGTTCGCCTCTCCAATTATTGACAAAATTAATAAATAGCTAAAGGGTCGTTGACAGTTGTTAACATTTACCTATCTGTGCAGAATGTACTAATTCTCAAACCCCCTCATTCCCCCCTCGCTCCCCCCTGAATCTGTACTTAAAAATTTCTTTTTTTAAATGTTGATAATTTTCAGACAAAGTAGTACCTACGTATGTAACAATTTTATGACACGGTATATGCAAAAAACACATAACAACCGTCATTATAATGTTTATTGCCGGTATAATGTTTAGCAATTTAAAACTTATTTTCAATTACTAAAGTTATGCAATTAACAGTGGACCCACATTAAAAAAATTATAAAGCAGGCATCGACTCCCCTCCCTTTTTATGCAATCTACAATTAGATCAATGTTGACAATTACGAACAACCCCTTACAACTAGCATGGGTGCTGCAGAGGCTATGAATGCTAGGTTTGCTGCTATGTTCAAAAATCCATATTTATGCTGCCTTTGAAGTACCAATACACAACTGTTCTACTTCTACAGTCGGCTGTCATAATGGTACATCTTGTTAATGCCTGACATGCAACTGTGCTAACATTCCCCCAGATTATAGTATTTTTTAATGTTTATATTTGTTAAAAATTTGAATTTATGTTCTCACAATAACTACTCTGGTATAATTTGGTAAAGTCAGGGTTCTGTGACTGTATTATTGGTAATGTGAACGTTTAGCTCTTTGAGATTCAAATACTGAAGTGAAGCCAGGAATATCAGCCAAAGCCATAATATATATATATGCATGTATAATTATACAATTAATTATTAGATCTGAATATTTTTTAAGGAAATACAATTGTGCAATCACCATATAATACACATATATTAATTACGATTTATGTATATATATATATACTAATACATATGTATAAACATATATATATATGTATATATATTAACTAAATTTGAATAAATTTGTTTTAGTGAATCAACCTGTACAACCACTGATTGTAATGACCCAATATCCCGAGGACAAAATATCAAGGTCGGTTTAGTCGTTAAGTGAAGTAAGCTCGCAGTTCTAGAAGCGACAGAACGTGTCGTACATGTCGACTGACTGCATGTCCAGGACGCTGGCCATGCTCCCACAGAGGGCGCCACCGCCAGCTTGTGACCGTCATATACTGTCCATGTCGACAGACGAAAGACCCGTTTCCGACGGCAACGGTCCGGGCGACAGCCTCTGTGAGTGGTGGCGCCGCTTGTTCCCCAGCTCATCGTGGTTCCGTCGGTAGATCGCTCGCAACATCACCTCAACATCTCCCAACAGGGGGCGCTTTGAGGGATTGCCATCCCAGCTCTCGTTCATCAGTTCCCAGCAGTCTGGGTGGAACTGTTGCAGCCGTTCAGGCCGGATGCCTAGGAGTAGTAAAAGAGGATCATTACAGCAAGTGGCCATGTTTCATGGCAGTATGGTGGCGTTAGAAATAAAGATCATACATTTTTCTTGGTAAGTATGCCAAGAAATGGCACATTTCAGTTGTTAATTGAATCAGGCATTTAATAAGTTTCTCTTAAGCAAATAGTTGTTAAAAATATGTCAAACTCCACTTTTGCACGAGGTTAAAATTATAACATTTGTACACAGGAAAGAACTAATTTTGGTAAATACATGTGATGCTGAGTAATATCCATTCCCTGTTCATTTACCCCCCCCTAGAAGTCAAAACACCATAGAAAACATAGAAGTTTGAAATGTATGAATTGATTACTTTGTACTGGTGGTATATGACCAAGGGTTAAATGGTAATAACAGAAAGTGGGAGGGGGTAAATTACGTCGCATTGGGACCTACTTGCTATAAAAACATGTACACCAGCCAACTCTCCCCGCCTGTTGTGGAGTCTCCTGGATTTGTTGAGTACCTTCCCCCCTCCCAGAAAAGAAGAAAATCTCTGTAATTCGGCGGAAATGAATTGTTTAATGATGGATTATCTAAATTTTTCTTTAGTGAAATCCTGGTCATGACATGTAAACCCCCTAATCCTGCGAGTTCTTACCTTGCTTCACCGATGTCCACAACATCTCCTTGTCTTGGCACTGCTCGAAGGCGTAAGGCAGCTGCGTGTTTCCGGCACACACATACCAGAAGAGGATCCCGAACGCGTACACGTCGACGCTGCTATCGTATCTCTTTGTGAAGAGCTCGGGCGCCATGTGGATGGGCGTGCCGACAATGCTCCCGCTCATCATCGCTTCCGGCTTGCAGAAACCGAGATCCGTGATCTTACCACGGTTCTGCTTGTCCAGCTACAGAAAGACAACGGAACAATAAATCTTAGGAATTTCAGGGTTTTTTGTTTTAATTTACTAACAAAACTACTCATCATCCGGACTGGATACCTCAGTAGTTTGCTCTCGATGATCGTCTTCATGATTACCGGATATGACAGAAGCCAAAAACTTAGTTCGATATTATATGCCAGACAACGCAACACATACAGAAGATGGTTTCCTGAATTCATACCTGATATTTAATAAAGATTATGTACATTTTGAACAGTTTCTTGCAATGCACAAGTTTTCTACAATTGTTGCAAGTTATATAAACTGTCAGCAACTAATAAGTCAATGGTTTACATAATTTCAAGCAATTGTAGAAAACATTTTACTGTGTTTACAATTGGTTAACATCTGGTATCTGATTGTAAGTAGGTTAGATTTTCCATGAAACTTGTCAGAAAGGACACAAATGAAAGTGTCACTGAAAAACGACCTTTAAAATGTTGTGAAGAACCATTAAAATGTTGTGAGGAGGATTAAAACATGATGAGGAACCTCTAAACTGAAAATGTTGAAAATGTTGTGAGGGGCATTTCAAATGTTGTGAGGGACTTATAAAATATTGTGAGGCGTTTAAAACTTTGAGAGACCTTTAAAATTTATTGAGAAGGGGGGCCTTTAAACAGTTGTGAGGAAGAACATACCAGGACATTCTTGAGTTTGATGTCTCTGTGAACAAGACCAAGACTGTGGAGGTAGCGGATTCCCTCCACTACATCAATCGCCACCTGCAACCTACAAGCACATCATGTGATGACATCACAATGTATATAATGTTTATGTATTTATTTTATCTGCTGTTTTATTACGTTTTTGTATAATGCAGTCACGTATGTTCTACCCAAAACAAATGTCTCAGCTAAGACAATAAAATATCTTTATAGATTATGACAAGGCAGTGCCACTGGTCACCAAATGGGGCTCCATTTGGCTTAGCCACCAGGGGGTGTCATTCTAGTTCTAGTTGTTTCCAGCATTCAGAAATGTTCTATTAACTGACTAGTCTGTATACATTGTGGTTACAATGTTAGGATCTTATCAGGTCTCATTCAACTACCGGTTGTCAGCCTTTTTCAGAACATTATTGCCAAAACCGACTTTTCTGTGCTGGCACTGAGGGTGGTTACTGCCAGGGTGCTTGTCATCCCCAGTGATTCTTTTATGCCCCTAATTGAGACGGGACCGACATTAATGTGATCTCCGAGTCATGAGGGATACACAGTCCCCAATGTTGAGAGCCAGGTTTTTACACCAAATATCATGCCTGCCTGGTCTGGGTTTCGAACTCAGAGCGCTGGCATGCCAGGCGGATGTCCTAACCACTACACTAACGCGTGCTCTCTCCATTAGCAGAGCTAATGAATACTGAGCACTGCCACTCAAAACGTGCCATTTTGAAAACTGTCAGCTGATCATGCGATGTAAAGTGTGTAAAAAAGCAGAGAGAATGGTAAAATGATATTATACAAAATTGCTTTCTATATATATATATATCGGCAATTCAGTATCAGTGAGCCTTCATTACAAGTTGTGTTGCATTGAAGAATCAACCCAAGATTGTAGCTGAATTATTTTGTGGATCTACCTGGATGAAAGAAAAAAGTTGCTTTCTCTGCATTTATTAGAGCCCTGTCAAAAGTCATAAATGTGCCTCTAGACTTAGGTCGTGTACTCCAAACAGCCCAATCTTGGGCTATCATATGAGTTAATAAAAGAAAATGCATTTCAAACACATATCTAAATATGTAAATTAAAAACTAGCTCCACTGAAGGGCATTTTCATCAAATGTGGGTTTAAAAACAGTTAACACAAAATAAATTGTCGTGGATTCACTGCCTGTACAATGACGTTTTCAACTTCTGCATTTACAAATTGTATAACTGAGGCAGGAAAATACCCTCCAAAAGAGCAATTGGGAAAATCACAGTTTCTTTTGCATGAACATTTTGTTAGGTTCTTTCTCATGGTTGCTGCGTACATGAATGAGGTTTATTGCGACTGATCAAGCACATAACCAAAGCAAAATCAGATTTGAAAGACAAAGATCACCCATTGTCCAAGTTTTTCAAGTTCCTGCCATCGGGATGGCAACTGTGTGTTTAGAAAGATGAGGACGAGCCAAATGAGGAGTTCCTTCGTATCATCAGCCATAACAGCCATTATCTCTTCTTCTCCATGTATGGTGCAGGCAGGACACTTGAATTCATACAAGGCTCATGAAGTGTATGACAAATTCATTTGTAAAAATGCATACTAAACTATCTTATCTTACCTGTTGAGCCAGTCCAGGCCTGTCTTGATGGCGACATAGAGGTCTCGCTGGAGTCGATCCATAACAAGCAGCACTGCTGGCGACGCCAAGCTGAATGTGGTGTCGATGATGGCGCCACGTAGCGCCACAATACGGTCATGCTCCGGAACGTTCCTACGAACATTTCAGACAAATGTACTGTAATTACTGTATATACTGGGACACTCTCTATTTTTGGACACCCCACCCTACAAAAATAATAATTTGTTTGGACTTGTTTTTGGACACCCTCTATAGTTAGGTGTTCAAGTACATACAGTCCATAATGAGTGTACGTTTATGACCACAATAAAAACATTTGTATTGTTTTTTTTACAGCTGAGAATTTATTTTTTACATGTCCGAATACATACTCATTACGATAGTTTCAGATTTATCAAATAATAAAAATACTAATAAGGTAATTTCTTCTGCACCTACATTCTTGGAAACCAAGTTCAGATGCGCATCAAGACAACAGGGTTGATTAGTCTCAAAATTGATAAGCTGTATTTAAGTTGTATCAGCATATGGATGGTTACGCCAGGGAGCTGATGGCGGAATTTCGTATTGACATCCAAATAACAGACCATCAGTTCAAAAAACACCCAAAGCGCAAACCTCCCGATTATATTAGTCTTGCGAGATCCCATAAATAAATCCAAGTTCACATGACATGCGCAGCAGACGACCAGATAAACCTCTGTGACCTACCACAGCAATTAAGTTGCAAAATTGTGAAATATATTAACGGTTTTGTGCCTTTTGGGATTCCACAGATTATAAACTTTACGATTATACCTCATTTGTTTAAATATCTTCAGTGGTTGTTTATTTATTTATAAAAATGAAGCAAATTTCTAAGTAACATTTTGAGAAAAATAGGTTCAAGAATTGGGCTATGTGAGAAATCGATGCCGATTGCAACTGCACATTTAGTATTTTATTAGTTTCGGATTATTTGTCGAAGAAAATAAACTGGCCGTTGAACAATGAGACCATAAAGTGTACATTTCTGTCTAAGTCACAAAATTGATGGTACATGACACAGACAGCGACTTGTAGCTCGTGTGCAGAGCAGGGCGATGCGAATTAAACCCCGATTCACTGTGGCAGGTCACAATATGCTCCACATAAACTCAATTTCGTTTAGTATTAAAACAAAGATTTCTTCAAAAAATGGCTTTTAAGTGTAGCCACTACCCGAAAATGGCCATAAGCCACATCTCTGTTAATGCTGAACATATCTTAACCAAATCTGGAGTATTAATTAGTTAAATGAAGTGTATGATTTGAGGAATAAGGGCTTGTTTGCTTGTGTATTACTATGGCAAGGAACGTTTCTAGCATGACAGAGGGGCTTGCATCCTTGAATATTATTCTGAGCTAACAACTGCATGGTTGATCATACAATTGTCAAGAATCATTAGTGAGAATGCCCCTTTGTCAAAAAAGCAATGACTGTTGTGAGATGGGACTTTAGGTTTCAGCATTTTTCAAGGAGTCTCAAAACAGTCAGTGAAGCCAGAAGTGCTTGCCCATAACCACCTCGTCTGACAAAGGAGTAATCCTGCTAATGAGTCTTGACAATTGCATGATCAACCATGCAGATGTTAGCCTAGAATAATTTTTAAGGATGTTAAAATATGTAGGTAGGTAGGTAGGCTTTATTTGGAATTGTATCATACACACATAAACAATCGGTAAAACAATCGCCAAATGATATACAATTCCAGGTTGACAGTGGAGCCAATCAAGGTTGTAACCAGTTTGTTTTAATTATTCCTATGTAAGATGATAATGATTAAGTAAACTGGTCGCCATCATTAGTCTGTCTCACTAGAAACGTTCATTTCCATGGTAATACACAAACAAATGACTCCATATTTCACATACCATATACCATTCATTTATCTAATTAGTACTCCTAATTTGGTTAAGACAGGTTCAGTATTAACCTATATATGGCAGATTGGTTATATGGCCGTTTTCGGGTAGTGACTATTCCTAGTGGTTGAGAATGTCAGCAATTTGTTGTAGCCACAAAACATTGCTATATACCTGGTATATAATTATATATACATAATTTTGCTAAAATTATGTCTGCGTCAATACATTATCCAAATGATTCCCCTAATCAGACGAACACAAATTTGCTATCCTTCGACCATTGACACCACTTACTTTGTGTAATAGAACTCGAGAGCCAAGTCATTCCAGTGCCTGTCATCAGGGGGCACCACTGTCTTGATGGCACATGGCGCAATGCCGGCCCATGACTCACACGAATAAACAACGCCATATTGTCCGCGCCCAATCTCCCGACCCAGCATCGGCATCCCTGAGACATAATGAGAAAATACAAGAATGTGTAACTATAATGTTACAATGTCTTGTCTTATTTTAGAAAAAATACTCTCTTCAACATGGTACATTCTGGTGCATTTTAAAGATTACGTTTTCTTTGGCTAAAACTGAAAATTAAAAAAATCTTGTATAGACAAAAGTGAACCGCAGCGACAATTTTAAATATTTTAGTACTTATATTGCATGCTGTGTGTTGTTATATGTAGTAGTAATAATAACATATTTTAGTTGGTATAGAGCCACATCAAAAATTGTTTTACCAAAATAAATAAAATAATGTAGAATTACAAAATCCACAAATAAAATTACTTAGAATACTACTAGTATTAAGAATGGTTAAATTAAATAGAGCAGTAAATCAGTGCAGCATTGCTAAATAAGTAAATAATTAAATAAATATATTAGCTGCTAGTATTAAGAATGATTAAAAAATAATACAGAAGAACAATACTAACAACAATAAATCAGTAAATGTATGATTAATAATAATAATTATATAGTTTAGTAATAAATATTTTATAATAATAGTTTAAGCTATACAATATATTGGTCAAATAATGTTAACCATCATGAACGAGACTACTGGAATAGTGACGATTATACTGCTGTGAATACAGGACAATGTTCATTAGGAATAAACACTAATGTGCATTCCGAAAGAAATATGACCAAATTTGAGTTTTGTATCTTTTTAGATTCCACAGATGGTGAGCTTTAAAATTATACCTCATTTGTTTAAATATCTTCAGTAGTTTTTTATTTATTGCACAAATTGAAGCAAACTTTAAGTGATATTTTTAGAAACAAAGTAATTTTGACTCATTCTTTATATGTATAAATATTATACTGTATATTGTTTTTAACTATGAGTTCGTATATGCACATATTTTAACAGTTTTGGTTTATGGGTCAAGGAAAGTAAACTGGACGGCATTATAAGGTCTGCATTTCTGCCAAAATCCCAAAATATGGAGTGCAGAAGAGCCCTGTGAAACGTCTTACCCAGTTCACTGTGGCTGGTTGCATGTGAACAGTGTCAGGGCAAAACACAATAAACACCATTATTGAAATTTCACCAAAAACACGGAAGAAACCTTTGTTTAAACACGTTAGGATACTATGTAGTTCATAGACTTTGCTATTATTCTCTATTATTTAGGATTTTTAATATAAATCAACTTAATTTACATAAGTTTTTATTTAAACTGAGGATGAAACACAAGTGACTTCTTTTCAAAAACAAGAAAATTTACATAATACGTTTCGTTCTGAAACCCTTCATACAATCTCCTTGGTTACAACACTAAAAGTAAAAGGTAAGTTCTTATATAGCACAGTATCCAGTCGTTAGGACTGCTTAGAGTGATTTACACTTTACTCCCTGGCATATCTGTTCAAGCGAACACCATCTCGACTTCTCTGGGAAGCATCCCGCCATGCTGCAATTAATGCGTGAAGACTATTCGTACACAAATATCCACCACTGTCTATAGCCAGGTACCCAGTCATTCAGCCGAGTGAACATGAGCAGCGTACAGTGAACGAACTTGTCCAAGATTCGACGCCGTAGCACAGAATTCAAACCCAGGTTCTCTCGTTCAAGACTCCGAAGCTCTAAGCACTACGCCACTGAGCTCCAACACACTAACAGTGAGACTCACCGAAGAGAATGCTGTCTCTGATGGACGTGCTCTCAAGGACGAGGCGTGCGACCCGAGGCGCGTAACACTTCCGCAGTCGAAGTCGTTGCTCCTCCGTTCGCTCAAGTCTCCCAGAATGCCTTGTTTCAAGCTGCTTCAGTGCCGCAGTGAACGTGTCATGTGACTTTCGCAAGTGGTCCTTGATCTGTGAGCAGATGCTCTTTGCTAACCTAGAAAATAGACAGGTGAGCGTTGTCAGAAACTGTGTCAAAGATATGGTATGCGGTGTTCTGTTCTTGGAACCAATCAAGATAATTTATCCACCGATACATTGTTTGTTCAAATACAAACTTACCATCTCTAGGGTGAATTCGGTTTCACTGAAGTAATGCACAAAAGTTGTTCACCAACAAAATTTAACTACACTCTATGAACGGATCACTGTTTATTTTCTTGTTGGCAACAACACTATTAAAGTTTTATTAATGCTCTCTACAAATTTTAGTTTTTAATCAACTTTCAGTATGCTCCTCATCTAATAGCATTTAACACAACATAGGAATGAAACTGCATATGTTCTTTAGATTGACAGCCTAGTGTTTTAACTACTAATTCCAGAGGTTCTCTTGATTGACGCCTAGTGTTCTAACTACTAATTGCAAAGATGCACTTGGTTGACAGCTGAATGAAATGTTGTAAACACAGATATCTGAACAACTTAATTCTCTTATTTTACCAACAAACATCTTTCATTAAGACGACAATAATTATACTTTATTTACTAGCCCATATTAAGCTAATTACAATTCACCATAGGTAAGGAAGGTATAAATGATTAAGTTGCTTTATTTCTTGACATCTATCACATAGCAGAATTTTAAGATGGAGTCTTGCATGACCTACTTAGCCGTAACCTGACCCAGTTTTCTATAATCAGATGACCTGACCTAGTTTCTCTGAGACTGTTGAGCATGTCAGCAGCAACCTTTTTCTTCCACTCGCTGTTAATGAGTGGAGACGTTCGCCATGGCATCGAATGCATCAGCTGCAAAACATGGACGTTACTCAAGTATGTATGATAATCACTTGGTGTCAATGTGTGAACAATTACTGCTATTCTGATAGCAGGAATCTACCACCAATGTGTTAAAAACAAACATGTACTCTTACTTTCTCAAATCCAAATAACTTTAACATATTTAATATGAAACATGTTTATCAATTTATAATCTTCCTTTATTTTTTCAAAACATCAATTATATTATTAGTATTTTTACAATATTTGTTAGGTTGGTTTCTTTATAATAAACACTAAATTATGAACGTTTCCAATATCTGCAACATTACCATAGTTAATATTACATAAGTATTTAACATCATTGTCATTTTTCACCAAACATTAAACATGCAATCCAATTTCATGAAGAGATAAAACTAAATTTTTATTAATTTAATTTCTTTACAAGATTTCATTCCAAATGGTGTCACGAAAAGTTATTGGGAATCTGACGTATTTCGAAAGCTCAAGGGAAAGGTGCTTAGTTCATGACGATTATGGAAAAACATGAGAGAGCATAGGTTTGTGAAAACAACTGGGTGAGAAGAATTGTGGGAATGAATACAACAGACAAGAGAAGAATGAAGGAGTTGAGGCACGAGGCAGGTGTGAAAGATTCAAGACAAAACTGGCTAGGAGTAGACAAAAGTGGCCTGGACTCGTGTGGAGCAAACGGGAAAAGAACAGGTAGTAAAGAAAGCAGTAAAGAAAGCAGGCGCCCAGAGAGTGGATGGTAAAAGGAGACGAGAACAAGAAAGACTGAGATAGAAGGAATGGGTAAAGAGAGATTTAGAGGGATTGAGAGAGGAATGGAGAATGAGAGTGAAAGATGGAGGGGAGTGAAGACAGCGGTACTAGAACAGCGTGGGGGAAGAAGAAAGATAAATCAAGGACATGTATCGAGGCCAGCCTCATCCCGGACATTTAGGAAACAGAAAAGAAGAGAACAACATGTTACCTGCTTCATTTTCTCGAGTAGGACCCGCGCTAGAGATGTGCCCGTTCGCACTGTGATCTCCACCTGGTAGGCAGAGTTGAGTATCTGGAAAAAATATTAGTTCCCTTTCATTCACAATAACTCAACTTGTAGCTGAAACTCACCCAGCAAGCAACAAACTAATGCATCGGTTATTACGACTACAGTATTTTTATTTTAAATCCATTCACAGTGATTTGGTGATTTGTTAACCACCCTACGGTTTCCACATTTCTCCGATAGGTGGTAACTTTGTAAGCAGTTAACTCGAATATACATCTTTGTATTTTTAGTACGTCACAAATTGGTAGATAAGAGAGGACTGGTTGAAGGAAGTGAATGAACCTAGGAGGCGAGTGGATCTCTGCTTCTGGGTGGTGATGCACTTACAATGCCCCAACATTAGTGTATTATGACCTGCTGCAGGAAAGGGGATTATAAGTTGCAAAATCATGACGTAAAGTTACATATCTTTTTTGGATTCCACTGACTATATAAGCTTTAAAATGATGTCTCATTTATTGTAATATCTTCAGTTGTTTTTGACACATAGCTCAAAATTAAGCAAATTTTTAAGTGACATTTTGGGAAAAATAGGCTTAAAAATTGGGTTATGTGAAAAACCAATGCCCATAGCACCCATGCATTTATTATTTTATTAGTTTTGGATTATTTGTTGAGTAAAATAAACTTAAATTCTGCAAAAATCACAAAACTGATGGGACATGACTAAAACAGAATAAGCAGGCTTATACAATTTAATACCCGGGTTGCAGTGACAGGTCACACACACAAGCATGCGCACACACGCATGCGCACACACACATGTGCACACGCACATGCGGCCACACGCATGCGCACGCATGCACACGCACACACAGCCTACCTCTTTCAAGGCTTCAGTGGTTCTCGTTGCCTCTGTGTTTTCATGGTCCGTCTCCTCAAGTGACCATAGACAGCGGGTCAATACCCCTACGACATAAGCCCCAACTACAGGAGAGCAGTCATGAGGGCAACAGGGCATGTTTGACTGTCAGCTCCAGATGTATACAGACTCAGAACAATAATCAATCTACCTAAATAAACAATTTACCTACAAAAGATAATCCTCTTACTTAGAACATCCGAGGTACATTCACACACGATGTGACAATGTCTGAATTTTTAGAGTCAAAACAAATGCATCAAACTGTCTGCATTTATAATATTAACAATAAACCTTATTTAGACACAATCAAATCCAGGACTGGGTGTTTACAAAATTGGCATAAGACAGATACATCAACTTGGGATTGAAAAGTAGTTAGCAAACAAAATCCTAGTTTCCATAAATAAACCTATGTATAGTAAAATTATGGGTAAGGCCACACCAATGTTGTTGTTAGGATTACGGATTTTTGAGACTTTTTTATGGTGGAGAGGGAATAAAAATAAGTCATTGCACGAGAAAGGGGTTTTGTGTAAATATATATTATCATGAGGCATACAGTACATTGCTAAACAATATTTAGCCTTGTATCAAAACTTACTAGACATGACATACTTTTATGAAAGTTTAATAGAAATTGAAGACTATTAGAATAACAAGTACTGATAACAAGACTTGACAGATACCATTATGGTGTGTTTACATTACAGCCATAAACGTGTAGATTATAGAGGTAGGATATATCTTGCTGTGATAATAATAATTTGACTGGCATAATTAGGATTTGATTGTCATACCTCCAAATATAACTACATTATTCTATTCTTAAGTAATACAATGCGATGCTGACATTGAAGAGAGTGTCTACAACCAATTTTCCCAGCGTGTCAACTAGATTGGCCAAAATCCGATGTTCAGATTTTTGCACGTAGACAGAATGAGTAGCGCATTAAACATGCGCACGTTACTGGTTTCGACTGGGTTGCGAGTTGGCAGTTTATTTACTTTATTACTATTTTGTATCGTGTCTAAAATGTCAGCCTTCGGGTTTCCTTTTTGTTTCATTTCGGTGGTATTTAAATACTATCCTTAACTTGACTAAGCCCTGGGGACTGTTTCATTAAGATATTAAGCTCTTAAGGAAAATCCACCCTAGAACAGAATCTGATGACAAAATCAAGGAGTATTTTCAAAATGCATTTCACCAATGTGATCGTTAAATTACTCTTAAGGCAAAGAGCGATATTTCCATCATGATAATCGATAATCTACACAGTTGGCACAATTTGGCAAAAGAGATTGAACAGTTGTCAAATTGTTTTTTTTAATTCGGCCCAACAACCACTTGTCAACAACATTTGATTTTTTGTTCACTGTTTTGCGTCAACCGGTCATGACACTGTTGTGTAAACAAATCATGCTCTAGCAAACTTTTAATCGCTAACATTTGTAAGACTTATTTGGCTGTGAACAACTGGTTCTCTGCGTGGAAGTGGGCCCAAATTAACATGCAGTTATTAAAATCTAGCTGTTTATGATAAGTTTTTCATTTTCGCTACTAGGTAATGAAAACACTCGATTTTATGGAGCAAAATCGTGCTTAAGAACTCTTAAGAATGTTAGTGAAACGGTCCCCTGAGCTTTCATTTCAGTAATTTGATCCTAGATCGTGAAAGAAGATTAGACTAAACTCTGAGCTTCTCAGTGAAGATTGAGCTGATTTAGTCATGGGCTTCTTAGAAAGTTTGAGCTTTTATGTAACCCTGACATTCTTACAAAAGTCTGACCTTTGATTTATTCTGTGGGCATCTTAGAAAATATGAGCTTTGATTTAACCCGGAGCATCTTTGAAATACTGAGCTTTGATTTAACCATACGCTACATAAAAAGTCTGACCTTTGATTTAACCATGAGCTTTTCAGAATGTTTGAACTTTGATTGAAGCCTAAGCTTTGATTTAACCCTGAATTTCTTAGAAAGTCTGAGCTTAGATTTTACCCTGAGCTTCTCGGAGAAAACTGAGCTTAGATTTAATTCTGAGCTTCTCATAACATCTGAGCTTTGATTTAGCTCTAATTGTTGACCTAGCCATGATATTTGACTTAACCTAAGCTTCTCAGTCAAAACTGATCTTTGACCCAAAACTGAAATGCTCACATAAGACTTTGATTTGACTCCGAGTTTTGATTTGAGTTTCTCAGGAAAGCCTGAGCAGAGGTAAAACTGAGCGCCTGAGGGAAGACTGACCTGTGTAGCTGTCTCTGAGAACATCGACTGAGCCGAGAAGTTTTCCCGCGATAGCGCGGTTCAGACTGCCTAGCATCAGGTCCTGTATCTCCGCCGAACACACCTTGAGATCACTGGAGCAGTGGGGACACCCTGACTCCGGAATGTTTACTCCTACAAAACAGAGGAGGATGTGAGATGTTGAAAAGGCAAGTTCTTATGTAGCATGATATCCAGTCCTTAGGACTGCTCATAGACTCGGTCATTTGAACATTTTTTAACTTCTCTAGAAAGCATTCAGTCATGCTACATCATTGATTTTCACGATTCAAAACTAAATTTGTAGGCAGCATTAATAAATTATTTTTAAAATTAAGTAAATTAATAAAACTTTAATAACATTGTTGCCAACGAGAAAATAAACAGTCATTCATCCATAGAGTGTAATCTTAGTGAATAGCTTGTGTGCATTAGTTCAGTGTAACTGAATGCGCTCCAGCATTGAGGTCGTATTTAAACAATGTATCAAGGAAGCCTGAGAGTCCAACGCCCTGTCCATTACGCTACATTTCACTAAACAAGATTACATATTTTACAAAGAGGTGTTACTTCAGATGCAGAACACACTAAATTATCTCAGATGTGTTACACATCGTACTGCCTCAAATGTGTTACAAGCTGTATTATCTCAGATGTGTTACAAATTGTACTGCCTCAAATGTGTTACACATCGTATTGCCTCAAATGTGTTACACGTTGTATTATCTCAGATGTCTTACACATCATACTGTCTCAAATGTGTTACACGTTGTATTATCTACATTGTGTTACACATCGTACTGCCTCAAATGTGTTACACGTTGTATTATCTCAGATGTGTTACACATTGTACTGCCTCAAATGTGTTACACATCGTATTGCCTCAAATGTGTTACACGTTGTATTATCTCAGATGTGTTACACATCATACTGCCTCAAATGTGTTACACGTTGTATTATCTAAGTTGTGTTACACATCGTACTGCCTCAAATGTGTTACACATTGTATTAGCTCAGTTGTATTACACATCGTACTGCCTCAAATGTGCTACACGTTGTATTATCTCAGATGTGTTACACATCGTACTGCCTCAAACATGTTACACGTTGTATTATCTACTTTGTGTTACACATCGTACTGCCTCAAATGTGTTACACATTGTATTATCTCAGATGTGTTATACATCGTACTGCGTCAAACATGTTACACGTTGTATTATCTCAGATGTGTTATACATCATACTGCATCAAACATGTTACACGTTGTATTA
This sequence comes from Escarpia spicata, assembly GCA_963995525.1. Taxonomy (NCBI): domain Eukaryota; kingdom Metazoa; phylum Annelida; class Polychaeta; order Sabellida; family Siboglinidae; genus Escarpia; species Escarpia spicata. The sequence continues at coordinate 52,252,819 of OZ023205.1, forward strand.
TCTATGTTGTGTTACACATCGTACTGCCTCAAATGTGTTACATGTTGTATTATCTACATTATGTTACACACTGCATTACCTCAGATGTTTTACACATTGTATCCTCTCAGATGTTGTGTTACTTCAGATGTGTAAACTTATGTACATATTATGTCGTCTAAACATACTATTATTATTTCTGATCACACAAGATTAGGTTTTTTACAACTGTAAATAATAAACTAAATGTGACTGATGTTTCCTCAGATACTGTAATACAAAATTTAGATACGAATTCAATCAATGGACTATGATTATATATTCAAGTTATTAATTATACAATAAAATCAATGTGATTTATGTTATATTTTTTCTAAACAAACAGGACTTTTAACAGCAAATATAATTCAATGATTTTTCAAAGAACATTTGAAATGTTAGTACTGTTGATCTCATTTTAAGGTCACCTCGTTGCAGCCACCTTGCACTTAAGGTCACCCTAAGACAGTTCCAAAGTAGACTTAACAGTAAAGTATAGGAAATTAGTCCCGCTAATATGGTCACCTTGCTATTCAGGTCACTTTTGTCACCTCAACCTCACTATTAAGGTCATACTTGCGACCGGGAAGAAGTGGCCTGATTAGCTAGGTGACCTTATTACCAGGACTAATTTTCAATACTTTATTGTACATGGAACAGATTTGGGACTACCTTAGTGACCTTAATTGCAAGGTGGCTGTATTACCGAGGTGACCGTAAACGAGGTTCGACTGCACTTTTCAGTGCACTACAAGGATTCAACGAGGTACCGAGAAATTCATAGTTGGTTGCCTTCTCCAGCAACTCATCCCGCATGCCGTTGATCGTCGTGGCGATGAGGTTCTGGATCTCGTCCTGCTTCAGTAGCGCCATCTGCATGAGCGATTCGTACAACTCGCCCTCGCGTTCGCGGGCGAACTCCAGCTTGCGCGGCGTGATGAGCATGTCACGTGACATGTCGAACGCGACCAGGATAAATGTCTCGAGTGAGCGCGCATGCACGAGGTGCAACAGGTTCGTGACACGCAGCAGGTGTCGTTCGAGCACCTGGTGAGTGAACGCGGCGACGGTGTCGGGAAACAGGTCGAAATCCTCGACAAGTTCGCTGTCTACGGCCTGACTGCTTCCGCCCGATTCGGTGAACGTTTGTGTGAGCTTCAACGAGGACAGTCGTGACGGAGGGAGTGGGCTCAGACAACCGAGACGGAGGAGTTGCTGAAACACGTCAAGGGGTGTTTCAGCGGGGTCTGGAGGTTTATCCACCCCGTCAACATTGTCTGATTTAGCTGCTTGCGTGTCGATAATAATGTGAATGTTATTCTGGTTTAGCGTTGTGCTGGCGTCGGTGGTTTCGTTGTCGTTGTTGACCCCGTTCGGAGATTTACAGACATGATTGTGTCCGTTGTCATAGCGTGACCGTGGAGACGTGGTATCTGGCACCTTGATGAAGAACACGCTGACATCTGGGTAGATTTCGAGCAGCTCACAAAGAAATGATAGATCCTGTTGCAAAAGATAACACCATATTATCATGTGTGCCAATATGTAGTTGCCATATGTTAATACATAAAACACGTAAAACCATTTTACTTTTTTTAATTCGCTGAGAAGTCCCCCAAGCATATCCAAACACATCCAAAGTGGATTTAAATAAATTGCATTTTTAACTGTTTACATTTAACGTGGCACATCTTTCTGCAACTTTTTGGCCATTTATAGTGGGTCTTTACAAATTGAGAAGCCCTCAACATATTTCAGTTCTTTTTACTAGGAAGCTCAGTCTAGGATGATCCACACAATGCAATACTTTTCCTTAAACTAGGCTTACAGGGAATAAGCCCTTTCCTCCACTTGGAATTAGCAGGCACCGTAATTTGTAACAGGAAGTGTGCTGTGTAGGACGTTGGGAAATGAACATTGACCAACATAGGATATTGCAATTAACTCGGTCTTGGTAATATTGCCAATAAAGCTTATTTTGAAACAGGATGTTTTGTTTGCTATTTGAGCATGCCCCGGGTTCAATTTGGTTCAATCAGGTTTACTAAACACAATTTGGCAGACAGTTATCTTCAAAACATTATATTAATTAATGGATAAAAACAAGGAACAACCTGCCTCCTTTTAAATGATGTGATCAATACTTACATTACAATTTTTAAAATGTTTAGAGGGGTGGAAAACATTTAACATAAGTAATTCTGGTTTGGCAGCAAACTGCCACCAACATAACCTGTATTAGTAGCAATAACTAAGTTTGAATTGATGAAGAACTAACATAAATTTCTAAATGTACAAAAGCAATGATCTATAAAAGAGTCTTGTGTGGTCACATGTTTCGGTGACCGGTGGCGTACTGGCCCCACTTATAGGTTTAGGCTAAATCTTGATACAATGTAACTCTTCAGCAGGTAGTTGGGATTATAGTTAGGTGAATGAATGGTGTGCTTGGTTAGTACGGTACGGTGCCTAAGGTCTACTGTGATTACAGTAGTAATGATGTTGTATATATCTATAACAATACTGCTAATGTGGTATATGCCGAAATGTGGGCTCTGTCAACCTGAGGGACAGGAGACTAGTATGGGCTCAGTCACAGGCCTGGCCTTGGGATGTAGAGCCCACATTTCTCTCTCTAACTAAATCTCTTAATAAACGTCATTCATTTGGCCTTCTTTCATCACTATTCATGACTTGTGTTGGTGCTTGCATAAAAACAAATCTAGTCCACATGCAGTCGTCATTATTCAGATAAACAACCACATAGGGTGTGGTTATCTGGATGAGGTCTTATTCAACCATTCAGCTTTTTTTACGTTCAGAACATTAACCCAAAGCCACCCTTTCTACGCTGACACTGAGGGGGTCACTGCCAGAGTGCATGCTGTCCTTAACTTTGCTCATTTCCATTTAATGAAACCGAGATTAACATTGACACCCGAGACAGTCTGATGCAGATCTTCTACAATTTGACAGTCTTGAAAGTGATACCAGAATTCTAGCTTGAAAAACCGAGCTCTGTGTTAGTCACTAACTAAGTGTGTCTCTTGACACAGAAATTAATTTTCGTTCACAAAGTGTGCAGTTTACTGTTAAATTCACATTCAGTGTCAGCTATGGAATGTGGTTAGCATTAGTGCTGCACTGAGACCTTCAGAAGGAACTCAACAAGTGGATTCATACAAGTAACATTATTACGTAATAAAAAGTTACAGGGTAGGGTTAAAGTGGAGTGTGAACTTCTGTGTGAAGTGTACAACTTGAAGTGTGACATGTGCAATTTGAAGTGTACAGTGTAAAGTGTACGACATTTGTATTGATTTCATAGGTGAAGTCATGTGGTTTTGTGTACATGCTTTACACTTGTAACATTGTGTTTAAATTAAAGTTATGGATGATGAATATTTTTTACATAATTTAGAATTTTTAGACACAATACTCTAAAATGCATAATTATTTTGTATTTTTACACTGACATTTTACATAACAAACATACATGACATGCTGCAGCCGGTCAGACTGTAACATACATTTTGGCAGTACATTGTATTGTGTTATGAGCATCAACTAAAAGGGTAATATCTCGGTTTTCAATATCACTGTCGCCTGTGTAAGTCAATTTGTTGCAATGTTATGGGTGTCTGAAATGGCCCATCTGAATTCAAGTTTTGAGACAGACAATATCAAAGTTACCCATACGTAATGATGTTTCAAATCACATACCATTACATTCAATTCAAAATACACATACGCACACACACGCACGCACACACTCACACACACACAAACACCCACACACTCACACACACACAAACACCCACACACACACTCACACACACACAAACACCCACACTCACTCACACACACACTCACACGCATACACAGTACACACACAACACTTTTTCCAAGATAATAATTCCAAATTGCATTATTGAAACTGGTTACTTACTTTGAGTGTTTCTAGAAATTCAAAAAACCAAAATCGATACTTTCACCCTGTGAAGGTACTTTGGCTTTTCCTCAGTTTTGTGACAGTGACCTTATCATGGTATGAACCACTGCAGCCTGGATATCACATAATGTCTGTCAGAATTGCTGCATTGCTATAATAGGTAACAATGATAATGTCTTGATATTTTACATAAAATATTAAACTATATACACAGAAAGGGCATTTTAACTGACTAGTGCCTTGGTACACAATTGATCAGAAAGGCTTCAATGGGTCGACTTTGGACCTGTAGGTGTAATTTGTAGGTTGTGGGTCAAGCCCAAACATTCAACACTCATTCATGAATGAGATATTTATACACTACACAAGATTTTATAGCACAATGTCCATTCAGAGGTACATACAATGTACCTGTGTAGGCCTGTACCCTCTTGCACTGGAGACTTCACACTTAAACATTGGCAATGACAGCTATACGATACAAAATTACAGATATTTAGTCTTTTTTTTGCTTTTTGCTAAGTGTTCAAGGGTGTACATCTCACATGCTATGAGGCAAAACATTCCTTAACAAGTATAATGATTTTTATAATAAAATACACGTTCAGTCTTTTTTGGTAACCTGGTTGACTTTGATGATATGTATTCGTTAACAATTATATTAGTTCCTAATGTTTTATAAATTCTATTTATGTTCTTAATTGAATATAAGAATAAATTTAAAATATGTTCAAACTGCCAAAACAAACTGTGTTTAATAAATGTCAAAACAGTATTCGCAAATTATATATTGCAACTTTCACCCACGCAAACCATTCTATTAGCAATTAGCCGGTACTGGCATTGTTTTGTAGCTTTTATTGTTTTGAAGTTCCCATGCTCCTGATCACAAACTTCGTGCTAATAATGACTTCCCCTGGCTAATTCTGGGTAACAGAATGTTATATAAACAATCCTGGTTTAACGCCTCCTTTAAATACTTTCCAATCCTCCATTTAACGATATTTTCAGAGAACTATCTACCCCAATTCCAACTCCGAATTAGAATAAAATTCTGCGTGTGACAGTGCATGACAGCTAACAAAAAAGTTAAGTATTTCGCAATACTGACTCCGCCTACGCAGTGCACTTTGGCCTTATTATCCAGAGATAAACTAACTGCTTTTCTTTATGCGGTCGATGCCTTCCAAACCACAGACACAGAGCAGTCAATAGTCAACACAATTCCCACGCCCAGAAGTCAAAATTTATGGGTCCACAAACAACCAAAAATCCATGCCTCATGTCTTTTTCCAAACAACATGGGCCGTGGTGCAGTGCCTCGTTCCCCTATTCGTAACATGGGTGAAGCGTAGGTGCTAAGGTTCACCCACATTTAGGGATAGGGGAAAACTTCAAAAAAGATAATTTAGACCTTGTTTTACACCTACTTGGCTACGGGGATAGGGGAAACAAATAATTTAGCCAAAGAAAGTTCTACTTTTCCCACCTACTCGGCTATTGGTAGTTTGTTTGAAAACACATTTAATAAACACATTTAATTTCTGCACTGAACTTACAAATTGTACTTGCAAATGGTAGTTTTATTTTGAATTCCTGCAATGTTTTCTTGCTTCTCTCTTGACTTTATATTTCATCAATGATCAAACAGTTACTTTAATTTATACAATAATCAACTTATTGAAAATGTTGTTCATGACTTCAAGATAAAATGTTAATACCAAGAATCAAACTTACATTAGAGCTATAGTTGAAACATGCAATGTGACATCAGTGCGTGATCAAGCTTCGCTCTAGACAGATCGAAATGTCACATGTTTCAACTACAGCTCCAGTGAAAGTTTAATTCTTACAATTAAAATAATCAACTTATTATTAATTAATACAATTATATAACCTAAAAAAAGAACTATATAACTGGAACACCATTAAGCCTGTTACAAGGAGTTTTCACCACAACTATTTACTGGATTATCTGGCTTAAAATTATCCACCATGACAGCCAATGCACTCATGCGTAGCAGATCTATTAATAGTTCTGTCTAGCTCAGCCCTGGTCTTGGAACAAACACGATGTTGTGCTGACATGAAATTGGCTGATTATTATCTGTTGTGAAATGTCATTGTACTATTGCAACTTAATGACCTTTTGTAGGAGGATCAAAGGTGTCATATGAAAATTCAGCAGACCTCTGCACAGTATAGTTTTGATTGGAGCACATGAGGTACACCAGACTGTAAAGTTATCCTACGTGGATAATACACATATAAACACACATGCAAACACTCATGCACACACACACACATGCACGCACGTATGCACACACACAAGTCACCCATGTATGGACGCATACGCACACACAAACACGCACACAAACACGCACACACACGCACAAACACACACATGCACAAAATGCACAAACATACACATGCACACACACAGGCACAAACAATGTACAAGCATAAACATGTACACTGTGTCATGTGCACAACCTTTTTAGGAAGTGCTCAGCCTTGCTGCAATTATTGCATAATGGCAATTAGATCACCTCACTTCACTGCTGTCTGTTGCAGACAGTGAAGAGTACTTTCATTTACAGTACTGCCGGAATTGTGCCAAAACAGACTGAATGGAACTTGAAGTGCCAACCGGGAGTTTTAATGGTAGAAAAGCCATTAATTGCCAGTTCTTCAGGGGAAAATGTCATGTTTACAACTCTTGCTATCGGGCAATTCCACTGTTACGTGTGTGACATGCAGACATTTTAAATATTTGAACTTCTACAGATCTATGCTGATGTATTGCAAACTGTTATAAATGTGATCATTGTTCTATGTTTTGTTTAATAGCTAGTGTATGAAAATTTTTATTTTCATCAATTAATTTTCAAAAATATGTTACATGTGTGACTTAAGTCTGTGAAGTTATGATAGTATGTTATTCAGTTTCTTTATCATAAATAAGTATACATGTATAGGTATACAGTGTATCTGTATAACACTGTGATTGGTTAATATTTTTTTAATGTGGCGTTACATGTATGACATGTTTTTGTTACATGTGTGACGCTTGTGAATTTGACCTAATAATTTGCTGAAAGTGAAATATGTGATTTTTGATGCATGCTGTGATAACAAAAGACAGTAAGGTTACTTGATTGTAATAAATTAATCAATTATGTGGATGTAAAATATGTCAAATCCAGTGTTACGTGCGTGACGCTCAAAACTCTATAAAACTTCAGATGGGCACATCAGTTATTGTCCAAAATCTGTGAAGTTTTCGAAATATGTTAATACCGGGTAAGTGGCATTATCCTAAACATGCATATATGTATAGGAAAACTCTGTATATGTATATATGACAGTAATTTGCATAAAAATATAAATGTGACATTATATGTGTAACATACTTTTGTTACGTGTGTGACGCTTGTGGCAATGACTTTATAATTTGCTGAAATTTACCTAGCACTGTTTACTGAGTTTACATAACAATAAAAAATATGACATGCATAATGCATACTATAATTTAGCACAACATAATTAGGTAAGCTGATTATGATAAAACAATAAATTATGTGACATATTCATGTGACAAGAGGAATAGTGACTTATTTTAGGATGAATCCAAGCAAATCAGACATTAAAAAAAGGAATTGAGGCTATATTTTCCCGTGGCTGTCAACTATAGTTGACCTGATGTGGTGTTGCTCCATTGTGACACATTAGCAATTCAATTATAGTTATTAAAAGTTTCTAAAGATACAGCTGTATATTGTGCCATGATATACGTAGGTATTAGATTCACAAATGTAACGCAACGTTACGTGTGTGACACACATTATACAGTTAAATATTTGTTATGTCTTTTATATTTTGGTATTACAGAAGTATTCATATCTTGATTTATAAAGCAATTAGAGATTAAAAAGCAAAATTATTTTTGGAAAAAAAAATTATTTTTGGAAAAATGAGTTACGTGTGTGACATGAACAGTTTAATTTTTTAAATATTTATATATATATATATATACATGTATAACTTAAAAAAAATATTGTTGTGGGTTAAATTTAATTTCATTGTAACCAGTGACATCTGAGTTCACCTAAATAACTTCTTTAAAAAAAATTACAATAAAAATGTGGTGTTACTTGAATTTAGAAAATGGGTATTATAATAAATTACATACCTGTATTCAAAATGGCCATTATTTCCCATAAAAATTTATAAAATCATATTTGTTAACTTGTTTCATAACAATGAGATGTAGACGTAAATAGGTCAAGATTTGTTATCCTAGTGCAATTCACAATTGTAGCTAGTCACCTCACAGGCTCACTTTCCTTGGAATCGCCCTATATCACTATCATATTTGTACGGACACTGATTTTCGATATTTTGAAATAAACATGATTACTATGCAATGGTATTCGTTTATTTTGGTGGATTTATGACGCAGGATTTTTAAAACACACAAAGCAAATCATTGCAAAGTGTCATAGTGCCCCTGCTACCTCGTGTCAACCGACGTAAACAGGGACGCGGGTGGAAGGCCCTAACGAAAACCGTTTCGTGGTCATTGTAGACATGGTTGTCCGCTAAGCGCATTGAAGACATGTTATTAATTAAATATACTTGTCACATAGTTAGAAATCGCAAAAGTGTACAGATTCCGGTTTCGAAAACAAAACTTGAAGGACTAACAACAGCTAGGTTACGCCGGCTCAAAATGATGTAGTTTGGGTTTTGTAGTTCTAAAAAATTCCATTGGATGGCGTCAAATGGTAGAACAAAAATAATTTGTGAAACAGTATCAGTGATTTGAACATTCATAATTGTTAATATGGTTGCTTGTAACATTTACATTTGTTAACTTATATATTAAGCACTGCTGCATTAGAAATAACCAGTAATTTTTATGTTATTGTGTGACAGGAATTATTATATAATCTAAATTGATTATGTTCGTTTGTTACTGTGTTGCAGATATTCCACAAATAAATGTTGTTAGAAAAGTTAACCACACAGTAAAACAGTATTATTTAGACGCAGTAATCTTTTTATATTGTGATATTTTAGATAATTTTGAAATAAAATATTTCTTTTCTAAACAGAAATAAGCTTTTTTAGGCAGTATGCCATTTTAAAACGGAAAATGTGTCATTTGACATGGAAAACGCACCCTTTTAAAAGGAATTTTTTTCTTCAACGAAACAAATACGTTGTTTGAAATGAATTTGCCTTTTCTGAAACTTTTATTTTTTAGTAATTGTCTTAAATACGTATTAATGATATTATGGAAATTGAAATCATTCAATGATTCATTAATTTTACTTCAGTTTGTGGAATGGCACAAGCAAAACAAACATCATAATGTCTGCAATGCGAAAATGCACTTAATAAATAAAAATTCCACATTTAAGAGCAGATAATAAATGTAAACAGTAACAAGTCATGGGTCTGAATAATTCCACTCACCTGTTCCGATAGTTTATTCCTGGCAATCGCATAAATGACGACTGGAACCCTATTCTTTGAGATTCGTCCAAAATCCTCCCACGCGCACATTCCCTCGACAGAAGACGACGCCATTGCAACCATTCCGCCATCCTTGAGCAGCGAATGCCGCATTTTCACTTCGAGTGTCGCGATGCCATCAGCTAAGTCAGGAACGTCTGATTCACTTTGACATAACTCAAGATTCTGCGCCGATATCGTCTTCCAGGCATCGTCCTTTACCATAAGATCGTTCACCAGCTCGAAGCTTCCCGGCAGAGACAAACTAAGACTCGGAATGCTGCCATATCGGAAGCAAACTGTCCGCCACCGTGGCTCCACCTTGTGGTCATCGGGCTGTGGCAGCACGACTTGTTGGAAGATCTGGTTAACGACGTGAACTTTTGCTGCACATGTTTGACCAAGAACAATGAGGCAAGGAACTCTGTTGATGTTCGACTCGATGTCGACATTTTCCTGTTCCGATAACTGTGCTGTACATGGTCTTTCTGGAAGTGGAAGGAAATCAATATTACAAGTTGTAGCAACTGCTGTACTGTGTTGTACTGGTGGACAGGTTCATCAAACTGGGAGAATAAACCAAACAGAGGCTGAATGCCAGGTCCTCAAGGAAAAATGCCATGTTTATCATTCTTTTGCTATGAAATCAGTGTCACATTTGTTTGCATGTTCAAACACAACTTAAGAATAGCTGTGTCATTTCATAAGGTCTTTAATACTAGAATAAATGTTACACTACCCACGAAACTGCAATTTACTAAGTCCGAAACAGTTGGCAAGTTGCGCCTATAAAATAATCACATCACATTCACAGCTATGTAATATATGTATATAAACAAAGTATTCAAATTGTAATTGGGACTTATTAGTGAAGCACACTTCCCAACCCAGAAGGCTGGTTCCCACGCTCCTTATCACAAAGTGGGTCAAAGTACATCTGACTGAGCAAACTCTGTGTTGACAATTAGTACACATAGCTGATTATGGGTAAAGAAACAGAATGAATGAAATTTATTCAACATAAATACAAAGTGTAATTTCAAATAAGGTGTAAACATGTACATTTGTAAGCTAATCCACCACAAACACTGGAACAATGAAAACTATAGTTAATTAAGCACAGAACAATAAGAAAATGTTGAAGGGAAATGCAAGAAGTTATAAACTTGTAAATAGCATTCTCCATACTATATAGTTGTACTGATACATTAGATGCACAATGTATAACTTAAAATTATGTTAGATTTAATCTACCTGAAGGTTTGGTAGTTGATACATAATAACAAACATAGAATCAAAACATGAATTCATCATAAATTATCTTTGTAGGAGTAAAGCTTTGTACATCTTTTCGGATTGATAAGTAGAATTGCACAATTTAATGTAAGCATACAGGTCATTCCACATCTCAGGTCCCTTTATTCTGATACATTCTGCTTTTTTAGTAGTACTACTAAATCTTATTTTGAAACTGCAATTATTCATACAGATTTTATGATGATGACTGTCGTTAACTCTCTGGAAGTACAGCATTATCTTTGCTAATAAAAGATTACTATTACTATTAAATACTATAAACCTTGTACATAAACACTGTGCTATTGCAATCCACCATGTCCTGTACAGTTAAAGTTTTCAACTGGTAAAAGATTGGTCTTGTATGCGCCATGAAATCGGCCTTTTAACAAATCCGAATAGTTCTTTTCTGAATAATAGGCAAGGGTCATATACGAGTCTTATAGGTATTGCTCCAAACTTACAACAGTAATTTCAATACGGCTAAGACAATACGGCTAAGGCAGTGATAAGAGTACAACACAATGAGTATAATGAAGGCTTATTCAATAAATGGGCGCGCGATAGTGTAGTGGTTAGCACATCCGCCTGACATGCCGGCGCCCCGAGTTCGAAACCCGAACCGGGCAGGTATGGTATATTTGGTGTAAAAACCTGGCTCTCAACATTGGGGACTGTGTATCCCTCGTGACTCGGAGATCACGTTAATGTCGGTCCCGTCTCAATTTGGGACGTAAAAGAACCACTGAGGACGACAAGCACCCTGGCAGTGACCACCCTCAGTGCCAGCATAGAAAGGTCGGCTTGGCGATAATGTTCTGAAAAAGGCTGACTAGTTGAATGAAACCTCATAAGATCACTGTAACCACAATATATACAGACTAGTCAGTTAATAGAACGTTGCCGAGTGCTGGAAACAACTAGAACTAGAAATGTTTCACCCTATTCATTACAGATACATTTTTGAGAAAGCCGCACGTTAACTTAGATTTTCTTATCAGGAAGGCGACACCAACTGATCATGAAAATTCGAGACATAGTTGTACGGCTTAAGATTGAGGTCTTGTATCACTGTACATTCTGTTAGTTCTCTTGTTACCCTCCACTGCTCCCTATCGGCAGCCCCTTCTTGCCATCTTTCATCTTCCTCTGTCTTTACGCAGTCCGCTCATCTCAGCTGTGGTTTCTCCTTTTTCTGCAGCCTTTGTGTTTCTCTTCTGTAGTTTCTCTGCTTCCAGTCTTATTGAGTGACCTGCCCAAATCATCCATGTCCTTGGTGCGGATCTTCCCATTCACTTCATCCTGAACTCTTAATTTACAATTCTCCAGAACGTAATTATTTTTGCAGACTTGCAGCTTTTATTGTCATTATTCTGTTATGCCTGTATTGCGCATACTCTCAGACTGAGTTTCATGACTTTCCCTTTTTTTTTTTTTTCAAAATGTGTCTATCATGACTCTGTCTTCTCTCCTCTGTGAATTTACTCCTACTTGTTTCTGATGTCTCCTCCCTCTGAATCCTTGTTAACCATTCCACCTAAGGTACACAAATCTTGCTTAATCTCCCTCCCTCTCCTTCACCTTATTCCCCCCTCTCTCTCCCCCCTCCCCTTCTTCCTCTCTCTCTCTTTGCTGTCAAACTCACTAACTTCTGTCTTCTCCAGGCTCATCCCCAGTCCATGCTTCTTTAATACTTCCTTCCATTCCGCAAGAACATCTTGTAAACCTTGTTTGATTTCTGTTACTGTGGCCAGATCATCTGCATATGTCATTTTCTGGAGAATATCCTTACTTCTGGTCTTCCTGTTGATTAATTCCATCAAAGCAATGTCAACTTATAACTCTTCAGACATCGCGAATGCGACCACTACTCTTCCTTTTGTTCTCTCATACATTGCTTACACACTACTGGCTTCTGCTTCTGACACTCCCGTCCATTTCACTGTTGCTGTCACCATCTCTCCCGGAGTTTATTGTGTCATATGCCTTCCCAGGGTCCACAAATTCACAAAGCTTACAATGAAGAAACAGATGCTGGGAAACACCTAAAGTTAAACAAATTCCTCTGCTATCGGAACACAGTTTGGTATCGCCAACAGCCCAATACATGCACCCCTCTTGCTCTACACCACAGCATAAATCGGATTCCAGGTAATTGTTTATTTGGGTTAACCGTTGGATAGAAAGTGCAAATAGGTCCAAAAATTTAACAAGATTGCCACCCAGAGAATTAACTCTAGATGGCAGGTGGACAAGGAAGCCTTTCGGCTTATCAAGAGTCCAACCCTTTTTATCTACGTGTATCCCACCCTTCTGAGGTGTCAATTTTATTTTTAAACATATTCACATTACTAGCACCCACACAATCAGCAGATAATCTGTTCCATTAATTTACAGTCCTTTGTGAAAATTAAAAATATATATATTTCTATCAATATTTCATAACCATTCAATATTTTAAACACTTTTATCTGATCTCCTCTCAATCTCCTGGTCTCTAGTGTTGTTAAACCACATTCTTTTAGATCCCTCAGTTTTGGTATAATTTTAGTCGATCTCCTCTGTACTCTTTCTAGCATATAGATCTATGACCTTCTTGTGATATGGCTTCCATGCTTGTACACCCTGTATACAATATTCTAAACGAGGCCTAACTATTTTTTTATATAGCGGTATTATTAGTTTTTTTTCCTTATACGATATATTTTGTCTAATTAATCCAAGGATTTTATTTTCCATTGAAGCTGCAATTCAGCACTGCTCTGAAACCTTCCTATCAGCACTAATAGTTAACCCTAAGTCCTTTTCTTTTATAGTAGTACTTAGTACAGTACCTCCCATTGTATATTGTACATCATCGTTCCCATGTCCTGTGTAGAGGCACTTACATTTCCTAAAATTGAACAACATTTGCTACTTTTCAGACCACTTGATCAACCTGTCAAGATCATCTTGTAAATGCTGTCTATCTCCATCACGTGTAATCCTTCTAAACAATTTTGCATCATCCGCAAATTTCAATACCTTACTTGTTATATCATCGTCCAAATCGTTGATATATATATATATATATATATTAAGAATATAGGTCCAAGTACTGATCTCCGTGGTACCCCACTCAAAACTGATTTCCAGTTTGAAGCCTCCCCATCAACTACTACCCATTGTCTTCTGTCACTCAGCCATTTTCTATGCAGTTAATTATACCATTTCCTATGCCTTGGGCCTTTAGTTTAAGCAGTAATCTTTGATGTGGCACTTTGTTGAAAGCTTTCTGAAAATCTTTTTATTGGGATTGCTTATCCATTTCCGGACATTGCAGCCTTGATGGATTGTCTATAGACAGCTCTTTTGTTTGCCAGTCTCCCCACTCGCCAGACGTCGGCTCCCATCCATTCCTCTATGTCCTTCCCCCATTGTCTCCTAGGTCTTCCTCTGCTTCTGCTGCCTTCCACTTTTCCTTCCATTATTACTCTCTCTAGAGACTGATGCCGTTTCACATGGCCGAAATAACTTAGTTTCTGTTTCTTTACAAAGTTCAATAAAGTCCCGGGTAAAACACCAAGCTCATCTGCGATGGATTTGTTAGTTCTGCGTTCAGTCCATGAAACTCGTAATATCTTTCTTTAACACTTGTTTTCAAATGCATGAAAATCTAAGTAGATGATATTTATTGGTGGTCCCTCAGCTACCCATTTAGTGTTATCTTCCCAAAAAATATAACATATTTGTTAAGCATGACCTCGCTTTTAGAAACCCACCTTGAGATGGGTTTATCAAGTTAATCCACCATGTGATCTTTAATTAGTCTTTCTAATAATTTGCAAATCACTCATGTTAAACTCCCTGTTCTGTAGTTTCCTGACTTGTTTGTCGAACCTTTTTTAAATAACGGTATGTTTGCCTCTTTCCATTCTAAAGGAACCACTCCCTCTTCTAATGACAATTTGAAAACTTGCAATTTGCAAGCGGTATGCTAATTTGTTCTACAATTTCCAATAGTAGTTTGGGCGGAATCCCATCCACTCCAGAGATGGGGTGGTTACAATAAAAATGTAATAAATTACGATTACGATGTACGATTACGATTATTCAGAAAACAAAAGTAATTGATTACGATTACTTTAGCATGTAATCATGATTACAATTATTACTTTAAAGAATATACAAATCATGTTTCTACCATGTATGTGACTTTCTTTGAATTCAGAACTGATTATTGCTATCCAGGTTTTGTTATTATTAATTGACATAATGAAAACTGTTGGAATTGAAATGAGCTGCACCTCCTAGGTCTGAAGCCTTTATAGTGAAACATCAATTTGCCCTGTTGAACTGCTGGTTTACTGGTCCTAGCTCCAGTCCCAGGTACTGTGCATACAATGACTGAGCCATTGGTGAAACAATGTGAAAAGATCAGTGGGATTTTAGGTTGATAAATTCATGGCTTCAGATAAAACTGCTCAATGAAAGAATGTAGGAGTAGCAAGCCAAAAGCCAATTACTCCACTGCATTGTGTTGAGGTGACAGACCAGCAATGGCTTCTGCACCCATGCACACACACCCACAAGCAAAGGGCACAGTTACAGGTTACCCAGTTACAGATCTCTGCAAGCAAGCCAATTACAATTGTGTGCTTAGAGAAGCAGGGTTGGGGACAAATGCGGTTTCATAATCGAATAAAAATATCTTGCATTTTAGAATTTCAAATACCCTCTTTTTAAATACACATGATCAAATACAATACACTAATACAATTTTAAATACAGAGGGTCAGATTCAAATATGCTATATATCAGATAATACAATAGTGAACTTAGACAGGTTTACCCTTAGATATAATAGACAGGGATTTGGTAGCTAACCAGCCAGTCAGGAGGTAGGAGCCATGACTAGTCATTCACACCATACTAACAGTGCAAACAGTACAGGTGGCATGGCATCTAAACTTACAAAGCAAGGTGGTAGAGGAGGCTTATTTACTGCAGTGCTTCACATAGGCTGTCACTATAAGTAAAATAATGTTGTACTATTACAATAAGCAGGAAATGTGGCTTCTCTGGGGAGAGAATATATTAACTAGGGAAATCTAACTGAATTTTTATGCAACTGAAATGCTCAATTGTAATAGAAAGTAACAACCCAATTACTATTACATTTATTAGATGACTTCTGATATAGCCATTTCTATATGTCTAATCTATCTGCTTGCATTATAAGTATTAAAAAAAATTGTAATCATGATAAGTAATCATGATTACGATGGCAATGTAATCGAGTACGACTACGATTATTTGGCTTTTGTGATCAATGTAATCGAGTACGATTACTCAAAAAGTTGCCCACGATTACAATGAGTACGATTACAGAGTAAGATTACCCCATGTCTGATCCACTCCAGATGATTTATTATCCTTCATAGCCCTTATTTTCTTAGCTACCATTTCCAGGGTTACAATAAACTGTCCTAAATAGTCTGATTCTGCCCCCTCGAAATTAGCCTCTGGTACTGGCAGTGAACTAATATCTTCCCTGGTAAACATTATTATAGGCTAATTATTGTTTGTAGCTTCTCTTTGAATTTCTAATTTAAGTTGTAGCTTGGTTAAGTGCTTCTTTATAAATGTTGTTGTCTTCATCATTTCTAGTATGTCTATATGACTTCCACATCATTTGTTCGTACTTAATTTTTCTAAAGGCTTCTTTCGATAAGTGTTTCTGTCTGGACCATTTCCCTTGTTTTTTCAATGGAACAAATTTATTGACAATGCATTCAATTCCAGCATTCTGTTGCTGTCTTATTCTTCAGTGTGTTATTCTAGTCTATCTTTGCTAAATATTTCCTCATGTCCTTATATCTTCCTTTGTGGACATTTCTCCTGTACTGCTTTTTACTATTCCTTTCTGATTTCACTTTGATGGTAAAATGTATCTGGTTGTGATCACTAGTCCCCAGTGGCTCACATATCATTCTTTGAGGACAAAACTATGTCTAACACATTCTCACCCCAGGTTGGTTCTAGCACATGTTGAGAAAGGAAACTATCTTGTACTAGAACTACAAATTTGTGGTCCTCACTCCCCGTACTCTGTAGAGATTTCCATTGTATATGCCCATGGTTAAAATCCCCCATAATAATACAGTCCCATAAGCTCATTTCCCTTATAGCATTTTGTACTTTTTCATTCTCTTCTATGCTTATGTTTGGACTTCGATAAACTAACCCAACCATTAACGTTGAGTTTCCTGTAACTATGTTACACCAAACAGCTTCTTTGCAATCTGCTTCTCTTTCTAATTTTGTTTCGTACGCCTGGATAGATTCTTTTTTACATAGCCTGTCAGTCCCAACTTGGACCCTGATATATCAGTGGCGGCGCATGATTTGGTTATTACGTGAGGGTCAACATCAACAATTAAGTATAAACAAATGATGTGGAAGTCATATAGATGTACTGGAAATTATGAAGACTACAACAATTATAAAGAAGCACTTAACCAAGCTACAGCTGAAATTAGAAATTCAAAGAGAAGCTATGAACAACAATTAGCTAGTAATATAAAACATGACAGCAAGAGTTTTTATGCGTATGTTCGAAGCAAACAGAAAGTTCAAGATAAGGTCGGTCCTCTAGAAGATAGTGCTGGAAATATAATATCAGAGGGATTCATAATGGCAGAAGACCTGAATGAGTACTTTAGTTCAGTGTTTACCAGGGAAGATATTAGTTCACTGCCAATACCAGAGGCTAAATTCAATGGGGCAGATTCAGACTATTTAGGACAATTAATTGTAACCCCGGGTATGGTAGCTAAGAAAATAAGGGCTATGAAGGATAATAAATCACCTGGAGTGGATGGTATTCCACCCAAACTACTATTGGAAATTGTAGAACAAATTAGCATACCACTTGCAACAGTTTTCAACTTGTCATTAGAAGAGGGAGTGGTTCCTTTAGAATGGAAAGAAGCAAACATTATACCGTTATTCAAAAAAGGTTCGAGAAACAAGTCAGAGAACTATAGACCAGTGAGTTTAACATCAGTGATTTGTAAATTATTAGAAAGACTAATTAAAGATCACATGGTGGATTTTCTTGTTAAACAAAACTTGATAAACCCATCTCAACATGGTTTTTTTTAAGCGAGGTCATGCTTAACAAATATGTTATGTTTTTTGGAAGACATCACTAAGTGGGTAGATGAGGGATCACCAGTAGATATTGTCTACTTAGATTTTCAAAAAGCTTTTGACAAAGTACCACATCAAAGATTACTGTTTAAACTAAAGGCCCATGGCATAGGAAATGGTATAATAAACTGGATAGAACAATGGCTGATTGACAGAAGACAACGTGTAGTAGTTGACGGGGAGGCTTCAAACTGGAAATCGGTATTGAGTGGGGTACCACAGGGATCAGTATTAGGTCCTATATTATTCTTAATATACATCAACGATTTGGATGATGAAATAACAAGCAAGGTGTTGAAATTTGCGGATGATACAAAAGTGTTTAGAAGGATTAAAAGTGATGGAGATAGACAGCATTTACAAGATGATCTTGACAGGTTGATCAAGTGGTCTGAAAAGTAGCAAATGTTGTTCAATTTTAGGAAATGTAAGTGCCTCTACACAGGACGTGGGAACGATGATGTACAATATACAATGGGAGGTACTGTACTAAGTACTACTATAAAAGAAAAGGACTTAGGGTTAACCATTAGTGCTGATAGGAAGGTTTCAGAGCAGTGCGGAATTGCAGCTTCAATGGAAATAAAATCCTTGGATTAATTATACAAAATATATCGTATAAGGAAAAAGAACTACTAATACCGCTATATAAAAAAATAGTTAGGCCTCGTTTAGAATATTGTATACAGGGTGTACAAGCATGGAAGCCATATCACAAGAAGGTCATAGATTTATATGCTAGAAAGAGTACAGAGGAGATCGACTAAAATTATACCAAAACTGAGGGATCTAAAAGAATGTGGTTTAACAACACTAGAGACCAGGAGATTGAGAGGAGATCAGATAAAAGTGTTTAAAATATTGAATGGTTATGAAATATTGATAGAAATATATATATTTTTAATTTTCACAAAGGACTGTAAATTAATGGAACAGATTATCTGCTGATTGTGTGGGTGCTAGTAATGTGAATATGTTTAAAAATAAAATTGACACCTCAGAAGGGTGGGATACACGTAGATAAAAAGGGTTGGACTCTTGATAAGCCGAAAGGCTTCCTTGTCCACCTGCCATCTAGAGTTAATTCTCTGGGTGGCAATCTTGTTAAATCTTGTTAAATTTTTGGACCTATTTGCACTTTCTATCCAAAGGTTAACCCAAATAAACAATTACCTGGAATCCGATTTATGCTGTGGTGTAGAGCAAGAGGGGTGCATGTATTGGGCTGTTGGCGATACCAAACTGTGTTCCGATAGCAGAGGAATTTATTTAACTTTAGGTTTTTTCCAGCATCTGTTTCTTCATTGTAAGCTTTGTGAATTTGTGGACCCTGGGAAGGCATATGACACAATGAACTCCGGGAGAGATGGTGACAGCAACAGTGAAATGGACAGGAGTGTCAGAAGCAGAAGCCAGTAGTGTGTAAGCAATGTATGAGAGAACAAAAGGAAGAGTAGTGGTCGCATTCGCGATGTCTGAAGAGTTATAAGTTGACATTGCTTTGATGGAATTAATCAACAGGAAGACCAGAAGTAAGGATATTCTCCAGAAAATGACATATGCAGATGATCTGACCACAGTAACAGAAATCAAACAAGGTTTACAAGATGTTCTTGCGGAATGGAAGGAAGTATTACAGAAGCATGTACTGGGGATGAGCCTGGAGAAGACAGAAGTTAGTGAGTTTGACAGCAAAGAGAGAGAGAGGAAGAAGGGGAGGGGGAGAGAGAGGAGGGGATAAGGTGAAGGAGAGGGAGGGAGATTAAGCAAGATTTGTGTGTGGCAAATGATGTTCAATTTTGGGAAATGTAAATGCCTCCACATAGGACATGGGAACGAAGAGGTAGAATATACAACGGGGGTACTGTACTAAGTACTACTGTAAAAGAAAAGGACTTAGGGTTAACCGTTAGTGCTGATATGAAGATTTCAGAGCAGTGCGGAATTGCAGCTTCAAAGGGAAATCAAATCCTTGGATTAATTAGGCGAAAAATAACGTATAAGGAAAAAGAGCTAATAATACCGCTGTACAAAACAATAGTTAGGCCTCATTTAGAATATTGTATTCAAGCGTGGAGGCCATATCGCAGGAAGGACATAGATATGCTAGAAAGAGTGCAGAGGAGAGCAACTAAAATGATACCAAATCTGAGGGATCTTAGTTATGAAATACGCCTAAAAAAATGCGGTTTAACAACACTAGAGACCAGGAGATTGAGAGGAGATCAGTTAGAAGTGTTTAAAATATTGAAGGGTTATGAAAATATTGATAGAAATATGTTTTTCTCAGTTAAGAAAGATAGAAGGACTAGAGGACATGATCTTGCATTAGCAAAGGAGCAGAGTAGATTGGATATAAGAAAGTTTTCATTTTCACAAAGGACTGTAAATGAATGGAACAGATTACCTGCTGATTGTGTGGGTGCTAGTAGCGTGAATATGTTTAAAAATAAAATCGACACATACCTCAGACGGGCGGGATACACATAGATAAAAAGGTCGGACTCTCGATAAGCCAAGGGCTTCCTTGTCCACCTGCTACCTAGAGTTAATTCTCTGGGTGGCAATCTTGTTAAATCTGGTTAAATCTGCTACCATAATGTTTAGTTCACTTCTTTTGTTTACTATGCTCCTGGCATTTAAACAAATGCATTTTATCCAGCTTCAGAACAGTTTTCCAGGGTTTTCTTTGCTGATTTATATGTTCTGTCTTTATCTATGCCTGCAGTTTCAGGCTTCTCTGTGAATCTCCCCTGCGCAGCTAGTTTAAATAAATAAATGCAACCTGTCCCACTGTGAACAGATCGCAGCAGGGTCTCTGATAAAACTGCTGCCCCTTTTCCACTTAGATGGAGGCCATGTACCATGTACATATCTTCCCTCCCAACAAACTACCCCCATAAATCTTTGAAACCCACCCCCTATTTTTCACACATCTGCTCAACTAGTGCGTTGATCGCCTTCCTCTTGCAGTTTTCTTTTTTACTGTCATCTTCTCTCCTGTCACATTCTCTTCCGTCCCCGGCGTCCCATTCTTTCCTGTTGCTTTTTTTCTTGTCACGTTTTCTCCTGACATCGTCCCTTTTATCGACTTCTTTTCTGTCGTATTTACTCTCACTTTCTTTCATCCAGTCAACTTTCCTCCCATCGGCATCTCATTTTCTTCTCTCCTCTCCCATCTCATTTTCCCTCTTACCTCTTTCTTTATGGTCACTTTCTCCCCTGCACATGTCACGTTTTCGTCGATTCTCCAATTTCTTCCCGTCCAATCACCTTCCCTCCTCTCAGTCTCAGACTCAGTGTTCTTTCCTCAGGCTCAGTCTTCTTGCAACTATAGTCGGTTACCCTAGTATAGCCTATACTAGTCTATACTCTTTATCAGAGCGATGGAATCACGGATCTGGCTAATAATAATTTGTGTTCTTATATACTGCACTCTAAAAACAAAACAAAAATTTCCTGTTCGCCTGCCATGCCACGGCACCGCCTGTATCCTCAGCATGTTGAGGCTAGGCGTGTATTGGAAGAAGAATAGTTATAACTCATAAACAAAATGCAAGTAAACACACATTGCGCCAATACCAGTAAATGACTTCAAAACGAACTATAATCTTAACAATAACATCACACAATTGCAAAGGTATCAGGTTCAGACCGACTCGGACGCCTGGGAAATCCCGGGCCCGGCGCAAATTGGAAGTCCGAATCATGGTCAATTCCAAACCGCCAGTTGAATGCTGGCTAAATAAACAAATGCCTCTTACTTCCATCGGCGCCTCTTACGGAGTTTATATCTCGGAAGCAGCGACGGGTGTCTCGCAGGAGCTGCCGTAACCGTTTCGACTCCCGGCAAAACCTGCAAAATTCCTGAACGAGATGTGTACCCATTTTGGCCGACTTTTCAGTCCGCCATCGTCTCGCAACGCGCACTTACAACAGATGCTGACCACTATCACTATGATTCCAAAACAGGACTCATTCCATGTTTGCATGACTTCCGTTGACTTGATGGAGCTAGGAAATGTTCGTTGAATTTAAACAAACTATATACAGTTAGCACATTATTATGCCTTTACATTAAATTAGCTAATGAAGAAGTACGTCTTTTTTGAATTTTAAGTCACGTTAAAAATAAAAATAATAAAAATATATGTCTAACACCTGTAACTGCTGATATGCAATATATATTCGCCAGACGAGGAACTTCATGGACGCGGATCCAGATCTAGGTGCACGCACACACACACACACACACACACACACACACACACACACACACACACACACACACACACACACACACACACACACACACACACACACACACACACACACACACACACACACAGCACGACACGGGAAGCGTGCTGAACCGCTGATGAATCTCCCGGAATAAAAACAAAATTGGAATGTATAAAGCGCTGAAGCTCCGGCGAAAAATCCCAGCACCCCCCAACCGCCCTGTGAAATTATAACAATTATTACAATTTAACTGTGAAAAAGAAAACATAAAAATAAACAATGTGGAAATAAACCAATGATGTAATTAATGTCCTACGTGCTGGATCAAAAATGAATATTGGATGCGCTGAGCCGAGCTTCAGAACCACTCTGCTATCGGACCATGACATCGGAAAGAAAACGGGGGGAGGCCGGGTGTGTGCTGTTGATTTTCGTTTTCCGCCGCGCCGCTTGTAACTTTAGCTTATCCAGCTTCTCTCTACTGTCTCTGAAGACATCGGGAGACAGGAAGGGAGGTGGGTGTGGTTAATTGCTTTTCGCGGCTTCATTCACATTTTGCTAAGCTCACCGGAAACCTCCAATTGCATCCTTCATGAAGCTCCCAAAATCACACCTTGACGCTCTCCAAAACATACATTTGCACACCACCCCGAGGCTCTCCATAAAACACCACCTTCAGAATCTCCATAAACCTCGTTTTGTACGGACACGCAGTAATTTTGTAACAGTAAATTGTCCTGTTTACTACTGAAAGGAAATTACCACTTTATAACAATTACCTTTTTAATCGCGAAAGTGCTATCTTCGGGGACCAATTGCCCCAATGCAATAGTATATGGCCTTTTATATTTTTATATAACACTTTTGAGCTTGCGTTTTTATAGCAAAAAAATGACATTTTGCTTTTAGAAACATATATAGGCACTATCCGTTGTTACAAAACGGGGCTCTATTGTGAGATTGTCTAAAATGTTTGTGGTATTGTAAAATGATTTATAATTTTTTATAACGAGTTTACTCCCGTAATTATTCCTCGTTTTGAGACATTGTTGGATCTTATTTATCTCCCAGTGTGTGTGTGTGTGTGTGTGTGCGTGCGCGTGCGCGTGCCTGTGCGTGTGCGTGTGCGTGTGCGTGTGCGTGCGTGCGTGCGTGCGTGCGTGCGTGTGTGTGTGGTGTGTTGGCCCATTTCTACTTCCACATTAATACCAACTAGTTTAATTGTCTTTTTATGAGAACAATTATCAGGATCTTAATTCCTCTCAATAAATTACCAATTTAAAGAAAATTTGCCTTTTATACTACTGAAAGTGCCTTTTTGGGACTTTGCCATTTATGGATAATGTTGTTAATTGTAAGTTGTTTAAATACCCTCATAAAATCTACAAGAAGTGTATAAAGGGCTGGGCTGATAACTGACCTACGTAGGATGGCGGGTAAGATTTGGAGAATCAAGTTGGCCTGACTGGGGACTATGGTGTAAGGGCATTGCCTCCTACTTTGTGTATTAAAAAACGCATCATTTGACTGGAAAAGGGGATTTCAATTAACCTCTAAAATTTTACAAATTTCTTTGATGTCGTGCTAGTCGCACCCTTCAAATCGCAATTGTGCTGTGCAAACATGGACGTAGCATCATATGGAAACGCGTTGTTACCTTTACATAATAGCCAATAGAAATACGTTTTACAAAACCATGCCAGCACAAGTTAGAACGCTAAACGTTATTGGGTAGTCTCGCTGATCGTCGAACTCGTGGGAGGATTGTTTGGTAGCATGTCGAAGATCATACAGTTGTTTTAGTGCTTGCTGCTTAATATTCGGCTTCGAGATGTATGTAAACTAGCAAGTAAAGTGTACTTTCATTTCAATTTTCAAACTGATAATTGTTTAGGTTGTGTGTTACATTTTCGAAATGAGTTTGACTACCCAAACTTTACCATGGGCGTGAACCCAAGGCCAAACGTGAAACAAAACGGCTAGAACTAGCAGTAGCAGGCACTTCGCCGGACTACGTGAACATAATGTCACATTTAATTGGATCTGCTTTTTCTCAGCTTACACGAAACACTACAGTATAAGCCTGGCGCCCAGTATAATTTTTCAAACACGGACATGTGCAGCGTTACTGGTTATATCAAGGTCTAGACCGATTAGACAAGTGCAACTTGCAAGTTTACAACGAGAGTCGATACTTCAGTTCAGACGTTCAGTTCAGAACAACTGAAGTTTGAACATCATTCATCAACAACAGAATAAGTCAAATAACAACAGGGGTCCGTACATCATAACCCAGCCAATTTTGTGTATTCAAATTTTAACGTGCCTTTGGCAGACGTATTGTTAATAGGTAACACTACTAACAAATAACAGGTATTGTAATGTTTTAAAAATGGTGTCTGACAGTATGAGTATACTATAGTTTTGCCAAATGCGAAATGACAATGTTTTATGGAAGATAGTGTTCATGGCTCCAAGTCAAAGAATACATTTTAATAGCAAGAATTAAACTTACATTGGAATTATAGTTGAAACTTGCAAAATCTGAGCCGCGCCACATGACATCAGTGCATGATCAAAATCTGCTATAGACGGATCGAAACATTGCAAGTTTCAACTACAGCTCCAATGTAAGTTTTATTTTTGCTATTAAGACTGAATGTTTGTTTATATTTGATTTAATAATTTACATTGTCATTGATTACTTGTGAGTTCAGATATCAGGCCTAAGCCGAAGTGTTCATTCTTGTTGAGTATCAATTGAGATTTGATAAATAATAAAATCTGTTTTTGCCCGTAGTACCAGTTTGTGGATAATAGTCCGTACCCTCAGTCTTTATCTTGGACTACTTAACAAAAAATGTTTAATGCATTTGTGAGTTTAAAATCCAATTTAAATCACATATTTTATAGTTTAAATAAAGCATGCAACTGTGTAAGCACATATTACTGCCATTCTAGTTTGTAGTAGTATAATGAATATAATCTGAATTAAGTGGGTACAGGTCTGGAGTTTAACAACCATGATAACAAACGATCAAACAAGATATTGCATTAATTAATCACACAACAGAGCAGATTATTAAACTTATTAAAACAAATTAATAAATAAGTGTAGTTTTGTAATTTGTGTAAATAAAAAATATGTCTAGTTCCACGTTTGAAAATGAGTAAAAGACTATACACTAAGAAAATGAAAATTGTATGTATATGCAGCGATAGAAATAAGCCAGAATATTTACTTGTCCGCCGGACAAGTAAGTTTTGAAATCTACTTGTCCGCCAACATATTTACTTGTCCAAGTGGTTGTCAAGGGGAATCGAAGCTTCGGAAAAAACGTAAAAAGTCTTGTCTTATTTTTATGACAACAACACAGTGTTCCTGCTGTTTCGTTGCATATACATGTGAGTCACATGTGATCAAAGACACAATTTGATTTAGTCTGCAAATTTCTAAATTGCAAAATTATATTTGCAACTATTTTCCGGTCCATTATTATTCATCACGAATATTAAAAGTAAACACGTTACATGAT
The DNA here is from genome assembly GCA_963995525.1 of Escarpia spicata. Lineage (NCBI taxonomy): Eukaryota > Metazoa > Annelida > Polychaeta > Sabellida > Siboglinidae > Escarpia > Escarpia spicata. The sequence continues at coordinate 52,278,577 of OZ023205.1, forward strand.
GTATAACAACATTTTAGTGATGCTGATATGAATGCTTTTATTAATAGCACAATTATTACGATGATAGGAATGAGACAATTGTTTTCTTTGCTATTTGTTTTATAATGTTGCAAAAACTGTTTATGTTTAATATGGTATATATATATAACATATAACACTGCTGTAAAATTTTGGCATCAGTTTATCATTGAAGATGCCACTCAACCAGGAACATGACCAATGCAAAGCCAGGAAATGTTGTCACAAAAATCATAAGACTATATAATCTGATAATATTTTGTTCAACGTCTATGAACTTCAATATTAACAAAGTTCTGTATTTTACAAATGAAGATAATATTCAATTGATCATCAGCAAACAAACGCATATTTTTCCTAAATGTCATATTACCATTTCAATGATGATAAAACAGTTTTAACGGTGCCCGAATTACATTTTATACCAGGCGGAATATAATTTATAGATTTAGTTACGTCGTAACGTTGCTGCCAAGCGCAGACCGCCGCAGTTGGCGGAACCTAACATATCAACGGCGGTTGGTGCCCTGTCCCCGGCCGCGCGTCTTGCGTCTAATTCGGTTTCGAAAACTTGCAATTTATGGTTAAAATCAATGTTACATAGGTACAACAATACTGAAATTTCATTAATATTCCGTTTATCAACCAGCACCATAGATTTAGCGGAAAGCCAGTTACAGGTTTTGAAAATTGTCACCGATCTGGATCGGCTAACGAGTAACGTTCGATGACTGTCTTGGAAGACTGCCGAGTCTGCTTGGGTTAGGCGTAATAATGGTTAAAACTATACAATTATTCAAATAACGTAGCGATACAAAGTCTACTATTTCCAAAGTTCATCAAATATGACCCTGTTGACGCAGGCACTGAACTCGGTCGACGTACACTGGCGGCGGAACGACAAGACGCCAACACACTAACAACATTGGAACCCGTCCGATTGCTAGCAAACTTCATATTTACTGTAAATTTTCACTTGGCCACCAGATAACCATGTGGAGTCATTTTGCTTGTCCGGACAAACGGACAAGTGCTATTTCGAATGCTGTATATGAGTAGTTTGAATCTTTGTAAAAAACAGTTTCGGTCAAGTGCGTGCTTTAAGTTGGGCACCAAATGATATTAGTTACAGTACTTACACGATTGCATGCTCCTCTACCTTAATAAAGGACTCTAAATGAACGGAACAGATTATCTCCTGATTGTGTTGGTGCTAGTAGCGTGAATATGTTTAAAATTAAAATCGACACATACCCTAAAGGGGATACACGTAGATAAAAAGTATTGGACTCTCGATAAGCCAAAAGGCTTCCTTGTCCACCTGCCATCTAGAGTTAATTTTCTGGATGGCAATCTTGTTAAATCTTGTTATTTATTTAATCTCTTCAACTTTTATCTCTGGTGAGTCTCATAATACCTGAGAATTTGTGGTTTTGTTCCAGGCTTTTTGTACAAGAACTGGACTGGGTGTGAACATTGTATGTGCGCCACAATTGCTTGACTGAGTAGTAGAATTTGACCACTCCACATACTGGCCATGGGTAAGTACAGAGGTCTCTACATTAGAGTCCCCCATTGAGTTGCCAATGGCGCAGTTTCTGTTACTAGTACTGTTTTCTGATTAATTGATTTCATAGATGATTTATTAGTTCATGCTTTCAATCAATGAATCGATCACATTCTTATCTGATCAGTTATGTTCATTATCACTTTAATTCCATATTGTTTAATGATTTATCCATCGGGAATCATGACACGTTTGACATCAAATATGACAGAAAGAAAGTACTGTATAATTATGTTATATATCTTCTGTAAGAATCAGGTGAATAGGTTTTACTGCTGATTAATAGGTAACACCCAAAACTAAAGTGAAATTGCAAAGAATCATCCATTGCTTAATGGAAACATATGTCATAAATGTAATAGTCTTCAGTAATGCCAAAATGGAAAACACAAAGCATTATGAAAACATTGAAGTGGTCATGATCAGTATATGAAACAGTGAATAGAAATATTGGTAGACTTACTAGGCTTGTAGCATAGAGGGTATGAGTTCATGGATGGTTGCGTTGAGATCGATTGAAAGACAAGGTAAAATAATTATTGATTATGCCTATTGCCGTTTTCAATATTTAATCTTCTTTCTCAATGCATGTGACAGTTCATATATATATATATATATATATATATATGTATATGTGTTCAGTTGCTCATAAACACCAGTCGTGGGGTCAGTCACATGCTAAAGGCAGTGTAGTCCATTACTGTTACATTTGAAGCAATTACTGTTACGTTTTTTATCGGCACTTTAGTACACAGTATGCACAAATATATACAACAAAATATAACTAAATTAACTATCATATCAGTATTATCCACTAACAACACTGTCTAAGGACTGAAAATATTTTCAATTATGCATATTTATAGCACAATTTAAGTTGGATAAGCATTTATTTCAAACTGGCGTCAAGTTGTCTGCCCTCATGCTACATTTGCAGTGATAAACATGCATCAATAATTAGTTGCACAAAATAATGTAATGCAGGCAGTCCATTGGAATCGCAAAAGTTGATCTCTTCCTATTCATAGGAATAATTGATAAATGATATCCATAAAGCACAGCCATAAACAGTGTGAGCCAACAGGACGTGTAGTTCAAGGGCCGTAATTCAAAACATTGTCGATAAGTTAATGATATCAAGTAATGTGACATATTTAGCTAGTCCACTAAGTCGCCAAATTATTAAATCTGCATAATAAATAGTGGTAACTGATAAAAAAGGGAATCAAAAGCACCTGTGGAAGTGGTTAAATTTTCACAACCCAAAACATGATAAATTAATAAAGTCATGCAGGTGAAACTTTCTATCTGATATTGTGACTCGTCGACAGGAAATTACAATAATATATGCTTACATCTGATAGTTAGTTTTGGTCGAAGAGTATGTCGGATGCTAATAAAAGGAGGTGCATGCTCATTAGAGCATCACGCACACAATAATAAAACAAATACAGTCCATTAAATCACCAATTTTGATATATATAAATATATCAAAACAGGAGGTGGGATACATTGGCTGTAGTTCAACTTTCGTCACTCAAACCATGTTGTGATAAATTAATGGTGTATTTCTAATGTAGTGTACAGTACAGGTAATCCATTACATTGCCAAATTGGATCTCTTTCCGCAACATAAGTGGTAATAAATATACCCCAAAACTGCACAAGCTATCAGCAACTTTCATACCGTGCAGTAATAAGGGTAGTGCAGATATCGACAAAACCTTAGTAGATTTGGTTTTTCATTGATATTTACAGCCTGTTAGATGGTGTCACTTGACAATTTCCGGCAGAACCTAGCCAGGTTTGTTTTATGTGGATATATTACATTGCCTGGTAGATGACAACACCCAGTTGAAACATGAATGCCATCTACGGATTTGTCCAGATTTGTACAACAATACAGAATAATTATTTAATGTAAAATTACAGATTTAAACCAAAAAAGGTGTATGCAGGCCCTTAGCCAGAAATAATTTTGGCCAGTTTTGATTTAATTAAAATTGTGTCTTAACACACGAATGGCTTGCTAGGAAGCCATTCACGTCAATCACAGCCACTATTGGCCAGTTTAGTTGTTTCAATGACAAGCCAGTGTCATTTGAGCCATTTATTTAATTAATACTGATCGATTCGATTTGTTTCACTACCAGTTGTGCCAACGATAGTCGTTAATGTGGGCCCTAGACTTGGAACTATCAGTTAATCTAGTGGCCAGCTGGCCCCCCTCTAAATTCCACCTAAAGACTGGCAGACAGGTCTAGCTAAGCTCCTAGATACACTTTATATCACTAACATGCTTCAACATTTGTGGTGTAATGTGTATCGTCACGTCGCAGTTCCTGTCATAATGAAGGGATAATGTCCAGATGAGAGCAGGCCAGGCGAAATGATTTCCTGTCTGATTAAAGACATTAATATTTCAGTGACCCAGTAGAATACCCCCGCACCTCCCCTGCCCAAATTGGTATTTCAGACTTTGGCCTGATTCAGTCTTCTCATATTGATTTTTGTTCAAAAGCATCCTTTTGTTCAGTGTTATCTTTCTACATTGGCATTAATAATTTACAGGAAAACAAATTGGTCTAGTTTCAACACAGAGAAACTGTGTGGCCTTATTTGGCTTGATGCCATTGTTATTGAGGTCCTTGGCTGTATTTACACGCTTCATTTGTGTGATGTTTAAATTACCAGCTATTGTGTTTTCAGTATATTATTGTGGCGTAGTGTTGCTGCTTGAGTTGTATTCCTGTGTTGCAGTGTTGGGTTTCTTTAGGAAGAAACCTATATTCCTGGACAAGGAAGAAAGAAACCTACTTAATGCTCATTTATCCCATCCCATCCAGGAAACGCTGGACTACATACAGAACATTTAATTATTGGATTTAAACATGCATAATTCAGTGAAAATGAGTTGGAGCTGTAAATTAACTTCTAAGGGTAATGAACCTCAGAATCACAAAATTTTTAGTCCTTTGGCCGACGGTCCAAGGGACTATTGCCATCACTCTGCGTCCGCTGTTGTCACTCTCATCCCTGACTAGTACAGCGGGTGAAGAAATGAAGATGCAAGCAATGCCATTTTCCAGTGCTTTACCACAAACCACTAGTGAACGTTCAGTGTCAGATTATCTAAATTAATACAATTAAAAATTTGAAGAGATATTAACGTATTTGGGTAATAAAACAGCCAATAATGTTATATTGCTACATCTATTTTTCCAGTAGACCACTGGATTGGAGTGTTTTGGAGTTCTGACCCCATTTTTGTAGACTTGGACCACTGTCATTTTAGAACCCTTCATATGCATGATGATTGATGAACGTATTAAATCTGTTGCAAACATGAAGCTTATGAAGTCATTTCAGTCGCGTATTCTGAAATGCTCTTCCTTGGGCAATACTTAATGCATTCATCTTTGTTTCAGCATTTAAAAGAATACTCACGTATGTACACCGTCGCATTGTAGTGAAGAACTTTGGAGGTGAGTATGTACCTGACTGGAATGCAATCCGAATTAGCCACATTTAATCAGAATCATATTGCTCTGGCACAAAGCGATTCTATTTCATGTGGAGTTCACCGCATTCAGAAACCTATCTGTTTCAGTGAATCCTGTAATTGTTGTAGTAATAGGCAACGTATGGGCGAGTAAATTAAGTTGTTTTTATGAATTAGTACTTTTTTGAAGAATGTTCCCCAATTCTGTGAAATGCAGTGAAACTGAACATTGTATTTCAGATTTGTAGCATAAAAAAATGTCAATCATGCAAGGTAAATCATTTGACTGTTTCCACCACATTTCGCAGAAATAAATAATTCCAGTGGTATTAGACCATGTTACATGAGTTTAAAAAGTATTACATTGTCATGCATGATCAAATAATGCAGGTTTGTGGTTGTTTGAACTATGGTAAACAGTAATTATATATATACATATATACACATGTATATATATATATATGCATGCAGTTTTTTAAAAACTTGCGGGACCTGTTATTGGATGTGGGTGTGGCCACATGTAAGCCAGCACTGTTTGCGTGTGTTGTTTAGGATGGCGGAACTTCATTGCGTGGCTTGGCGTGCTACTCATGCTTGTCTACATTGTGGACAACTACGTGCTCCCAGAACGAGCACCTTTCCTGCGTGAGTACAACACAGGGTTCATACAGGGCCTGGAAGTTCTTGAATTCCATTAATTAAAAATCAAGATTGAAAGCCTGGAATTTTCTAAAAGGCATTAGTCCAGCAGTCAAACGCCCTTTTGAAGGTGTCTGCATGATGTTTTTTTGTAATTTTATGACCCAACCCTCTAGGTCAATAATCCGAGTGATGCAACCCAGGCACCCTTGAGGATTTTTGTATAAACCCATTAATATGCAAATTAGTTATCGCCATTAAAATAATGTACTTTCTGTACTACTTTTCTGAATATCTCAGATTGTAAACAATCAAAATGATGTGTCCAAACATATTTTTAGGGTATCTGGTTATGATTACGCTAGTGAACAAATTATTGTATGCAAATTTGTTGCATGAATATTTAACCACTTTGAAAGTTTACTTTGGATTATCTAAAGTTTCTGCGTCATTTTTTTGACAAAATACCTGACAGTATTTGTAAATAAGGTTATCATACTATTTCAGATAGTTAGAATGACTTTTTTTTCAACAAATTAGCAGCGCAATGTTTCTCTGTGTGAGCACGTGGGTAGCAACGGTAATGAGCACGGTAGTGGTTGGCCTGCATGAATTGGCCTATTTTCATTTTGGAAATAATCAAAAATAAAAGTTCTCAACGGATTTGTTTCATTTTTGTGTTATTTGGCAGTTAACATATATGGTTACATTTGTCTCACTGGATGTGGGGCGTACAGTAACTCAGTAATTATCTGGCAGCACGATTAAATGTTTTCTTAAAAATTTGGATTAAGTTCAGATAGTAATATTCCCATGATTTTAGTATGTGATATAGTTATTGTAATTTTATTATGATAAAGCATTCCTTTAGCAATAAAATTATACTTCATTCATATTTTTATGACAAATACTAGCAAAGTTATGATTTTTACAGGAACAATGTGCTACAGTGGATTTTCAATGGTCACTTCTATTGTTAAGTAGTTCAGTGTTTAAAAAAACTGCAGAGTTGTCATTGAAATCCCTGAATAACGAGCTCGGATAATTCTGAGAAAGGTCATAGCCAGACGGGGGTGTGATCACATGCACAGATCCGTCTTATTAAGGCCAGACACGGCAGGTAGATAGGATTATTTTTTAATTTGTGAAAACAGTTCAATTTTTCTGCCCAATGCATGAAATGGGTCTTACTGAGTAAAATATATATTGAACTTTTTTTTGCCAGGCCCCCGTTTCCATGGTAACAAACAAAATGGCCGTAATTTTGAGCAAATATTGGCGAATTTGGAAACACTGCCATTTTGTATTGAATCCATATATAGTTATAATTCTTACAAATCCATGTTCTCTATAGATTCTATTGTGAAATGATCAGAGCATTTTTTGAAATGTTGTATTTATTTTTTAAATAATTTTTTTGTAAAATACGGAACAAAATGGCAACAAATATGGCTATATCTTTCACACTATTCAGGATTTAAAAAAAGTACACAGTAGAATATGCTGAATGCAACACTGAAAACATTATTTATATAGCACAATATATATCAAGAGATATCCCGTTTCCAAATGCAGAAATTTGAAGGAAAATGTTTTTTAGAAAATAGCTGTCATAATGTATTTCATTACATGATATCGACATGCTTGATCCATGATTAAAACTCACTTAGAGGTACGTAATTGTCATAGAAATGAACTTTATTGATAGTATGCATACAAAGGTATAATAATCTGGCAGAAACCATTTTCAGTATTTTTGATCAAAAAACCATTTCACCTGGGGTGTCTGGCCTTAATAATCAGATCTGACACCAAGCCTTCAAAAGTTCCATATAAACAAACACTTAAAGGGACCCAGTCTATTTGTCTACCCAGAATTAACAGGCGTAATAATTTGTAACAGGAAGTCTGTTGTGTTGACTGTGGGAAAGGGTACAGCAGTTATAACAAATATGTTGAAGGTGTGCTGTTAAATTGTGCTTAATACAGACCTGCCTACCATTCCGGATTGTCCAGAATCATTCCGGAAACACACCTCAAATTACGGTATTACGGCGAGAGATGAAAATATTACGGATTCTTTCTTTATCACAATGATCGTCAATCACGTCCGTGCTCCTCAAATTTAGCTTCTACTTTATTCAACAGGTGGCAGCATATATATGCAGCTTGTTGTGACACGGTTTTTCATTCGTTGCTTCTGGTCGTAATCTGACCAATAGGAAACAGCGTTACGATAAATTCACATTTCCGCGCTCAAACAAAACAAAGTCACGCAATCCGAAATGATGGCGAAGATCGAAATGGCACACCACCAGCCAAGAAGAAACGTCTGCTGCAAAAGTTTATAACAGCACACTGACGGCACTCTAACCAGATATGTCTTGTGTGGACAGTGAACACAACTAGTCGCGGCACTTAGAATAAAATCTGGACCTACCCATTAATACCATTATAACTTGAGTTTTGCCTAACTTTGATACCTCAGGCTCAGCCTCAATGCATTATGTTAGTTCTGTTATTCAACATTATCCCAGGCATATTTAGTTTTAAGAATGTTGCGTCTTAGAGCACTTTTGAGGCGTAACTAACGCCCCGGTTTGCACCAACATACGCCTCTATATCGGCCATTTATGAGTACGGAGCAGACTAGCACAAACCGAGTCGCTATTTGAACTTCAAAAGTGCGTTAAGACACAATATTTTCTTAATATAACTATGCCTAGTATGATGTTGAATGAAGGAACTACACAAGTGCCCTAGTTGCAACAGTGTGCAGTGTAAAGTTCAACATGCATTCAACTTGCACCTTTCCCACAGCTTTATGTTAAAAGCGAGAATAAAATTTAAAAATTCTTCAGGTAAAAATCCATCTTTAAAATGTCAGCTTGTTTTATGTTAAAAAGTGATCAGTCCTTGTATGTTTTACATGATTGTGACCTCGGATACGTTGTTGTTGGTGTCAGGTTCATCGAAACAGATGACGGCCACAGATGGAGGTAATGTGGTAGGGGACCTATCAGCGGCCGGCCCGAAGCCAGATGCTGCCAAGGAACAAGGTAGGTGGTGCAAAGGTTAATGTAGTTACAGTGGTTGTAGGGTTAATATGGTGATATGGTTAATGAGGTTGTAGCGTTAATGCTGTTGTAGGGTTAATTTGATGGTTATATATTTAATGTGTTATAGCAGTAGTTTGTCGAGCAAATGACAGTAAGGTATGGACTGATCTAAAAACAGCGATGTGTGGACTACGTGAAACTAGTTATCATCAGCCACCCACAGATAATCATTCTTACGAGCTCATAATGATTTTGCTCTTTAAAATCAATTTTGTTTCCGTAAAAGTGGTCTTGTGTACTGAAAACTGTCAACACCAGGAGGCGCCACCGGGACACTTTTGACGGTGTGTCACGGAAATAGTGTCCTCGGAACAGATTCTGTTTAATTATGTATTTTCGTTGTTAGCTGATTTTCTCAGTGAAACAATCCCCTGATCTTACGTCATTATCCAGTCTTTTATTTCTTCAAAAATTTCAGTCACTAACCCTCTCGTGGTCAGAACGCCCGAATCAACCCGAGTATGCCTCACGGCCAGAACGCCCGAATCAACCCGAATACAGGGGCACATTTAAACTGGTACCGCGAAACAGTGTCATCCAATAACGGCAATTTGTTTCGGCAGTTAGCATATAATAATATTGAAGTTTCACTGGGAAGCATCAAAAGTGAGAAATGATGGCGATTTCCGTGACTAAATAGCGCCAACCACCACGCGGTTTTGTAGTCGAACGCAGCGACACACAATTTCCGGTCCCTCTTTTACGCCAAGCAGTGAATATTTTAATGGTGATTTTCAGCCAATGAGATTAAAGTTTAACATTTGTTGCGGGCATAAACATGGAAGCACACAGGAATTATTCCAAAACACGCGTCCGCATGCGATTTCTACGATTAAATGCTAACTTTTGAGCGGTCTATTTTGTTGTAAAGAAGTATTAATGCGCCGCGCAACGAAGCGGGTGGTGTTTTTTAGCTTTGTTGTAATTCTCGACATTGTCATTATGTCGAATTCCAGTAATTCGGACTTTGATGGGATTTTCGAATCGAGTTTATAACGAACGCTGCCATCGAAGGGGAATGTTTTGTACTGTGATTACGCATTTTAAATATAACACCAACTTAATAGTTCAGACGGGATGACGGCTATGATCACAAAGAACGCCATTTTGTATAAAATCTTGAAAATACATGCACAAATTATTTCAGTTTTATTTACCATAGACATTTAGTTAGCTTTCCATTCTGTAGCATAGTAATTTATGAACATTTCATACGCAGCATGTAACCGCTAATTATTAATGAAAAATATTTAAAAAAATGAATTGTTGAAAATTATTTAAGTATTTAATTTCGGTCAAACTTTAGCAATTCATATTTGGGTAATAAATTGACATATATGTCACATACTTGGCTAGTTACACCAGGAATTAGTTCCTCAAATGTAGTGAAAATGTTACTTGAATCGGATCAAAAGTTATTTATTTATTTGCATTCATGCAACCCGAGTATATCACATGATTCACTCAGCACATTCTCTCGATTTAATAGGATTCAATAACGGGCACATATTTGCATTAATCTGGCCTTGAGAGGGTTAAGGAAAAAACTGTTTGCTGTTAGATGTGTGTATAGATTATCATAATATTTCTCAACACCCACATGGCGTTCTCACTCGATCATCGTGTTGTAGTAAGAATGTACCGGCGTGATGTGTCTAGCCAGTATGTGTGGCAAGCCGTTTGCACTGGGTGTTGAATTTCAACTGAAGTTGATTGATAATCATAGTTCCTTTTTCACCTTGCATTGTGACAGACTAATGTGTGATATTTGCAACTTTGTTCCTCACTTATCAAATTTGAAACGGGATACCCAGTTTGTGATAAGTACCAGACGTGATGTGTAATACTGTTTTATTGATATATATTAGAAATGGTAGGTAGGTATCAGAAATAATGTGTTTATACGTGTTGGTCGTCATTGGGTGTCACAAATGTGACCAAACATATATTGGATGAGACACAAAAACGCAACCGTTGTGTGCCCAACATCACTCTGTGTCAAAATTAAGTTATTATATACAGGTAAACTGTGGTTAGCAAATTCTGTTTTCTTTCCATTCAACACCCCTTTCTTTGCACTGCTGTCTCCACCAACCATCTCCACTCCACCTTTCACTCATTCTCCACTCCTCTCTCAATCCCAGCGATGACAATAAAAGACTTGCAATTGATGGAGTGTTACATGTTTACACTGTTACATGCAGTGTATCTACTTGCCCCTTTGTATCTTAGTTGGTGCATAACACAACTTTGCAATATCCGCCATTTCATAGTCTCCAGCTATGGTTTCTGGTGTCCATGAAGAACTCCATCCCAGCTAGTTCTCTTTGTTTCATCAGTCCACCTCCACATTGATTTTTGTTTTCCTCTTCTCCTTTTCGGGACCAAAATTAAATGCTATTTTGTGTTGTTTTCCCATCTTTCCTAAATATGTGGCCGACCTGCATTTATCGTCTGATCTTGGTGACTTCTGATATCAGTTCACACAAGCGTGTTTCTAGATAGTTTGATTAAAAACTTTCATTGGTCGGTGTATTATCAGTATTTGTTATAGTCATGTTTCATGAGAAATGACTTACAAATGCATGTCTCTGTTCCCAGGCAAACAATGTGGTCTTGACACAGCCTGTCCACCAGACAAGATTGCCTACCGGCTGCAGTCGGGTCAGGGCGTCAACGGCCAAGCAACCATCTGCTTTGATGGCATTTAGTAAGTCACACAGAACCTTCCATCGTCTCTCGAGCCTTTTTCTTCTTGTTAATCCCTTTCTGGGTGAGAGTGGTGTCGTAAATTAATTTAATTGAGACTTTCTTTTTTCTTGTACATGTTCTTTTATTGTAAATATTGTTGTGCATAAAAGTGTTGAATCAAATATCAGTTGAATGTGGGCACATTTGGTTAAACACATTGATTTTTTTTTTATTAGAAATAATGGACTCATTCTATGTAGTAATAATAATGATGTTTTTATGCCAGACAATGAATTTTTTTTCCATTAAAAAAAAAATCCAAATGTAAACAGTATACTTAAAATGTATGTATTGTGTTATGACAAATTAAGAAAGGCAGTGTTATTTCATGCATGTTGATATGTAAACCACACCTATGACTGAAGTGAAATATTAATGTTTGAATCATGTCGATAAATTTGGTCTGCTTTACTCCAGCGCCGTGTCAGCAGAGAAGGGAAATTCACAACGTGGTATCAACATGGTGATAGTCGATGGTGAGTAGATGGCGCCACATGTGATATATTTTATTTCAGTGGTTTCTGAGCATTACAACTTCAAGACGCTGCATTGATTATTGTTGCTTTTTTGTCCTGCGTGCCGAATATTTTTTCAAACAGGATGTGCGTAATGAGGGGTGATTTTATTACAGAGAGGGTGAGTTTGTATAGTCATATAAATGTCTTGTGCGCCGTTGATTGGAGCAGAAGATTGCTGGCCCAAAATGAAATAGTCAATCGGACACGTGCCCCAGGGCAGGTGTTTCACTGACAAGTGCAAAGATGATTTCTTGGTGAAATGTTTTGACGTCTTCATCATCAAAAATACCAAAAGTACGTTCATCCATCCATCCGCTGCATCCATCCAACCATCCATACATCCATCAAAATCAGTGTCAGATACATGATCTTGCAGCAGTTAGAAGAAGGTATTTTCATCGAGATGATTCAACAACGTTTTGAAATTAAGTTGCAACGATGGCAGTACTCGTCTTCACAAGGCTACTTAGTAATGGTCACCATTTCAGCTGGTCTCTAGCTGTGGTGGCCAGTGTCCTTTGTGGCTGAGTGATTGCGTCGGTTGTCCAAACTGCTTTCACGGAGTTTACGGATCGTGCCCTCTGTAGGATATTCGCTCGAATTTCGAGTTTGCACCCTTTGAGTTTGCGCTTAAAAGTGAAGATGACCCGTGTGCTTGTACAAAACAAACTTGACCACAGTCGGCCGTGGTTTCGGGGGTTTGTCATCATTTGACGATTGGTAGTAGCCTAGCCGGTGGCTCCCGTCGATCTGATCACGTGTTATATTCAAACCTAATTTGGTGTTGCAAATGTTCAGCGCACCTCCACCGTTGTCTTCTTCTTCCTCCATATAAATGCATAATCTGGAGCAGTGTCCCACTGTTGTGATTACATACCATGTGTATAAAGTTGGTGATTATGTACAATGTGGATGTGGTGCCGGATAAAATATATAAAAAAAATGGTTATGTTCGGGATAAAAATAGTGCTACACTGTAATGCTGGCTAAAAAGGTATAAAAGTTCCATAGGTTCCACAGGTGGATACCAGCTGGTAATGAGGAGTGCTTATAGATGTCAGTCCTGCAGTAGGGGATATGATAGTGCATGTTGTGGCCTCTTGTTGTCAGCTGATATGTCAATTAGGTGGTGTGACACACAGTACATCATGGTAATCTTGGAAGTTGTCCGTCCGTTGTTGCAGGTGTTTCCAGCCAGGATTCTGGGTCGTTTCAGTGGGACTGCTAGTAGTCTTGTAGTCTCCAGTCACAAATTTTCTAGTCATTGGATTATTATTATTTATTTATTTATTATAAAGCTTTTATAGAGTGCCGTGTGTCCGGATAACAAATCTGCTCAAAGGTGCTGACAATCGTAGAGTATAAGTAAAATACACTAAATGACCTCAAACATATTAAATAGAAATTCGAAACTTTCATTTTTCATATCCAAGAATCATGTTAAATTACCTGGTAGAGGCTTTCATTGACGTGTCACGTCGACTTCATCAGTACCTATGACGCTGAATGACGTCATCGTACACGTGAGGCAGTTCGTAATTGCCCTCGTCTCTGTTGACGGGTGTTTGGGTTTTTCTGATCCAGATGGCTTCCTTGATTTGCCGAATTCTTCTGTTGGGTTCTTTGTCAACAATTTTCACTCCCTCCCAGTCTATGATATGGTTTTCAGTTGTCGCATGGTCTGTAAGGGCGGATTTATTGATGGTAGACATTAATCTTTTTTTTCCGCTCCTTGTGTATTTCTCATTTTTCGTGTTGTCTACGTTCTTTCTGTGTTCCTCCAGTCTTGTTTTGAGTAGTCTTCCTGTCTCCCCAATGTATTCCCCACCACAATTCTTGCACGGTATTTGGTACACCAGTTCGCCCTGTTCTTCTAGCTGTACTTTGTCCTTGGGATATACCAACAGGTGTCTGAGGGTGGTGTGGGGACGCATGGCCGTTGCTACTCCATATTTTTTCAGTACTCGATGTACTCTCTCTGAGACCCCCTCTATGTATGGGATGACTACTTGGCTCCGATAGTTTTTGTCCTTAGTCTTTTTGTTGGTCTTTTTCTTCTTACTGCTATCTGTCGCCTTTTTCAAGGCCCACGACGGATAGCCACATACTCTTAGAGCTCCTCTCAGGTGTTCCACCTCTTCTTTCTTGTCCCCCTCCTCCAAAGTTATTGTCTCACACCTGTTCATAAGGGTTTTGACAACTCCCAACTTCTGATGTTTGGGGTGGTGGGATGCAAAATTCAGGTATTGGTCAGTGTGCGTCTTCTTCCTGTACACTGTGGACTTCACACTGCCATCTTCCTTTCTGGTGAACTTTGCATCCAAGAAGGGCATGCTGTTGTTCTCTTCGTCTTCCCGTGTGAAAATGATGCTACCTGTGGGGTCTACAGTGTTCATGTGTTGTTGTAATTTCTTTGCCTTTCATGTGTGTACCAGGCAAATTATATCGTCCACATATCGCTTCCAGTTTCTCGGTTGGCAATCGACTGGTGCTGTGGCTATGATTTTCTGCTCCAGGTCCTCCATGTACAGGTTCACAACAATGGGGGACACTGGACTGCCCATGGCTACCCCAAACTTCTGTTGGTAAATTTCTCCTCCAAATCTGAAGTATGTCGTCTCCAAGACAAATTTCAACAACTCCATGATGTCGTCTACGTTTATATTTGTTCTCTTCTTTAGTGTCTTGTCATTCTCTAGTCTTTTTCTGATGACTGCAAGCTTCTCTGATTGGGGTCTTCGTGAACAGTGACACAAATGATTCTCCTTCTTCCATTCTCAGCTTTGTCATTTCTTTCACCAATTCTTGTGAATTTTCCGTATGGTGTTCTGTTTTTCCAACAAGTGGTTGTAGTATGTTGGCCAATTCTCTGGATACTCTGTATGCTATTGTCTGTGTGTAGTCGACAATTGGTCTGAGTGGCACCTTCTCCTTGTGGATTTTTGGTGATCCATACATCCGTGGTACTTTTTCTAGCGTAGGATATAAGTACCAGTACTGATCTTTGGTGATCTTCCCCTCCTTCTCCAAGGAATTTACCATTCTGATGAGTTCTGCCTTATATTTCTTGGTCGGATCCTTCTTTAACTTCTCATATGTCGCTTCGTCACTTAGCATTTCTTTCATTTTGTCCTAATATTCTTTCGTTTCCATGATGACTGTGGCCTTTCCCTTGTCCGCTGGGAGTATGGTGATGGACTTCTCCTTCTGCAGCTCTTTCAAGGCTGTTCTTTCTTGTCTGGTTAGGTTCTGTTTTGGAACTTTTGCTGATTTCAGAACTCCCGCGATATCTGCACGAAGTTTGTCTTTTTGTTCTTGTGGTAGTTTCCATGTCGCTTGTTCTGCCGCTACGACGAACTCCTCGGTTGGTACTTTTTTTGGCGTTACCGCGTAATTTAGTCCCTTCGCTAATATCTTATTCTGGGCCCCGGACAGTTTGTATTTCGACAGATTTATCACCCACCTTTTTAGCTGTGTTCCGGTAAGGTCAACTTCGTTTGTTCTGTCTCTTCGCTTCCAAGCGCTGAATTTGTTGTTGGTGGCGCCATTCAGCGTCATAGGTACTGATGAAGTCGACGTGACACGTCAACGAAAGCCTCTACCAGGTAATTTAACATGATTCTTGGATATGAAAAATGAAAGTTTCGAATTTGAAAACGAACTATCCTGAAGAATGTTCAGTAATATTAAATAGAAATATTAAATAGAAGGGTAAACGAATATGATTTAAAAGTAGCATATAAAAATTACATAAAATGTCAGATAAACCTGAATAAAAATAAATATATATATTTACAAGTGTATATATTATACATAAATTAAATGAATTGGCCATTTAAATACCTAAAATAAATAATGTGCTTAAATAAAATAAATACATATAATATGCTAATTAAAAAAAAAAGCAACCTAAGTACATAACCGAATGTCAACATTGCACAAATGTCACTGATGCGGACTGCAAAGTTCTTTGAAGGCCTGTCGATATAAGTGTGTCTTTAAGAGTGATTTGAAAGTGGCAACGCAGTTTGCATGCCTGACTGCATGAGGCAGGGCATTCCACAGGATTGGGCCAGCCACCGAGAAGGAACGACGGCCATAATGTTCAAGGTGATATCTTGGAACAGTCAGCAGACCTTATTCGGCCAATCTAAGTGATCTGGTCGGCATGTAGGATGTCACGAGTGATGAAATGTACACAGGGCCGAGATGGTGCACTGCACGATATACCAGCAGTAACAGCTTGAATTCAATCCGCTGGCGTATAGGCAACTAGTGTAAACGGCACAGAACAGGTGTTATGTGTTCTCGTCTCCTTGTCCTGGTAATGAGATGTGCTGCGGAATTCTGTACCATCTGCAGCTTTCGCAAGTGCGTCTCCGGCAGACCATATAACACTGCGCTGCCGTAATCAATACGTGACATGACTAAGGCGTTCACAATGGTTTTGCAGGCATTAGTGGTAAGACATTTCCGAATTAACGCGATGCTTCGGAGGTGACAATATGCCATCTGGCAAACACGACGCACTTGATTCGTCATCGACATAGTGTTGTCGAGTAGAACTGGATCTTGGTCTTGGTGTGGGGGTCCCATGATGAACTAACATATTCCATGATGGGTCTAACCAGTGTCTCGGAGAACTGACTTGATTTTTGATGGGCAGCTACTGAGGTTCCTCCTTAGGAAGGCAAGGCTCTCGTGTGCTCTCTTTGTGATGGCATCAATATGGGCATTCCAGTTCAGGTTTCCAGCAGTTGTGACCACAAGGTACTTTCCATTCTTTACGAGAGAGAGAGGTCACTACCATGGATGGTGCTGGTAAATGTAGGCTTTCGTTTCCGGATGATTCTAATGAACTCGCACTTTCTTGAACTCGATGCTATCTTCCAGTCTTTCTCCCACTTTGGCAGTTTCTTGAGGTCATCCTGCAGGCTTTGGCTGTCGTCGTTGTTCGTGATTTTTCTGTACATGAGGCTGGTATCTGCGAAGAGACAGCAGGTGGAGACGACCTTCTGTGGCATGTCATTGATGTAAAGAATGAACAGCACGCTTCCCTGTGGAACATCCGAGGTGACACTTGCAGGTTTGTATGAATGACGTTCTACCGGTACCTGCTGACTTCTACTGGATCCACTGGAGGAGGTTTTCTCTGATGCCGTAGTGTTGCAGCTTGATAGCAAGCAGCTTGTGGGACACCTTGTCAAATGCTTTGCTGCAGTCAGCAGGACTGCATCAATCTGTTCTCCTTTTTCTATTGCAGCTGCAAGGTCGTGTAGTGTTAGGATCAGCTGACTTTCACACAATCTCCTCTTCCTGAAACCATGGTGTTGGTCGGACAGGATGTTGTGTTTATCCAGGTGTTGCATGATCTGACTATGGATGATGTGCTCCATCACCTTGCTGCATACCAAGCTTAGTGATATGAGCCGATAGTTGGCAGGATTGCTCCGGTCTCCCTTGAATATCGTTGTGATGTTGGCTTTCTTCCAGTCATCTGGTGCTGTGCCCTGTAGCAACGATGCTTTGAAGATCAAAGTTAGTGCTGGAGCGATTCCTTCTGCAAAGTCCTTCAGAAGTATGTTTGGTATTTTGTCTGGGCTAGTTGCTTTATGTGGTTTAAGGCCAAGGAGAAGCCATGTCTACTGTAAAGTGGTGCATATCGAGGTATGGTTCACCACTCATGGATGGTATGCTGGTGTTGTTTTTGGTGGTGTAGACACTGCTGAACTGGTCATTCAAAATAGTGGCCTTCTTGTGGGGGTCGTTGACTGTCATCTTTCTTCAGGGGGGCTACACCGCTACTGTCACATCTCCGCTACTGTCACATCTCTTCCTTTTGATAAATGTATATAACTTCTTCAGATTCCCATTGTTGGTGATGATGTCCTTGACGTAACTGTTGTACACATTCCTACACTCGCTCCTGCAGTCCTTCTTGAGTCTTTCATAGTGGTGAACATCCTCTTGCCTTCCTGTCAACCTACATAGCTTCAGAAATGCAATGAAACAATAGGCAGTTTCTCTGTGTGTAATGCTCCTGGGCATCGATTGCGTAACTGAGAGTTCCAGATCTAACAATTGTTTCTGGATCGTGTCCAATTTTTTTGCCATTTGCCATGTTCGATGTTGCAGGAATCATGAATGTCTTGTTTGATACCATCCAACACACAAGCTTGAGTGATGTGTTTTAACAGCGTGTCTTTGAAGTTTTGACATTCTAACAGTTTAGTCACTATCACCTCTGTGACAGTGGCTAAGATTATACTGTCGTCGTTTTCAGTTAGTGTGAGAATGGCTGATCTAACGTCGCCATCTTCTATGCCCAGTGGCAGTGTATCCAGCAGGGAGTGGCTCTCTTTGTGTTGTGCTTTCCCACTTTTCTTCTTTGCCTTTCCCGACATCATGCGGTTGGAGAGAATTTGCAAAGCAAATCCTGAATGTTATATATTGTCTTCAGTTATGATGAATTGTAGCTAAACACTTGCAGAGCAGATTTCCAACGATATTAGCACGCCGCTATCTTATCTTACCCATGGTCACTGTTGGTTCGTGTTTTGACCAGTACCAGTGGCATCGCTGTTTGGGGGAAATAACTACGACATTCTCCCCCCTTGTGTTTTTAAAGCTGTCATCCTGTTTTCTAAAGCTATAATCTAAATAAAATATCCATAACCCATCACAGCATAAAAGATTCCTATACCCATAGTGCATTAACCATTTCAGTTAAGTACTACAGCCCTGATCAGCTGTGACCACTGAATACTGCATTCCCAGTGAATATACAAGACAATTGACTACCTCACTTCAAGTCAAGATTTGAGTAATAAAAATGCATTTTATGAATAGGAATGTTATACATTTTCGGAAAGCATGATAATCAGCGAGTAAAATTAGCCATATCATTTTACATTCCGTCGTCATGGTAACCAACAATCCAAGATTTCAACATTTTTGCAGTTGCTGAACACAGTTGTATACCGTTATATATTTAATACAAAACTACTCATATTGATTATGTCACAGGAGTGTACAGTGATGTAATATACAATATCAAGTAATGAGGCACATCTTCCCAGAATAGGTGCCCTCGGAAACCCAGGGGACTCACTCTATAGGGAGAAGGGGCACGTTTGGAATGGGCCTACCAAAAATCCTTTCTTCACTTCTGCATTGATTAATTGGCTGACTATTTTGGGCTGAGCTTTTGCTGATAGATTATTTGGGCAGTCCAAACTGGCTACTGGCAGATTACCTATTCCAGTATAGATGCCCTCCCTTAAACCTGTAATCAAATTTGTCACAAAGGCTCTATTTGGGTGTCCCACTAGTTCGTTCTCCAGTCGGTCAATGTCGATGGGAGTTTGTGTCACAGTCTGTCCACCAAGTGTGGTCGTTCTACTACATGTGTCTGTCACCCCTAGTCACTGGGTGGCTTTGGTGGGTTGTCATTTGGTGTTTTGGTCCATTGTCTCTCTAATCTGCTTCTAATGTCGGGTCTAGCTGTGCAGGATATACTAGCATGTGGTGCTTTGCAAACCAGACAGGAGTGCAGGAATCTACAATTCGGCCTCGAGCTCCGAGTTGAAATTGTTGCATATTTCTCAATGTCCTAGGCCAACCCTGGGCCTGCCTTGTATGTCTGACTGCCTGCCTGAGCTATTAGCTCAGGCAGGCAGTCAGACAGTGAAGAACGGTGATATTCATAGAATGCGTTGCCATCAATCCGCATTGCAATACCCACTATGATGGCTTCATAAGCATCTAGTTCCTGGCGTCGGTTCCACACCTCACACGTGATGTTACGGAATTTGTTGAATGCACAAATAAATTCTGGGAGGGTTAAATTTTGATTAAGACGAGGATCAGATGACCAGCGTAGCGGCTATACTCGCCGAAGTCAGAGTGTGGAATTAACAAAGAAGCTAAATTAATGTCTACTGAGGACGATCGCAGCACGAACAGCAGGTGATACAGTCTCCACTGCTGGCAGATTGTCAGACGGAATTCCCGTCGTCATGCATTGTAGCCATCGTTGCAGTAGGCAGTAGTTGAACGTGACGACGTTCCCATAGCACTTTCGATAGCCTCCATTGCCGTCATCAGTGAATACGCAGATGAGTTCGTAGCAATGGGAACAACAGGCGGGTCGATGTCAGATTTCGTTTCGAGCTGGCATCAGTGGTCCGGTCGTGGTGCAGGTCGTTGCTGGGGCGGTTCTCTGTCTGGTGGTGAGTGGTCGTCCTTCCATCAATTCGTTCAGCCTTGTCGTAATCGCAGACATAGACGTTTGAAGCGCACGTACAACATCAACGAGTGGCTCCATCTCGGGGCTAAGCTCGGGTGAATATTCATGTGTCGTGTTCCATAGCCATATGGTATCCTCACCTGTGTCCCAGTCTGACCCACGTCCGAGACAGACACAGTAGGTCTAGACGCTGGATGTCGTTGATGAGCTCTAGTTGCGACTCGGTTCAAATCTGCTACAACATTTCATCGGCAGCTAGTAGTGGACGGCGTAGCAGTTGGTCGATTTGACACTGAAGTTGGTGGCGGCATCACACGGGCAGCGGTGACGTCAGACATGTCGCAGCTGCAGTCGTCTTTGCGAAAGTTATCAACATCTCATTCCCTGATCCTCAATGTGATGACGCAGTGAAGCCGAAGACCAGTTAGGAGGATGTGTAGAGACAGAACTTATTTCTTGGTGAGGTAATTCGACGTTGTTGCTTACGTTGTCGAATACAGCCATACCCCCTGGCCCGTGTGGAACGGCATCAGCAGCTGATTCTCTGCTAGGACGAGCTAATGACGTGTATCGTCGTCCAGTGGCCTGCCGTTTAGGTCGACCACGGGGCATTGTTAGCGCCGCTAAGTTCGTCGACATCGTTATTGTGTCGATCATTAACATCCAACAAAGTTTCTTTGCTAAAGCTATCAAATAATCTGTTCAAAACATGATGGCAAATTGCTAGTTGAAGTAATGCCATCTGCCATTGTGGCCACCGCAGATTTTGATAATCCATCATTAAAAACCGCGAAAATTAAAATGGATAACCCTGTGAATTACTCAAACCGGAGCTCACCATGCAATACCAATATCATGGATCCACATTAAAAACTTCTTTGTTTGAAAACACCTCTGCGTCTATGTAAAATTTTTTGATTGATTACAAACTCTACAGTAACATCCAGAAAAAATGATTGTTATCATAACCATGGGGCTGAATGAAAATTCTGGATGTTAGCGTGCCAATTAAGTTATATGCCCTAACATACACCATGAGCTAGAAGTTGAAATGAGTGCCAGCCCATGCTGCAACATACATGTATACCACTCAAGCAAATAGCACGGATGTGTAATTAAGACGATAATAACGTAATTTGCCTATGACGCAGTATAGAGAACAGCTATATAGGCTACTGCACATGTAGACTGTACAAGAAGTTTGAGAATGGTATGATGACATCGCTTAACTTAAAGCTGAAGTGTTTTCAAGAGCATGTTAGTTTGGAAATTACCACTGTCTGGCAGCAAACTGAGCCGCCCCCTGAATTGAACGGACATATTTTCGCATCCCAGCTGCACTCGGGTAGACCCCAAACCTGTCAAAATACTGCTCCCAGACTGCGTGCATGCCGCAGTGTCTCCTGGTCAAAGAGTCCAATGTACGGTTCACGACAAACCGGGCCTCGTTAAAGTCGGCACGCGTAGGAAACCGACGCCCCCCGGGCTGGATACAAAGCGACACAAGGGAGGATTTGACACAAAATTACCTCAGACACCATGTCTAATGCCAATACTGACTGGGGGAAGGAAACAAAGTGTGAGGCAAGACGACACAGATCAACACTGGGGCAAGACAGATCGTTAGTGCCAGTATCCACAATCACCGTTCTGGGGCCTAACTCTCGAACAAGCGGCAACTCAGCCAGCAAGCACTCCACTTTAAAGCCCTGATCTCATGGTAAAAAACTGTGGAATATTGGGCAGAAACACCCAAATCCACCCCAATGACCGGTGTCGTGTCCTCGCGACGCATTAACCTCTCTTGCAACCTCCTAACGAAACTATAACTAATAACTCTGGAGTGCAGTCCATCGTGAGACGAAGGCAAACAAATTACAAAATGGCGGCGAACAAAAGAAATAGGAAAGGGAACACAACAAGTTCACCTAACTCAAGGATTATCAAAGTAATCCCACGTGAATCAAAGCGTGTAATTTCACTAAACTATATACACTAAGTCTCAACAGAATAGAAACAACTTTGAACGCTACTAACCTTGAAATTGTCGATGAAACGAATCTTCCTTTGTGTTGAAACTGATTCACATCTAACGCAGTCGGAATCTCAACACAAAGGGAACGATTAAAATGTGCCTCGTTTTGAGAACATAGAGCTGACCATGGGTCCATATTAAACATTTCTTTGATAGAAAACACCTCTGAGTCTATGTAAAATTGATTGATCACAAACTTTACATTAACATCCAGAAAAACCAATAATAACCATGGGCCGAATGAAAAATTCTGGATGTCTACAATTAAATTAAATGCCCTAACATTCATCATGAGCGAGAAGTTGAAATGAATGCCAGCCCTTGCAGCAACATGTATCAAGCAAATAGCACGGACCTATATTTAAGATGATAATAAACATAATTTGCCTACCAAGCAGTATAGAGAACAACTATATACTGCACATGCAGATACAGATTGCACAAGAAGTTGTGAATGCCATGATGACTTAGCTTAACTTAAAAGCTGAAGTGTTTCAAAAGCAATCTAGCTGAGGAATTACCACTGTCTGGCAACAAACTGAGCCCCCCCCCCCAATTAAGCGGACATTTTCGCATCCCAGCTGCATTAAGATGGACCCCAAACCTGTCAAAATACTGCTCCCATTCTGCGTGCATGCCATGATGTCTCTAGTAGTGAATACGGGGCAAGTCCCTTGTCAAAAAGTCCATCACACGATTCACGATGAACCAGGCTTCAATAAAATCGGCACGTGTAGGAAACCGATGCCACCCGGAGATTTACACACGATGCTTGTATGAGAGTTTCTGCCAGCTGTTGCTTGGCAAGTACATGCCCCTTGTCAGCATACCGAAGAGACGATCGTTCTGATGGTAGATCCTTCTCGACCAGCTTTGTATGAAACAAATTCCTTGCAGGCCCACAATTCTTGCCAGAAATTTCTGCTTGACCCATCAACTCAATCACACACTTGATCATATCTTTTGTGAACTTGTTTGACTTCTCTTCTCGCATCGTGAGAACTGGCTCTCTGTCAAGCACATTTGTAGCAAGGTAGTCATTATGCATGTGTTGAAGTTGGGTTTCTCTTCTCTAGTCTTCCGTTGGACTTGTGTGTGTTTGACAGGAGTATTTTTGTCTGTTTAATTTTCGTTAGCAATTTAAAAATGGTCTGCTTTGACTTTGTCACGTATTCTTGGTTGAGAAATCAGTCCTGCTCTTTTAATCTCTTTTTCCATTTCTTCATCATTCAATAATAGGGGGCATGTTGCACCCTAGGCAGTTCCTGTGTCTTCTCTTCAAAGGCACACTGGATCTTCTCAAGTTCAAGTATGCATTTGTCGTGTTGACGTTGCAGCGCTGTCAATGAATCATCTTTGAACTTTAGGCCCTGAACTGTGTTCAGCATCTGGGCATCAAAGTCTTGAGTCTTGTCAGTGATTAGCTGTTGAAGGGTCTTCGTCTTGAGTTGTTCAACTTTCAGGTCTTTGGCTGCCACCTCCAGGTCTCCCTTCAACTTCCTGATTACAACTCCTTTCGAAGCGGAAAGTAACGGTAACTGCTCAGTGTTTGAAAGCTCATTGTCCTGCTTGGCAAAAGTTGTGGTTGCATCTTGGTCCAACTTCACATACTTGCCACAAGGAAGACTTGATACTGTGTCAACTGGACCATAGGCCATTTCCAAGAATTGTGTGTAATCAGTGTTGCGATTTCGTGACTTGCACTTCTTTCTCGCAGTGTCCTGGATGACTAAGTTCCTTTCTGAATGACTCGTCATCCAAAGCCATACCAGATGAATTCACTCAAAACTGAGGAATATCAAAGTAACAAACAGTAAAACATTACGTATCACGTATATATACTGTAGACAGAAGTCTAAGCAGAATATACACAACTTGGAACAATACTAACCTTAAAATCGCTGATGAATTTAATCTTCCTTTGTGTTGAAAAACAAAGACGTGTTACGCAGACAAATTCCAACACAAAAGGAAAGGTCCCAGCTCGGCCTTGTTTTGAGTCCGGGTAAATGTTTACGTAATCTGAACCATTGGCAGACTATCATTGAACAAAGCATTTATACACATCTTTGCCTCACATTGTATAAATACTATTTTAACGTATGTAAAAATAATCATAACTCGCAAATGTATCATGAGGTCACACCATTGATAATAATATTATGACTAATAAGCAAATGACTACTGGCTAATATGTGAACTTCACCAT
This sequence comes from Escarpia spicata, assembly GCA_963995525.1. NCBI lineage: Eukaryota > Metazoa > Annelida > Polychaeta > Sabellida > Siboglinidae > Escarpia > Escarpia spicata. The sequence continues at coordinate 52,303,183 of OZ023205.1, forward strand.
ATGGGTGGGGGTCACTCCGCCACTAGGTCACCCAAATTGTGACCGACCTCCACCAGATAAGCCTCTCTTCAAGTAAAAGCTACAGGTAATAACAATTAAAAGTATAATACAGTTACTCATGCCCGAGCTGGGATATCAGCTTTAGACTCCGCCACTGTCAGGGCCTAGACTAATCCACAACTCGGAGTACCCAACATACAACTATTAACTCCGTCACTGTCAGAATCTCGGTCATATCCCTATTGTGTACTTAACCCCCTTTCATACCAGAAAATATAAGTAAAGATAGTTAAAGACTCTGCTCCTAACAGAGCCTCCAATTGTTTGCATGATGGTTAAATAAGGATAAAAACCAAAGCCTCGCGAATCGCTTGGAAGTGTAAGTTATATAGGACATGCCTCCAAAATTGTGCATGTTGGTTAAATACAAAAAATCCAAAGCCTCCGTAATTGCTTGGTGGTCTACGCTATATAGAACATGCCTCCAAGAGTTTGCATGTTGGTTAAATAATAATACTCCATAGCCTCCGTAACTTGGCGGCATCTACCCCCTTTTATCGCCCAATCACTGACACTGGTGAACCGACTTCACTGCACTAAACACTGCCCCTTTTATGTACGAAACTGCTTGTGGTTCCCCAAATCGTTAAAATGGACCCCATCTGGATGGAATATCTGACGCTGGACATTCCCAAACCCTTTATGCCTCCAGAACGATAAACGGGGATCATCACACACAGCCTTCAAAAACTTATTAATCTCATTATCTCTAACCGTACCTTCCTCGTAGGTGATGTGTCGATAGGATTCCCTTCTTACAATTAGCGTTACAACCACCTTTTTAAGGCCCAGGCCCAACAACTCGTGGGCGAACTCGTACAAACGCATCCCTACCTTCAATGTTTGCGGGGGCCCTGCGTGATCTATGTCGTTACCGCCGATTCACAGCACACAAACGCTACAGCATACAGCGGCTAACTGTCTCCTAAGACTTCTGTTACCTTCAAGCGAAGCCACAGTTTCCCCTCGATACCCATGAAAGGCTATCTGGCAATCCACGCAGTCTAAAAGGAACCGGAAAATCTTACCTCAGTCGATGCGACAAACTTCTCACGTCAGAAAATATGCGAGTCTCCGAGGATCCACACTACGTCACGGCATGTCGCCATCCTGAAGCATCTAACCATAATTGCTTTGGTTGCATTTGACCAGGATATCCACGGGGCAGTGTTGATGATTAAACACAGGGGTGCCCCCTCTTGCCCCACAGTCAAAGAAATGGAAAATGGATCACATCTGCATGTACGCTTATTTAGATTTAAGAAAACATGTGAAACGATGTCAGGGATATGTGGTATATCCTTTATTGAACACATAATCATGTTCTTACAATCCTGTATTGGAGAATGTAGTCACTAGTTCTTAGGACTGTGGTCCTACTGCGTGCTACACCTAGTGCATGCTGGGATTGGTTTTCTCCTCAGTGATTGGTGTGATACTTTGGTCACTCAGGTGAAGTTTGGTTCAGGTAGTATATGCGGAATATTTACTTTACACAGATTTGGGGTGGACACAAACATGGTATCATTAGTTCTGTACACTTGTCTATGAACTGACTTCTGGTGGAGTGAGGAGGAATGTGGAAACTTGTCTTGTGTTTGTGACTTCCACAATCTTTACACTTGTCGTTACAGATGTGAATAATTGGAATTGGTTGGTGTTTCATCTAATAACCAGGTGTCTGCCAACAGTGCCCGGGGTAGGCTATGACCAGACGTAATTTTGTCAGAAATCTTTCAATGTTGGCGCGTCACTTGATACAGTAAATACCACTTTGTCAGCTTCACCTTACTAAAGAGGATGAGATTGTTTCTTGCAGTCTGTATTGGAGAGTGTAGTCACTAGTTCTGAGAACTACTGCAGATGATGATCCCTTCTGTCATAATGTATGATTTTATATTGTTTTGACAACATAATAATGCAGGACTTGGGTTACTGATATGAAGTGAAATATGTGGGATATGCCATTCTTTCACGACGTAAATATTGAATAAATTAGACTTTTGATCGACAGATATTGAGACAGCTCATTTTCCTGACGTTCCTTCATTTTACATGTGTCTACTTGCTTCTTGTCTTGGAGAGTGTAATCACTAGTTCTTAGAACATTGCGACAATGTGGTTGCTTATGTGGCAAAACTCTTGTGTCTTGGTCAGTTTGGGCACATGCCATGATTTAGACTGTCAGCTGCACTGGCCACATGATAGAGACCACCCAACCTTTGTATAGCAATAAGGTCCCCCGTGTTCTCATTGGTCTCACAGCCATTCCAAACTAAATAATGTCTATTCTCTGGGCAGTTAGACAATGAGCCCCAGTGATTTTCTTCCCTTCTTCCACCAGCAGTTTCCTTTTTCAAATTCCGAAGTCTATTCCCAACCCTTTTTTGGACATGCCCAACACATTCTGATTTAGCAACCTCCATTATAGGGATTTGAATTCTTCACTCTGGAATAGGATGTTGAATCCCCCCATCACCAACGTAGTTCACATATCGGAGCACTTTGCGAGTGTTCTCAGATCTACTGAAGATTCTCACTGTTCCGATTGGTTCCATGGCACTTAAGAAATGATCCGCCAAACATTCATGGTCAGCTCTCCATTTCAAATAAGCAGAAGTCATGTTTCTCCCAAACCTGACAGCCTTTGTAAATATTAGGCAGAACTTCAATGCCCACACATTTGTCAGAGGAAATGGCAGAGACAACACATTGGTGGCTAGCATGACCACACCATTGCCACGTGCCATCCACAGACATGGTACAGTCCTTTCCGACCAAGTCCTTCACCTCCTCATCTGCTTTGACAGTGCTTTCAGTTGCCACAGACTTGGCTGCAGCATGCTTTTTCTTCAGGAGACTGTTGTATAGACTCTGACTGTTAGGACATTTGGTGAGTTCATGAACTTACAGAAATGTTTGAAGGTTATCTGTATCCCTTCCTGAGGGAACGTACATAGGACACCATTTAGGTGTTCACTTCAACCCTTCCTGAGGGAACGTACATAGGACACCATTTAGGTGTTCACTTCAACCCTTCCTGAGGGAACGTACATAGGACACCATTTAGGTGTTCACTTCAAAAGGGCGATTTTTGCCCCTATTTATATCAGTTTGTTTGCATTTGTTTTATGTTTTCATTAGGACAGTCTGACCACATCCATGGCACTTTCCTACAATAGCATAGGCAAAACCCTTGGCAGACCCATTATCAAGACCACACTGTACAGGGCCTGTACATTCTGCACAAGTCACTATGGAGGATAGGAACTGCATCAAGTTCTGCACATCAACAAGAATAAAACCCTCTGTTACAAATTCAGTGTCAGTCTGATATTCTTTGGGTTCAAGGTTACCATCAATTTTCCTTGCAGAAGCCAAAATATTCACCTCAGAGTTTGATTTTGAATCAGCTGGTTCAGTTCCATAGATGCTGCCTTATTTGTTTTTCATTCTCTTTGCAACACAACCATTTACTGTACGTTTTTTCCTCCTTCCAAACTGTTTCTTGTCACCCATATTGATTATTTGTCAAATAAAGATGTCTCTGAACACATATGTGCCGACTATAGGATCGGATGGTAACTTTTGATGGAGTTTCAAGGCGGATGACAATCAGACTCACAGACAAGTGCAGACTGACTACTTTTAGTAGCCATCCCATGCTCATTTGTAAAATCCCCTTTGATTGGTCAGTTCTTTAACTTGCTATAGGCTTTTTCAAAATCAGAGGCACTGGAATTTTTCACTTTGATGAAGTAGATGGGGTTGTATCCAAGACCTAAATATGTTGCTAAGGAGCATGTATTTGTATTTTTATGGGGAAAGCAAGCAAACATACTATTCATATGTGATAAATGAGTCTTTATATGTAAAAATCTCAAAAATGATTTTTTGTGTGAAAAGTTACATTTTTGGGAGTATACACTGGAACTGGAACAGACAGTAAATAAGCAAATACAAAGCATGTAACGACAATGTCAAAAAGAAGACATTTCTGTCAGGAGACTCTCACTAAGGCATTATAAATATGCCGCTGATGTGAGAGCCACCCACCCACTTGTAATTATAACTAAATATTCCTACAAATCCCATTGTGGTATAAAGATTGAAAGAAAGTTCGGGTATGTTGGTAGGCTAAGTGCATATGTACCAGTTTGTGTCCGTGCAAATATCTTTGTAAAGTGCTAATAAGTATGTAGAAAAACCATAGAGACTATGTGTGTATATCTTATCCAAAATGCAGGGTGGCATTTTTCGAAGTAAAGTTGGTAGGTAATATCGATACCTACCTTAACCCATTTTATCCTGAATCTACTGCAGATGAGCTGCAGCCAGTTCCTGAAGAAATTCAATAAATCCTGTTTCAGCAAAATGATAGGGTATCAGTTGAAATGGCTATAACTTCATTGTTTCACAACCAAATTTCAAATGTGATGCATCATTGTAAAGAAGATAAAACATTCTTTGCAGTGATGTAGATAACATGTAATGCTCTCATACTTACTATATGTGACAATGTGTGAAAGATGTACCAATAAAATCAAACTTAAATTGTTTGTAATTTTTTGTTTCAACTGATATTTACACCATGAAGGAAGCAACTTGTCAATGAGCAAGTTTTTTATATTATAGATCATTATCTCAAGGATAAAATGCAAACAAAAATTGAAAACATCTATTGGATAATAAATCTGTACTGTCCAATTTTGTAGTACATCCGTACGAATTTATAAAGGGTAGAATTATTAAATTTGGTATATAAACTAGAGTTGACTACACCTCATGTTAGTGTTCATTTCAGTAACTAGCAAGAATACAAATATACAAGTAAAGGATCGAAGAAACATCTCATCATGAAATGTAATATTTTATTATATTCATAAAAGCGAAAAACGTTCATTCTCATTGTATCACAGCAACAAGTCTGTGTCTACCCAACCCACTGGGCACTGTCATCTAGTCCATTAGTCCATCATGTGTCTACCCAACCCACTGGGCACTGTCATCTAGTCCATTAGTCCATCATGTGTCTACCCAACCCACTGGGCACTGTCATCTAGTCCATTAGTCCATCATGTGTCTACCCAACACACTGAACACTGTCATCTAGTCCATTAGTCCATCATGTGTCTACCCAACCCACTGGGCACTGTCATCTAGTCCATTAGTCCATCATGTGTCTACCCAACACACTGAGCACTGTCATCTAGTCCATTAATCCATCATGTGTCTACCCAACCCACTGGGCACTGTCATCTAGTCCATTAGTCCATCATGTGTCTACCCAACCCACTGGGCACTGTCATCTAGTCCATTAGTCCATCATGTGTCTACCCAACCCACTGGGCACTGTCATCTAGTCCATTAGTCCAACACGTGTCTACCCAACACACTGGGCACTGTCACCTAGTCCATTAGTCCAACATGTGTCTACCCAACCCACTTGGCACTGTCACCTAGTCCATTAGTCCAACATGTGTCTACCCAACCCACTGGGCACTGTCACCTAGTCCATTAGTCCAACATGTGTCTAACCAACCCACTGGGCACTGTCACCTAGTCCATTAGTCCATCATGTGTCTACCCAACCCACTGTGCACTGTCATCTAGTCCATTAGTCCAACACGTGTCTACCCAACAGACTGGGCACTGTCATCTAGTCCATTAGTCCAACATGTGTCTACCCAACACATTGGGCACTGTCATCTAGTCCATTAGTCCAACATGTGTCTACCCAACACACTGGGCACTGTCATCTAGTCCATTAGTCCAACATGTGTCTACCCAACCCACTGGGCACTGTCACCTAGTCCATTAGTCCATCATGTGTCTACCCAACCCACTGTGCACTGTCACCTAGTCCATTAGTCCATCATGTGTCTACCCAACCCACTGTGCACTGTCATCTAGTCCATTAGTCCAACACGTGTCTACCCAACAGACTGGGCACTGTCATCTAGTCCATTAGTCCAACATGTGTCTACCCAACCCACTTGGCACTGTCACCTAGTCCATTAGTCCAACATGTGTCTACCCAACCCACTGGGCACTGTCACCTAGTCCATTAGTCCATCATGTGTCTACCCAACCCACTGTGCACTGTCATCTAGTCCATTAGTCCAACATGTGTCTACCCAACACACTGGGCACTGTCATCTAGTCCATTAGTCCAACATGTGTCTACCCAACACACTGGGCACTGTCATCTAGTCCATTAGTCCAACACGTGTCTACCCAACACACTGGGCACTGTCACCTAGTCCATTAGTCCAACATGTGTCTACCCAACCCACTGTGCACTGTCATCTAGTCCATTAGTCCAATGTGTGTCTACCCAACACACTGGGCACTGTCACCTAGTCCATTAGTCCAACGTGTCTACCCAACACACTGAGCACTGTCACCTAGTCCATTAGTCCAACATGTGTCTACCCAACACACTGGGCACTGTCATCTAGTCCATTAGTCCAACATGTGTCTACCCAACACACTGGGCACTGTCATCTAGTCCATTAGTCCAACATGTGTCTACCCAACACACTGGGCACTGTCATCTAGTCCATTAGTCCAACATGTGTCTACCCAACACACTGGGCACTGTCATCTAGTCCATTAGTCCAACATGTGTCTACCCAACACACTGGGCACTGTCATCTAGTCCATTAGTCCAACATGTGTCTTCTCGTGTGATCTGCCACACAGGTTCCAGTTTGGTGAACTGGTTCCTGGCACTGGCGACAACCGTACTTCGTAACGCCGGCGTTCACCTGGGCCTGCTCGCAGCGAACACTTGTGACACACGTCTTGTATTGCTCGTACATAGGCACTATCTCATGAGGAGCTGCGGCTCGGTGCAGGTAAAAGGGGGGACGCACATGCTGATCTAACATCGCCGATCAGTTCTAGTGACAAATCTTCCACGAAGTCCTGGAAGACAGGCCACTGTGCCGCTGCTTCTGCCGGGTTGGTTGCAAATGGGAGTATCTCCAAATGCAATCAAATCAATCACGAGACATCACCTGCGAGTATCTCGTCTCGTAGATCCACTTCGTCTTCCTCCAGTAGTCATGTCTACGGGGAAGACACAAAATCCCCATCAACAATGTCAGGCTAACGAACGCTTTCACCACCGGGACGGTGACCGGGTCACATCGAGGGGCTGACGGCGGCGGGTTAGCTGCTCACTGCTGCTCGGCGTAGCGATTGGTTTCAACACCATCCTGTCACTCTCGGTAGCCATAGTACCATGTTTGGGGACATTTGGTGTGAAGGAGCAACAATGTATGGAATGTTTCTGACACAAACTGCTTTATCTCTTGAAAGAGATACCGCTGGAGTTCTGGGACTAAACCCTTTTGGTAAGACAAGGGGCATGCCTGCTACAGCCTACAGGTGGATGACATTTCGCTAGATTCTTTCAACTCCCAACTGAATCCGAAAATTCATGGAGCTTTACATCAGAACACCGTTCTCTAAATTCAATGCATGAGAATGATACCGGTATATCCTCTGAGTACGGGGCTCACAGTAGTTTCAACCAAATGTCATCAGTCGTCTCATCAGCACTTTCCTGGTATCATATACCCTAGTTGCCTCTTCTCCCGTTATTGATAGCAGTCTTGCTATTTGCCCTTTTTCTTCCTGCTTGCATATTCCTGACGCTAACTCGTGGCAATGCCATATTTATTTCCAGTGTCCCCATCTTGTGGCTAAAGTAGTCGTTACCATCAATAATTGTCTGGCCAGTGGCAGATTTGCAATAACTGGCGGCATTGCTGATGGCATTTCAACCATTTCACCATCTGTGGTTGCCATTCTAAGCAATATCTATGGGAGCAGTCTGGTACACATATATTCTAGTCATGTGGCAGTGCTCTCTAAGTTTCTAGCACTTTTTGTCGCAGCTTCATGTGTTGCATTTCATGCACACCTTGTTCAAAGTTGTTAGCTGATCTGGCGCCGTGTCGCATGTTTTGATGATGACAGCACTAAACTGACACAGTGGAACAAACAGTTTAAACAGGTATTTTAATCAAGATAATATGGCTCGACCTCTAGTGGCCCTCTAGCGGCCCCAGATCTCAAAGTAAGTAACCAGCACACAGCAGGAGTGGCGTCTAGCGAATTCACTTGTAATACATTATTACTGTTCGTCACGGTGCTATTTCTTGATACCTGTCTATACTACCATACGTTTCTGTGTATAATATACCTCCATGTGTAATACACACCCCAACTTTTACTACATTCTGACAGAATTTCTATATTACCATGTATAATGTGAGGCATTGAGAATGACAAGGGCGAGCCCTCCAAATTCAAGTTTTGAGAAAACAAGCTTCAAAGTTTGACAACAATAAGCACCATAAAATAATAAAATATTAACCAATATTGACAAACTTGTATAATGTGAGTGGTGACTTTTTCTATACTTTGCCTAAGAAGCTACGCATCAACTCACTGTCACTCATAGAGTACATATGTATGGCTAACATCTGGTTAGAGAAAATGCCTCGGATGCAGCGTTTAGCATTTATGAAACCTCTAGTAGGAATAGTTGAGGGTTTCCTTCTCCAGGAGACGTCATCTCTCATGAAATTTGCGTCAAAAGAAAGTATATAGATCAAGTTCTGTTTCCAGCTCTGGTATCCTCCTTGAAATGCTGCAACTTTAATTGGGCAGTGAACTAAACTCCCATGTATATGGAGTCAAAAGACAGTGCTTTCACTGGAATTATGATGGAACGGATGACTACAGCTGTGCTCGAGTGCAACTGCTTTTGCAGATAAATGACATCTACTTAGTGTTTACAAAGTGAGTGGTGACGTATAGTGTAGCAAAACAAATTAATAATAAGAGAACAGAAATGTCAAACAAGGGCACGCCTCTAACACAAACTGCCTAAATAAATGGAAGGCAGTACACTGTCAATAGATGGAAGGCAGTACACTGTCATTATATGGAAGGGAGTACACTGTCATTATATGGAAGGCAGTACACTGTCATTATATGGAAGGCAGTACACTGTCATTATATGGAAGGGAGTACACTGTCATTATATGGAAGGCAGTACACTCATTATATGGAAGGGAGTTCACTGTCATTATATGGAAGGGAGTACACTGTCATTATATGGAAGGCAGTACACTGTCATTATATGGAAGGCAGTACACTGTCATTATATGGAAGGCAGTACACTGTCATTATATGGAAGGGAGTACACTGTCATTATATGGAAGGCAGTACACTGTCATTATATGGAAGGCAGTACACTGTCATTATATGGAAGGCAGTACACTGTCATTATATGGAAGGCAGTACACTGTCATTATATGGAAGGCAGTACACTGTCATTATATGGAAGAAGGTGGCAAGGTGGGCTGGAATGGATTGCTGCGGTAGTGGTTTGTAATTCTCTCAGGTTAGCCCAAAGATCGGGCACGCAGAACCTTGCAATCACGCGAGCTCCACCCTCCAATGTTCTCACGGACATCGTTGTCCAATGTTGCTGCATCGCCCCTAATGTCCTTAGTTCTCTCACGGATCTGGTCGCCGGTGTGCCATGCTAAATAAGGATGCAGGCTGTGAAATGCACATCCTTCTCTTGTATGCCGACCTCCCTTGCACGCCAGCTCCTCACCGCAGGGACGTTGTAGTACACCACTTTTCTTTCATGTGCCACATCAAGGTCAAATTTGTCGGCCACGATGGATGCATCAATCACGTAGCATGCGTCATGCTTCTAGGCAACTATGTCAGGTTTCTGCACCCCCGCCGGGGTGGGTATGGGGAGGTTCCAGCCGGGTGGTATATCCTCCCTTTGCCAACACCGAGTCATGCCTAGACACTAATCCTTCGACTTGACACAGTTTACAAAGCTACGCCCATTTAAAAGGGCTGCTCCAGCCACCATTCAACTATTCACAAACCCAACCTCGTGGCATCCTCAAAGGCCCTGCAGGTGTAGAAACTAACTTTTTTCACCACTAGTCCACAGGACTAGTGGCCAGTGAAGTTCGCTAGTTCGCAGTCACATCTACTAGTCCCGTCAACGTAAACGACACAAAGTCAACATAACCAAAATATATACAAAATTTATTTATAAAAAACACATGCGATACATCACATGTGACAGATCTCACACGTCCTCAGAACCATCCGAGTACCCGTCCTCACTGTCTTCCCAGGCCACAAACTCGAGCCGCCTGGCCCTAGGGCCACTGTCATTCCACAGGTGGATGGCGGCAGTTGGGTCGAACTCTGCAATGCTCACAGTGTGGAACGAGACGTGCAACGGGTCGGTCAGGATATCATTCCCTAGGTTGGTCCTCCAGTCCGTCTTTACCAGCTTCAACTCAGAGAAGCCACGCTTGGCATCTGCAGAATGCGCTGGCATGGTCAGGACGATGTCAACCAGAGCCAGGAAGTTTCGGTGGTCTACAAGATGTTGTCTGTTGACGCCCTCCCATGTCAACTTACCAACATCCTTGTCACTGTAAACAAATACATTCCAAACTTTATATTCTATCCGACAACTGTATTTATGCTGCGAACAGCAGCTGTAATTGGTCATCACAAACTTATGTAGCTGCCTGTTGCTGATCTCTGGAAACACTACCTTCTGTAGATTATTAAAAAAAATTTTTTTAACAATAAACCCATAATGCATCACATCAACTAACACGCACCTTCCACATTTGTTTCTGGCCAAAGTGTGAAGTTAGCCATCTGGGCTGCCTGCAGGATACCAGTCTGGGCATCATCGAAGTGATGCTGCAGGCACTCACCCAGGTGGTCGATCGTGCTGACTCGAGCTGAGGAGAAGGCAGGCTTGGCCACAGTTTTCAAATCGTGGTCAGGGAAAGTCGCACCTGGCATGAACTTTCGGAGTGTTGGACCATCTCTGTAACAAAAACCATAGGCACAATCAATAGACAACTACATTAGCTCCACTCGGTAGAATACACACATCCATCCACCTAAGATTCCATTGAGAACAGCACCTGCAACAAAATTACATTGTTCCTTAAGACACCTTCAATTAGGTGCCATAATAGTCAACTGCTTGCTGGTATTCCCTTCAAAACAGATATTCACAACTTGTTAATAACACTGTCATAATCAACTTAAATTGGCCATACCGGGTCTTGTACTTGAGCAGTACTTCAACTGTGGCGTAGACTTTCATGATGATGTCCGACACCAAGCACGTCTCACGTTGCATGATGATGTCCGACACCAAGCACGTCTCACGTTGCATGATGATGTCCGACACCAAGCACGTCTCACGTTGCATGATGATGTCCGACACCAAGCACGTCTCAATTTGCATGATGATGTCCGACACCAAGCACGTCTCACGTCGCATGATGATGTCCGACACCAAGCACGTCTCACGTTGCATGATGATGTCCGACACCAAGCACGTCTCAATTTGCATGATGATGTCCGACACCAAGCACGTCTCACATTGCATGATGATGTCCGACACCAAGCACGTCTCACGTTGCATGATGATGTCCGACACCAAGCACGTCTCACGTTGCATGATGATGTCCGACACCAAGCACGTCTCACGTTGCATGATGATGTCCGACACCAAGCACGTCTCACGTTGCATGATGATGTCCGACACCAAGCACGTCTCACGTTGCATGATGATGTCCGACACCAAGCACGTCTCACGTTGCATGATGATGTCTGACACCAAGCACGTCTCACGTTGCATGAACTGCGACAGTTTCGCCAGGATGCTTATGACGTCTGTCTCAAAGTGAGCATACATGACGATGTCTTGGCTAAGCAGCATCTTGAGGTAGCCTCTAGCCTTCCGAACAGCCTCAGCAGACGCCTTTGTCTGGGTTGACAACTGTATCAGAAGAAAATACATATTAAGTCATACTTACAAAAATGTAGTTATTGGTTTCTGCACATAACAAATTCAAAACCACACCTATATCGATTCAGACTTAAATGTTTAAAAAGTACTGGTTCCAGTACTGATTGATATATACTTGATACATACTCCACGCCAAAGTAATGTAAGTAGGTATGCAGATAACAGGTTCTTTGTCATTTAAGATTAGCTCAGCTGCCTATAATTACCTGCTGCAAATGTGCGATGATTGCTGGATAGGCTCTCCATACGTTCTTCAGCGCTCGTAGCGTGTGGGGCACCCATCGTGTACCTCCCACTCGTGTCGGCATTATCGGCTTCACGCCGATAGCATCGAAAGCTCGTTTCAGCATGCTTCTGTTGAGCGAACTCTTCCGGTAGAAGTAGTAGAGGCCCAACAGAAGCGATACTACCTTGTCGTGAAGGGGCTGCTTCTTGAGGGCGTCCTGGAATGCAAGTTCCAGTCGGTGTGTGCGTGGCAGTGGATCCCCGAGAGAGATAAACTTATTCAGATCAACCATCAACATAACAGTACATTTATAACATATGTTAACTGATATATCTTAGTATGCATTACAGTAAGGAAGCAGTGTGAAATAAAAGAAAACAGTACTGATATCAACATTGAACAATTACCACTTAGGCACTACCAGATCTATCTCACCCTACAACATTATTGACTATTCAGCTATCACTGTATGTACACATTTTGTAATTACATTTAAGTGTTATACCTGATTACCATGCTAGTCGTGATGTCATGACGTACCTGCACCAGTGGTTGGTCAATCTTCAGCTTCGCAATGACGCCACCATTCAATTCCTGTTATCACCAAAGCTCCATCCGATCCAAAGCCAACCAGTTTCTTTGTCCATGTCTCCTCCATCCCCACGCTTGTCATGGAGGCGTGCAGCACGTTGTATATGCCAGTAGCGTCTGCCTTCTCAACGTTCTCGTCACTCATGAAGTCCACTTTCACCTTCCCTCCTTTTCGCACTTCTGGCAAAGACGATCTCCTGTTCCATGAAAGCACGGTCTTGTGTACCATCGCAGATGACCGACAGGAAGGGTGTCGACTGCAGGCGTTTGCTAATTTCGTCGCGCGACTGCTGGGCGATGAAGTGAGTGAAGGTTTGCGCCTGTTTGTTGTTTCTGTACGTCGGCCCGATGTCCAGTCCCTTCCTCTCGTCGAGATCGCACAGCCACGTGAAGTCCGAAAACGGTCGTCTCGTCTTTGCCAGTGCATGTGCGTTTCGGAACAGAAGCGTCAGTCTGTCGAACACGTGCTGGTTCAAGATCTCGATAAGCTTTTTAGCAACGGTCGTGCCCACCTTCGCCTTATTCGCCGTGTCTGTTGCAACGCATCTCCGGTGTAGCTCTGATTTCTCGTGAGCAGTCACTGCTTCCAAGTGAAAGTTTTTGCAACCACCCACAAAACTGCATTGGTGATCAGTCTTGGTCATCGCTTGCGAGCAGCAAACCGTGCAAAACATCGCCACTTTCTCTACGTCGTATTTCAGCCAGTCTCTGTTGACTTTCCATGGAATCCTTGTTTTCTACTCTCGTTGTCGTATTTCTTGTCACGTTTGCGCTTTTCACTTTCGTCTAACTTTCGCTTCTTCGCAGGATTCTTCACACCGTCAATAAAGTTCCACATGTTGCTGAAGTGATCAAATTTCCAAATGATCAAAAATGACGGCGTGTTTATTATATATATATATTTGAACACCAGGCGGCGCCACTGAGAATTTTGCAGTATTCGGTAGTCCACTGGACTAACGAGTCATAATATTTACTAGTCTGCGGCACGATCTGGTAGTCTTGGACTAGCGGACTACCCTTAATTTTGAACCCTGCCTTGGCTGTCTACCGATGTATGTAAACCATGGCTCTCCAAATTACACCTCTATCCCACAGAGGGCATCCAAACACAGACCTCAGTGCTGACCATTGGTGGAAATACCTCTAGAAGGCTGGTAACTGTGATCCCCTGTACCACAGGGTCAGGAGAACCTACCATTCTAGACATACGCTTGGTACTGAGTACAGGAATAAGCAGTTCTACAATTCTAAACATACGCTTGGTCCTGAGTACAGGAATAAGCAGTTTGAGCCTGGGGATGGCCAGTCCCCCGTCCTTGTAATCAGCATGGAAGAAAGATACAGGAGTATCCCGGGGTAACCTGACCCAGGGTAGTGTATTTGCTGGACAAAATCAAAACTATAATGCATCATGCCATCATAACTACATGCACTGTGTTGGCCAATTTCAGAACCACGCAGAAGATTTGCAGATGCTAGTTTAGTAATGTCTCTGCACAGATTACTTTCAAAACTGGCTAGTGCAGATGTGTCTCTGCAGGGCACCAGCTATTGCTACATAAGCCAGAACATGCAAAGAGCTACTTTACTTTGTCCACTGAACTCGCAGGCAGCACTGTAGTTGTCGTACATATTATTTTTGCTGCAGTTTAAGGGCAACAGTTTTACATAGATTTTCCAGTGTACTGGTGTTCAACCGGGCAGGACAATGCAGTGCACTTCTGCAAAGTTCTGGATAAAATCCATAACTCCTCTGGTTTTCAGCACACTTAGGGCATGATTAAAATTGTGATGCACAGGTACATGTGGTTTAACCCCAATCAGCCTCTAACGGGTAATGAGATTGTTCAGCTTATCGTGCCCTATGTGCAGATACTTAAAAGTATTTTTGCAGTTATTCATGAAACCCACACAAATAGATTTCCGTACACTGTGTCTTTCGGTGATGTTGCTGCTCCTTCCATGATTCATTGCTGTCAGGTGCATGCCACAAGACAATTTTGCCAAGATGGCAATGTCCAACTCTTCACAAAATAATTCAGTGCATCCACATTGGACGTTCTGCAGATCTTCTTGCTTGAAGTATGGCACACGATACACCACTGTTGTGCTTGCAGCTGATGTGGATTTTTGATGCAGCTGCAAGCCAACAGTGTTACACCATGTGCCACAGACTTCAAGCATGGATCCAACTCCAAACCAAAGCTGTCGACAAGGTTGCTGATGATCAGTGGTGCACTATTGTTACTGCTCTCAGGTGCACCTCAGGTGACTGTGGCGTGCTGATGTTGTCACAGTGAGGGCCGGGCGTCGCACCAATTGCCTCCGCACGCTTGAAAAAGCACCAACTTGCTTTGCCATCAGGGCAACGGTCGTGCTGTGGATTGTCGTCTGTGGAGATGGCGTGGTAAAATTCGCACCTGCTTGCATTCTCCTGCGAATTTCAGTCTCTCCCCTGTCTCCCCACATACCGCTCCGCCCAAGTATACAAAACTGTCTCTTTGTTTTAGTTTCTTCCCCTCCAGGTGTATTTCCAGCTCTGCTTTGTTGCCGAACCCACAGCACCTCTGTCTTCTCCAGATTCACTTTCAGTCTGTGTTTGCTAAAGATATCCTTCCACTCTATCAATTGTTCCTGTAAATCCACTTCCCTGTCCATTACCACCGCTAGATCGTCTGCATACAGTAGTTTCTGGAGAATATCTTTCGTACTAGTTTTTCTACTTATCAGTTCCATCACTGCAATAAACAGCAGTGGGTTCAGGGCACTCCCCTGTCTCAAGCCAACATTCACTTTTAATTCTTCTGAGATTCCACAATACAGGGACATGATCACAAAGTCAATGACGGGTCCTGTCTCGACCTCAATCACGTATCCCAGGCCATATTTCAACTTGTGACCGCGGGTCATCTACGTGCCGTCGAAGCTCACAGCAAGGTCGAGGATGCCCTACTCAGTCTACCTGGACAGGTCCTGATCTTATGGCAGACCACCTCTGCTGCCTCGTCGATGATCGATGAAGTCACCACCAGGTTCGCCTCGGAAATCGCCTTTACGTGTATTGCATATGTCTTACCAGTGGGCACGCTCATGTCGAGATGACGACCCTGCTTCATGAGGCCTGGAAGACCCGCTCCCATGTCCATGGTGGCGGAGATGACCGAACGTGTCACAACATATGGCAGATTGCCAGATGATGATCCACCGAGTCGATCACTGCTGTACATCAACTTGAGGACCGAGTCACATGATGTGCAGTAAGTCTGCAGCAAATAGACAAGGCCAAGATTGCAGTCAACAGGTCGAATGATGAGGTTGATGCAATCACACAAAATGTACACTCCAAACCCTCCATGAGTGTCGACATCACTTGGCATCGAAGTCTATTGCAAATACGTGGATCGTCTACTGAAGGGGAGACACTGGGCTTTCCAATGGTGGGCGATATGTTAGATTTGAATGTTGGAAGCGGTGCAAAAACTTCGCTTAAATTGAACGCTTGTTTTGCATCATTGAGTAAAAACAAAAGACTTTAAAGTGATAGGCATCATACAAAAACAGTTTATTATATAAATTTGTTCACTTCATGATAAAAACAAAGCAGCAAAGGCTTGTTGAATAATTTATGTAGCCAAATACGTCAACAAATTATTATTTTTTTATATTCGGTCAATTTATCGATCTCTGACCAGTCAGTTAACACACGTCATACACAAGTAAGTGAATATTGTACCCCTGTGCTTGAAACTAGAATTTTTTTGTTAATTAATAACCAGTTAATTCTTACAGGAACAGTGTTAGTGTTCAGCAAACTCAAGACATTGTGTCAGAAGTGGGATCTTGCTCATTCAAGAATTTTGTTTCAACACAAATTTTCTTCAAATTTCTGGAGTAAACTTCATATGTTTTCATCATCTTTTGATGTAAACATGAATGATCAAAATATATATTCTGCTTCCTTGCCCACGTCATCAAAGCAAGGGCCGCTTGGATTTAGCATGGCCCGCATCTATCCGGGTTGGAGCCGACTTTGGATGTTTTCACTCATCAGTTTCCATTGATGACTAGATATGCCATAACTCCTCAGATCACGCACTGATGCCGGGCTCAGATACCTTTGATGTAGTGACACAATTACCTTTCTGTTTTTCTCCCAATGCTGCTATTTCTGACTTCTGAATGATTTTTTTTATTGATTTATCCAATATAAAAATGTTAACGTGTAAATACGTAAAATATAAATACAAATTCCTTTGTGGTCCTTGGACAGACACAGACAAATACATGACACAGTTATTAATAAAGTATGATAAAATAACAACAATAATAGATAATAACTTAAATACTAACTAATATTAAGATGTCAAAAGACATTACTACTGATGATATTGAAAAAGAGATGTGAACACATGGTACTACCATATTTCCCGTTGCAACATTGTCCACCTGAACACAATGCGTTGCACTTTCAAATGGAGTCGATATTTTTATGAAATCCTTCAAGACATTTCAACCATGTGCTGTCAGGTGATGCTGGGTGTGGAGCAAACTGTTTCTTTGGGAACACAAAATAGAACGGATCTTGGCTAATTGTGAGTTCCACCGGAATGTTGGCAGTTTGGAGGCGTTTCTAGGATTCCAGCAGTTCTGAGGCAAGAATGGATTGTTGAACGTGTGTCACAATTGCCAAGGCTATAGTCAGTACCATGTACCAACTACTTGCTTGAAGCCATGTTTTATCACTGGTTGCAATGCGTGAGCAAAGCAGGATACTCCATATGTGTACTCAGGTTGACACTCTTGAAATGAGGATTCATTGTCACTGCCTCCTGAAATAAGGGAGGCAAGTGGCTAAACTTCTTTGATTTACAATGAATTAACTTGCTCATGTTTATTATCTGTTCGTTTGTTGTGTATGCGTTTGGTATTTGTATTCGTGAATTCTCCTAAATAATCATTCCTTTGATGGGTGCCCAATGCACCCAAGTTGCAATGTCCTGCGCATAGTTTGCAGAGACTGGCTTTCGCTTCAGCTCTATTACCCATACCATCACATACCTCTTCCTGTGTGATGTTGCATAAAATGTATCCCAAAAACCTGTTTGTGGTGGCGGAGGTTCACAAAAGGCTTTCAGTTCTTATATGGACCAGCGCAGCCACCAGAGATTTGATGACATCACCAATACGTCTGGCCCTAAATGGCACCACCAGTCTACAATCAAAGTGACACTATTGGAACACTTAGCGCCAACAGGCTGTGCCCTGCCGGAAGGCCATGTACAATCAATTTTGTGTAACTGTAAAAAGAAAATCAGGAGCCTTCTAAAGTGAATCGTCACAATTCCTCAGCATCCATCGACAGGGATGATTTGTTACGTTTGCATGCAAGCCAAGGTGCCTAGCCTGGTCTTTTGCAAGTGAAGCTGCAATAGGATTTGATGCATTAAGGGGAGGCTTGGGTCTAAACGTATGTTATTTTATAACTTCATTGTTACTTACTCTACAGAGCTGAAACTTTCACAGATTGATAGTTCACCTAACAGGAAGGCCTGAAATGTTTTTCGGTATGGCAGCCATGTTGGATTGAATGCATGCGTTGAAATATCTTGGTAACTACTGGACTTACATTACTCAAATTTGGTGTGTAGTTACTCCATATAACCCTAAGTGTAACCAGCAAGCTTTTTTAACAATTTAAAAAAAAAAATTATGTATTTGTTCCTGACATTTTTTTACTAGCAATTCTTATTATTAAAAACATGCCTTGCTAGCTGGCTACCAGGGACATACTGTCAAGATACACTGTAGCAAGTTTCAAGCAAATCTGTCAAGCGGTTACTCAGATAAATAAACAAAAAGACAGCTGGTGTGAGTGAAATCATGTTTCTGAGAAAATCGCGTTCAAAGTTTAGTTACACTTGAACACACTTTTCAATATCTGAAAAGCAACCTAAGTGATTGAAACTTTGTACACATGTTACACAATGTATAATCTATCAAATGGCATTGTTCAAAATGATTTGAACAGCATAATAATATGTTAAACAAAGCAATGTAACAAAAACATTACAGAACAGGAAACCGTATTTGTAAAATAGCACACCATTCCAACATTTATACAGATAAAATTCACAGGAGCACAGATAAAGTTCACTGGAGCACAAATAAAGTTCACCGGAGCTCAGATAAAGTTCACTGTAACCTAAATAAAGTTCACTGAAGAAGAGAAAGAGCATGGCAGGTTCACGACAGCAACATGGCGCAGCGTACAAGTACAGTCGACAGATCTGCACCAGTGCTCCTTCATCCTCATGCGGGAAGTGTGAGACCCCCCATCTCATCCAGAAGATCCGTGTAGCCAAACTTCCGCTCAGTCGCAGCATCCGGGAAGTGTGAGACCCCCATCTCATCCAGAAGATCCGTGTAGCCAAACTTCTGCTCAGGCGCAGACAGTCTGAGACGGATCGGGTGACACTGACAGCCAAGTTGACGCTAAGAAACAAGTACACAATACCAATGTATTTCATGAACACAAGTATTACTAACAATAAAAGCCCCTCCCCAGTACTATAATTCTGTGACTGTAGTTTATGTTGCGCCTTTTGTTTATTTTGTTAGTACTGAATTATATACAGTGTAACTGTATGTCATAAAGGGACATACCAAGGCAAGTTGTACTAATATAAAACATAATTCCATTGAATAAAGTATAACTGTCATCCCTAAAACAACATAATCTGAGCATGTATATAATTATCACTATTATTTTATGTCAACTATACTGGTTCTGGCGTGCCTGGATAACCCCTGGACGGCTGAACATCAACAAGACCACGAATATAAAATTATAGGCAAACGTCCAATAATTTCTTGATACAGGGTTCAAAGACTAACTATGGAGACAACATGAATATATATGTGTTATTTACATTGTCAGTGTTATCGAGAACATATAAAACACAGAAATTGTACTTACTCTGGGTGCTATTGATACAGTCACTGCCCTGGGCCTGGCATCGTGGTCGGACCCGAAGACGTCGTCGTCACATATTCAACAACAAATTCCACTTGCACAGTCTTTCTTTCACGTGCTAACGGCAGCTGCGCAATATTGCGTCGTTTCGCGGCACGGAAACTTTCGACCAAATGGCATAATGTCGTTTTAGAAAGCTAAAGAAACGCGGAGAATAAACTCTCGATCCTATCGAATGTAGCTGTATTACAAGCTGACGTCATAGGTTGGACGCATTACAACCAATCAGAACATTTGACTTGACGGAATCCTCTGATTCCGTCATCACGTGATGAGCCTAACCAATCGTTGTAGGTTTACCCATTCGTTTATCCCTGAAGCGACAAGAGAGGCGGTCATTTATAGACTGGATTATTCAGGCAGCAGCGGTGCCATCTTAAAATAGTTTATATCATGCAGAGCGAAAACAGGGCTTTCCCGTGATATGCGCCATGATGGAATGGCAGTATTTTTCGCGACGCAATCGTTCGCGGAAAAATGCATAATGTTCCATTATTCACGCTTCGTTTGACAAAAACAAAGACTTAGCAATGATAGGCATCAAACAAAATGCATGTTTTGTGACATAAACAGGTGTATTTCGGTAGTATAATGTATATGAATGGGAAGTTGAATAATTTTTATACATAGAAATGTCAATAACTCAAAACTCATTTTATTTTCAAAAATCCGCAAATTTCGACCCGAGCCTCCCCTTAATAGGGTCTTGTGCCCTCAGTATAAAATTCGTCTTCATTTTCATCATCGTAAAAATTACCATAGCCGCTGCCCTCACACACATCTGTATCTGCCATCTTTCACACTCCTGTTGTATGGTGCATTCACTTTACGATGAACGACACTGATTTGGTGGTATCCTGAATTCCCAAGTAAAAACATGACATTGGCCGTGTTAAATTTGCTGCTTCCAATTGAGTTGCGATATGCTAATGGAAAGGATTTCCATAACAGTGGCAAACTGTGTCAAGTATGTTTGTTTTAATATGTTGGGTGTAGCATGGTACAGCTGTTGCAAACACACAGGACTGGTAGAACACGATTAAAACAACCAATTCTAGCATGTTAACCCTTCTCATTGCTGCGTACTAACACTGGTTTGTCTACTCTGTTTCAGATAAGACACGCAAGTTTGTAGATATTAAACATTTCGACACATATTCAGAAGGTAAGTGGCACTTTGCTCTACGTTGTCCCAATAACATTGTTACCAACATGTTTTTCATTCATTTCCTGGTACTTCATGTCCTTGACCTGTTTGATACATGACTGAAATATTGCCCAGAAATACCACAGATAGTCTTGTTTCAAGCATTCTCTTTTAATACTGTTGTACTAACGACCCTTGTAAAACCGCATGTCTCCTCAGAAAATGGAGTTTTTTCTGGATATGAACAAGTTAAAGTTAACCTAAACTAAACTAGTGTTAACTAATTCATATAAAGAACATAACAACAATCAGTACACATGTTATATGACTACAAGTTTACATCTTTCTGGCGAACTTTTGAAGCATGATGCTTGTCATGTTTGTATGAGGTATTGTGTAGTCGACATGTAACGAGTGTACGTTTGTGCAATGTGGTGATGTGTTCTGTTTCAGATTCACCGTTGATACGATACTTAAAGTTGGGAATAAAAGACACTCATGTTATCCTGGCTGCGACCCAGGATGAGGCTAGCATGAGGTACGCACGTGTGATGACATCATTATTTGTAGAAAGGAAGTATGGTCATATCAGTGCAATGATTGAAATAAGGAAAAACCTAGACAAGTGGCTTATGTTTAGAAGAAAACACTACTTTCTGCTGTTTTGTTGTGTTTATATCTGAGTGACTTGTGGCCAAAAGCAGTTTTGATCTCGTCAGTAAATTTGAATTCTCCATGATTAATGGAGGAATGTAATTAAATTTTTTAGTAGAAATGTTTGAAAAACTACCAGGCTAAAACGTGATTGTCCGTTTTATAGCCGAGAGTGTGTTTCATCCTTCAGTGCCATGTTCACCTGTTGCTCATTTTCCGTAGTTTGAATGCCAGTTGTGACACTGCTTAGTTTATTAAACACAGCAGTTCAGAACACTGGAACTGGAAACATCTTTACTTGGTAGAAAACAAATACATATAACATCATTTTCATAAACAAGAAACACCTGCCGGGAGAATCTTACTAAGGCTTACAGGTATGCCGCTAACATGCAAGCCCCGGCCACCCATTAGTCTCACTAAATAACTACAACTGTCTACTACTCTCAATGTGGCGCACACATCACATGTAGGTTAAATATACACAAGTGCGTCCCATATTTGCATTGTCAATCGGAAGACAGTACATGATGTTTGTTGGTAGGCGAAGTGGTGGTCTTATGAGATGTTGTGTTGTCCACTTGTGCCTATCTGTTGGTTGCTCCCCACAGCTTGAGGGACGACGCTAAGACGATGATGCACTACTACGGAAGCAGTGCTGTCGACAAACTCGGCTTCCGAGACAGCCTCGTGGTGATTGGTCAGCGTGGACTGACCCACGGCAGTGCCATGGAGAAGGTGAGATGGCTCGTCGAGTAATGACCAGTTGAAATAATCAAACGTAGGGCGCAGTGATTGAGCAGTTAGGTCTGTCGTTTGGAGGAACCGATGTTTGAATAGTGGTGTCGGGCGGGCGGGGATTCGGTACACAAATTGTTTGTATGTTTTTAAAATGCTACTTGGCAATAAGCCGTCTACTACTAGTTCGGTCGCTGTATCAAAACTTGGGCAATTTAGTTCTTCCTACGTTGCCTGTGTCTTTCGGAAGAGACTCTATCGGGTGTCTGTGCTAGGGGAAGTAAAAGATCCCACACAGAGAAATGGAAAAAACCTGTCATGGACTCGCTAAGCTGGGATCACATTCTCTAAACTCCCAATGCCAGAGTAATCGGCCTAATGATTGTGGGCATTTACTGGAAGATGAAATTACCAGTGCACATCGGTACATACAACTATGCATTAAAATTAAATAACTCCTAAAAATGTAAGTAACATAAAACTATACATCAATAAAAATATAGTGTAAGTAATAGTTTGACATCATGACTATGTACTCAGATTTGGCTTAGAAAGCCACATCTAAAAGTATGTACTGGCGCTTCCCAATGTTGCTGTATGCTGTAGGAAAAAATCATTTCAACAAAAAAACCTGGACAAACTCTTCCATCAGATATTCATATTTTAAATATCAATCATATATTTAATAAAATATTTGTGCAAACAAATTGTTTAAAAAGTTACTTTGAGTTTACTTTTTTTTACTTTGAGTGAAGTATTTCCAATTTTAAAATGGTGAAACATGCTGGCACCATTAGTAACATTGTGTATAGCAAGATGCTGACAATAATATTTGGTAAGTGTACAGGGTTGATCATGGCTTTTTCAAGCGAGTTGTTAATGCAGCGACTTATAGCAGACAGCAAACTTGATGTAACTATGCTCAGCGCAGCTGAAATATTTGTGAGAGTTGTACTATGGATGTGTCTTGACCTGATGAATTCTTACTCGCACACCATTTGATAAACAAACATGGACCATAGCCAGGAGAAATGCATGCAGCCATAAGTAAAGTAAATCAGTCACATATGAGACATATTGCCAGCTAGTGTGATGACCAGTTCCCGTAAACCGTGTCCTTTCTGTCCACAGTTGGTGACACGAGAACCAGCCCACGAGTTCGCCAACAACGCCGAGTTGAAGGGATGTCTCAGTCTACCAAGTACGCTTCCTTCAATTACTCGCATTCATACGTCACAACTCACAGCCGTGGTCTCTGTTTTTACTTGCACTTTGTTCAAACTTTTCTAGCTCTTTGTTCCTACTTTACTCACACTTTGTTCCTACTTTACTCACACTTTGTTCCTACTTTACTCACACTTTGTTCCTACTTTACTCACACTTTGTTCATACTTTACTCACACTTTGTTCATACTTTACTCACACGTTGTTCATACTTTACTCACACTTTGTTCATACTTTCCTTACACTTTGTTCATACTTTACTCACACTTTGTTTGTACTTTACACACACTTTGTTCATACTTTACTCACACTTTGTTTATACTTTACTCACACTTTGTTCGTACTTTACTCACACTTTGTTCATACTTTACTCACACTTTGTTCATACTTTACGCACACTTTGTTCATACTTTACTCACACTTTGTTCATACTTTACTCACACTTTGTTCATACTTTACTCACACTTTGTTCATACTTTACTCACACTTTGTTCATACTTTACTCACACTTTGTTCATACTTTACTCACACGTTGTTCATACTTTACTCTAAATTTGTTCACACTTTCTTCATACTCCACTCACAATTTGTTCATACATTGCTTTCACTTTGTTCATACTTTACCCAACTTCATGGTTTACTTACTAGTGGAATGGATTGAATGTCATTTCTCTTTGAAAATGTTTTTAAAATTAAAAGTTTTGTAGAAAATGCTTAAAACTACCTGAAATTTTGTTTCACTAAACCAGGCCGTAGACTACATTTTGTTTTGACAAAGTTGGAGTGGATTGTAAGTGACTGTGCGATATATCTGTCACAGTGTGTTGATCCAGCTGTAAGAAATAACCATACTATGCACATTAAGGGTGTAGTGAGAAATTCTGATATGTAGACTGTGTTGGTTGTAGTTGGGAAACTCAACACAGAACCGCTGCAGGTTGTGAGCAAAGATGTGCCAAAAGAAGATGCTGGGCCAAAGGTAGGACTCTAAAAGACAATGTTTGTTACAGAGCAATTTTTGTGAGATTTTATTAATATGTTGTAAAATTGCCAATTTGAGGCTCCACTTGTGTTGGACAAATTGTGACTCTTTATGAGAAAGTGGTGTAATTTTTGAAAGCAGTGACAACTTCCCATTTTGTTTGATCATTTCTTATAGTAAATAGAGAATATATTAAAATATGAACATGTGGACATAACAACGACTTCAATCACCGCCGCTTCAACTCGTACCAGAGGCAACGCATATCGCTACTTCCAGACATTCACCCGCATCGACGCATACAAGCACTCATTCTTTCCAAGCACCATCAAATCATGGAACAAATGCACACAACAGCTAGTTAGCAAACAATCTACACCACCTGCTACTTGCGACGGCCCACCCAAGCCAGCGCTACACTACCCGCTACTTGCGACGGCCCACCCAAGCCAGCGCTACACCACCCGCTACTTGCGACGGCCCACCCAAGCCAGCGCTACACCACCCGCTACTTGCGACGGCCCACCCAAGCCAGTACTACACCACCCGCTACTTGCGACGGCCCACCCAAGTCAGCGCTACACCACCCGCTACTTGCGACGGCCCATCCAAGCCAGCGCTACACCCGCTACTTGCGACGGCCCACCCAAGCCAGCACTACACTACCCGCTACTTGCGACGGCCCACCCAAGCCAGCACTACACCACCCGCTACTTGCAACAGCCCACCCAAGCTCGACAGTACTCTAGCCACATACGTGTGGCTCATACAGAGTTCTGAGCTATACTTAAGAAGAAGAAGAATGACACATAATGTTATTAAATTAGGTGCACTTTGATAAAAAAAATGGAATTGGGACAATTTATTTATATGAAAACCCAGACAGGTTTTGTGTTGGTGTGCCAGTGATAATCATATTAACTGTTAATATGGTGATATGTCCTGCGATTAGTTGAATTATATTGGAAACAGGCTTAGCCAGACACCCGTTTTCCATCTCGAAGACGGGCAAACCCCCAAAACACTGGAAAATTTAATACATCTTTTTTAACACTGTCTTTCCTGCTTTTTTCATTCATTGTCAGTTTAATTTGTGAACAATTTAAAATGCCTCTTTACACTTAAATAAAGGTGTGTTTTTATTTGCTGGATGATTTACAAAACAATCAAATCGGCAAGACTCGACTTCAAAGTAAACCAAAGCAAACAATAAACTTTTCATTGTGATACGTGACAATTAAACAGTATTTAGATGTGTGGAAATTACATTTGATAAGATCCAACCTAGTTGTTTGCTAGAGCGTTTTCATAAACAGCTGATGTGTTGTGAGCAGGTGAAGGTTGGAGCAGAGTTGGACAAGTGTGGGGTGAAGGAAGCGTGTGGAACCACGGCGTTCCCCGTACACCTGTTCACGGGAAAGGGCAACTCCGAGGGACCCAAAATCTGCGTCAACGGGAAATAGTGAGTTTTGTCCGTAAAATCCGAAAATTGAATCTACATTGCTTGGCGTCGTCCTATACACGGTGCCTGCATTTCATTCCATACATTGTAAATGTTAGGGACAGTAATGGAGTTTCTGGAGACTGACATTGGCTACTCTATGCTGGTTTTGAAATGACTAGTTTTGGTAGAATTTGTTACAATAAACCAACCATTTCTTCTCATGTTGTAGTTGAAATGGTAAATTATATTCCAGATTAAGCTGACATTGTTTTTCGGTTTTTATATATATAATGTTCTTTTGATAAATTGCAATGAACAAGCCCAAAACAGTATTCGCAATTTGAATATTGCATACACAAATTATTAAAATTGTATACAAAACATTCAAATTGTAAACACCAACTATTGGCATTATTGACAAGGCACGCAGACACGCAGACACGCAGACACGCAGGCACGCAAGTTCTTGGAATTTTGAAGTGTGTTGGTTTCCACAACCGAAACCACAAATAGGACAAAGTATAACTGATTTGGCAAAGTTCATCTTTCTACCACCCTTCACTTGAGAAGGTGATTCCAGGTCACTTTATTCATGGCGGGTTTTGGTCAGTTGTAAATGCATAAGGGATCATCTCAGACCGTTGATGTCCAGTATCAGATGAAATTACTTTTATCTAGCATCAGTTCGACGTTCTGAGATGACCCCTAAGTATAATTGAGCAATGCCAATGGTTGTGTGAGGTGTGTTTGTAATTTCCCACAGTGTGATGGCGGATGGACTGAACGATGGGGGGAGAGGATTCAACATCGCTATCGTCAACCCAAAAACCATGGCTGTCAGTCGTGTTGGACATTTCGACACATATTCACAAGGTGAGAGACGCACTCACTCCAAGCATCAGAATTCATCAGCAACCAATTTTGGTTTAAACGTCAACATTTTAAGCAGTCTGTTCTGTATGGATTAGCCAACTATTAGTAATTTCTCACTGATAACGTAAATGTTATACCCACTGCATAGAAGCTAAATAAGGTGGTGCTAATCTAAATTTCACAAAAGCAGTTTCTTCCTAATAGTGGGGACAGATATTTGGT
This sequence comes from Escarpia spicata, assembly GCA_963995525.1. Classification (NCBI taxonomy): domain Eukaryota; kingdom Metazoa; phylum Annelida; class Polychaeta; order Sabellida; family Siboglinidae; genus Escarpia; species Escarpia spicata. The sequence continues at coordinate 52,330,282 of OZ023205.1, forward strand.
AACAGATTAGGATCCCATTATGTAGTTTTGTACTGATAGTGGAGACAAATATCTGGTATCAAATTAGGATCCTATTACCCATTTGACAGAATAATGACGGATTACCAAGAATTGCTTTTTGATGTCGAGCACATGCCCCTGCTACGAATAATTTGAACAGCGAACTTCCTTACATTAATGATGTAATGCCGTGTTCACATAAAGAAGTTCAACCCTCTTAACTTTAGACTGATTTATGATATACAAGTTTTTGCAGTGCCTCGTGTCCTCTCTACAATCATTCCAAACTTTGCAATTGTCGTACACATGCAGTTTATCCAGTTTACTTCTCCTGCTTAACACCGTGTGAACACAGTTTAAGGTATAGACCAAGGGTAGTGTGGTATTGTAATAACATCACCCACAGATTTAGAGGGACTGAAACAAATTTTAAAAACATTCTTTATCCTAACACAGTACCTATTTAAACAAATGAACTTAGAAAACTAGTAAAAGTCCCCCAAAAAAATTTGGCTTGGTAAGTAAAGAATAATTGACTTTGTAACTACCTATTTTGTTCCTCTTTCAGATAGCAGTAATCTGGAGATATTCCTAGAAATGATGAATGCAGATGACATCATATTGGCAGTAATCCACGACGATGCCTCTAAAAAGTAAGCCAGCAGTCAATTTCAAGGTTTGCCTAGAACGTTGCTTTCTAGTGACAATTATTTGTAACAATAATGTTGTGTGCTAACTTTGTTAATGCAGATTAATAAATAATTGGTCACTGCGATGCCCGTTGCTATTGTTGTAACAGTGATTGTGCAAGTTATTTGTATTCATTTAAAATAAATGGTTTATAAAATTACCGTTTTCGTCAATAAACTATGCCATTGTGTATCTCCAGTGAGACATAGTTCTTGTGACGTGGGCACACTGCCGATGAACACGCCAGTAATGACGACTAGTGGTGACCTTGACATGACCGACTGATGGTGATAGTGAACTGTGCTATCTGACACAGGTTGTAAATGTTGTAAATCTGTCCATTACTTTTATGTTTGCATGTGTAGTATGCATGGTATTGCATGTCTACCGTACCGTACCTAACAGAAGCCAACCAGCTGTATTAAGGATGCATATCTTTAATTATAATAATATTAATTGTTTTAATTTCATTTGTATGTAAATTTACATAAATAAACGGAACAGTTATTTTACATTTATGTTAGTAATATAATTGTACTATACAGCAATTAGGAAAAATGTGAATAATCATGCTACTGAAAGTGGTGAAATGGAAATCTTTGAGGATGACTAGGTTTCCCCGTCAACAGGTGTGAAGCCATGCCTAGACAAAACACATGCACAATACTATGCAAATCTTGTGGCATACATAGTACAGTACAGTACAGTTGATCTTACCCTTCCAGATATATTTCCCCTCACCCTGGATGTCCCCCGCTCATACCACCCTGAGCTGTTGGTGGATTAGGCAGCACTGTGCATTATTCACTGTGCCTTATGTACAGAGAGATTTGTGTTTTGCAGGCTCTATTGTGGTATTATTAGTTCCAGCATTTTTTAAAGTTGTGTGTTGTGACTACATTTGAGTTGTGTTGGTATGTTGCATGGAACAATGAGTCGGCTGTGTGAACTGTACGGAACAAATGACGAACTGGGAATAAGTGCTGTGATAAATCAGAACACTGAGCTGGCTTGGGGAAACCATGGAATTTTTATCCAGCTACAATTCGATATAAAGATGAAAGAACGTGGCGCTCTTAGTTCTTGTGGAACCTACAAGTTTCATGGGGCTGTTTGCTTGTTTGAAACCGGCATGTTCCATGACGTGTTCCATTGCATGTTCCACAGCATGTTCCACGAGGTTCTTTGCATGTGAGGAACTTGTATATTCCATAGTGTGTTCCATGAAGTTATTTATGAAGTTATTTGCTTGTATGCAACCTGCATGTTCCTTGGTATTTTCCATGGGGTTTTTTGTTGGCGTGGAACCTAAATGTTCCTTGGCATGTTCCTTGGTGTTGATTGCTTGTTTAATGCTACATTTTCCACAGGGCTCTTACCTTGTATTGAACAGATCCTGCATGTGCCTTAGGCTGTGTTAAGCTGCATGTTGCCTTGGTTGGTCATTCCCCTTGTGTATCTGTTTCCCAGTTTGAACCTCCCTGTACGCATGCTGATGGCAAACCTGGGCTCGACCATGATCGAGAAGCTCAACTTCCGAGATGTCTGGGGTTTTGTGGGCCAGAGTGGCATCAATGGACACTCGACCATAGAGGAGGTGCTGGTCTCGTGTTGAGCTTTGTTGCATGTATTGCGTTGGTCCTTGTCTTGTATTGTGGCTTGTCTTGTGTCTTGTCATGTGTTGTTGTGACTTGTCTTGTTTTGAGTTTTGTTGCTTATCTTGTGTTGTTGCCTGTCTCGTGTTGGTCCTTGTCTTGTATTGGTTCTTGTGTTGGTCCTTGTTGCCTGTCTCGTGTTGGTCCTTGTCTTGTGTTGGTCCTTGTCTTGTGTTGGTCCTTGTTTCGTGTTGGTCCTTGTGGCTTGTCTTGTTGTGGTCCTTGTCTCGTGTTGTTGCTTGTCTTGTGTTGATCCTTGTCTTGTTTCATGTTGGTCATTGTGGCTTGTCTCGTATTCGTCCATAATGCTTTTGTGTCAGTCTTTGTTGCTTCTAGCACAATCCCTGTTTATGTTAGCCTGGTTCCTACCCATTAGATTAGTTTTGGTGCAGAAGAGGGTGAAATGTAACAGGGCTGTGACTTTGACATGCAACATGTTGTGACACATTCAAGGGGGGCACTTACACAATGTCAGGGTGAATTTGCCAGCAACATTGGGGGAACCTCACAGGTGCTTTGTTTGTGACAGGTGCTTTGTTTGTGACAGGTGCTTTGTTTGTGTTGTTATTATTGTAATTAGTGTTGTTGATGTTTCTATTGTTGTTGTTGTAGTAATATCTAATTGGTTATTATTAATGCTGTTTTGGTAGTAGTAGTACTAGTAATTATTACTTTGTCATTTCTGCTGAGCATTAGATGTTGTTGTTTCAGTAACTATTGTTGTTGTTGCTCAAGTTAAGTCCTGGAACAATCCTTTGGCTTCCATAAGCTTTTCTGCATGACTTGTTTGATTTCACTTTATTCAGGTGCTTTGTTGTTGTTTACCTTCACGGCTATATATCTGCATGCCTGCTCTGCCTCTGAGGATTTTGTTTGGCCTTCCCCTTGGCTATGCAATGTTTCGATATCAAGCAGCAGCTCTTTATCTCTGTTGTCCAGTGACTTCTGCCTTTTTTGTGATGTCCATGTGTCGACCTTGACATTGTCTCATGCCCGAATCTTGTGATTTTCGATCGATGTTGGGGGTCATACCATAGCCGTGATTGGTTCAAGACGTGAACATGGAAATTCAGTTGTTGATGCTGTATGTGTGTGCCGCGGCTTGACCTTGAGACGACCTGCACAACCTTGCATCTCTTGTCTTCTCTTGGCAGACTTTCGGAACACTCGAAGCTTTTGTTCACGAGTCTAGGCAGCGGCCTGATCCAGAACTTGAAGTTTCGAGACACGTGGGTCATGATTGGCCAGAGTGGAATAACGGGGTTCAGTGATATAGAACAGGTGACACCCTCTGTCTTCTAGGCATGCGTACAAGATCATGTTGTTGTTCCAATCAAAGTTGAATTCTCGTGTGAAGCAGTGATACAATTATTTATAAGTTTTTATCGCCTCGCCAAAATTGCTGAACATGATCAAAATTGTGAAAGGATTCCGTAAATAAAGAAAATCTTTAAAATTGGAAGAATGTAACAAGGAAATTGTTGCATTTATGTGGAAGAGTTTACGTGCTAATTGTGATACTTTGCTGTGGGATAATTATGTTGAGGCAATAATGTTGGAACTGCTAGTAGAAGTTTTACATGGATGCCAACTAACATTTGTCACTTTCCACAAGTAAATAAATGAAATGTGTTGTTTATTTGTCGCCAGTGTGTCTGGTGGTGTGTTTGCCGGCTGTGTGTTATCTAACGTGTTTGTCAGCGTTGTGCTTGTTGGAAGTGTGTATAAATTGGTGTTTGTCTGAGGTGTGTTTTCTGGTGTGTTTGCCGGAAGTGTGTTTACATGTGTGTTTGTCTGAGGTGTGTTTGCCGGAAGTGTGTTTACATGTGTGTTTGTCTGAGCTGCATCTACTGGCTTCCCGTTTTGAACACATTTTGTTTCTGTTATTTCCACTTTCTGCAAGTTTCTGATTTATGAACCCTCCTTTATCTCTCCATATAGCTTATGTATTTTGAAGATCTTTTTTACCCATTTATGAGACGACTCCTTACATTGCATACTCTTAAGACATCCAGACTGGTCCAGTCGTTGCTAAATGTGAAAAGACAACCTGCAATCTTTGTGTTGACCAGTTTGTTTCGTTATTGTGCTCTTGTGGTTTCTTATCTCTCACATGTAGTAGCTGTAGCTTCAGTTTGTCTTCCTTTTGCAAGCTAACAAAGGTTAGTCCACTAATGTTCCGGGCGTTATTATAACCAGTTAAAACTGACAGAGTTTCTCAAGGCTTGACAGGAACTAACCCTGTGGCTTTCCTGTTTAGAATGATTTTGTGTGTTAATACTGTTCACTACGCTAACATTTGTCTGTCACGGAATGAATGTACAATGATTTTAACTGCTTAAAATGAGGCTGTCTGTTCCTGGAATCAGCCATGGGTGATAATTCTGTCCAGGAAGTTCACCGAGTCAGTTGTATTTCATCCATATTGTGGCCAGGAGTGCGGGAAACAGCCAACTTCAAAGATACTTCCTGGTTGGGAGGCATGGTTCAGCAATAAGTGCCAGTACTGGCTGTTTAGAATTTGAACATTTTGTTTTCAGTTTGACACGATATTAAGATTGCAAACACAAGCAGTGCAGCCTCTATGAATGCCTTTGTGAATGAAACTAAAATCACGCCATGCTGAATTCACGCTGACACTGTGCCTTTTTGCAGATTGAGTTTGCTGGGCCGAGCAGCAAGTTTCCCATCCCCATTGATATAAAGCTGTGTGTCCCTGTCAAACGTGAGTCTCAGTGTTACCCAGTTTCAGATGTCACTGCAGAGTCAGACCACAAATTATTTTGCATTTCAAATTTTGGACTTTTGGAGTACCGTAATGACGATGTATTCGGACACTTTATGTTTCTAAACATAACAAAATTCTACAAAATAAATTTTGTTGTGTACCTTAAGTTTCCCAACACCTGTAAAAATGATTTTTCTATATTCAGGACTACCTAATCAGACACCAGTTATTATTGATTTTTTATAAAGTACAACTTCTCATTGATTACATTACAAAGGAATATCTCAGCTCAGGAATTGTAAGGAATATATTTGCACGTGTCATCCTCACGCGTCGACAAACTTTGGCAGAACGGGTGTATTCACAGTGCGGTTTCCGGTATGGCAGAGGAACTGTAGATATGATCATCTGTGTACGACAACTACAAGAGAAAGCAAAGGAGCAACATATGCCACACCAGGTAGTCTTTGTGGATCTCACAAAAGTCTCTGATTATGTAAACAGAGAAGCTATCTTCACGGTCCTGAAGAACGTTGGGTGTCCGCCAGTACTACTCCGTCTTATCCAAGCCTTCCACAACAACATGCAAGGTGCAGTTCAGGCTGATGGATCTGTATCTGAGCTCTTCCACAACAACATGCAAGGCACAGTTCAGGCTGATGGATCTGTATCTGAGCCCTTCCACAACAACACGCAAGGTGCAGTTCAGGCTGATGGATCTGTATCTGAGCCCTTCCACAACAACATGCAAGGTACAGTTCAGGCTGATGGATCTGTATCTGAGCCCTTCCACAACAACATGCAAGGTACAGTTCAGGCTGATGGATCTGTATCTAAGCCCTTCCACAACAACATGCAAGGTGCAGTTCAGGCTGATGGATCTGTATCTGAGCCCTTCCACAACAACATGCAAGGTACAGTTCAGGCTGATGGATCTGTATCTGAGCCCTTCCACAACAACATGCAAGGTGCAGTTCAGGCTGATGGATCTGTATCTGAGCCCTTCCACAACAACATGCAAGGTGCAGTTCAGGCTGATGGATCTGTATCTGAGCCCTTCCACAACAACATGCAAGGTACAGTTCAGGCTGATGGATCTGTATCTGAGCCCTTCCACAACAACATGCAAGGTACAGTTCAGGCTGATGGATCTGTATCTGAGCCCTTCCACAACAACATGCAAGGTACAGTTCAGGCTGATGGATCTGTATCTGAGCCCTTCCACAACAACATGCAAGGTGCAGTTCAGGCTGATGGATCTGTATCTGAGCCCTTCCACAACAACATGCAAGGTACAGTTCAGGCTGATGGATCTGTATCTGAGCCCTTCCACAACAACATGCAAGGTGCAGTTCAGGCTGATGGATCTGTATCTGAGCCCTTCCACAACAACATGCAAGGTACAGTTCAGGCTGATGGATCTGTATCTGAGCCCTTCCACAACAACATGCAAGGTGCAGTTCAGGCTGATGGATCTGTATCTGAGCCCTTCCACAACAACATGCAAGGTACAGTTCAGGCTGATGGATCTGTATCTAAGCCCTTCCACAACAACATGCAAGGTACAGTTCAGGCTGATGGATCTGTATCTGAGCCCTTCCACAACAACATGCAAGGTGCAGTTCAGGCTGATGGATCTGTATCTAAGCCCTTCCACAACAACATGCAAGGTACAGTTCAGGCTGGTGGATCTGTATCTGAGCCCTTCCACAACAACATGCAAGGTACAGTTCAGGCTGATGGATCTGTATCTGAGCCCTTCCACAATAACATGCAAGGTGCAGTTCAGGCTGATGGATCTGTATCTGAGCCCTTCCACAACAACATGCAAGGTGCAGTTCAGGCTGATGGATCTGTATCTGAGCCCTTCCACAACAACATGCAAGGTGCAGTTCAGGCTGATGGATCTGTATCTGAGCCCTTCCACAACAACATGCAAGGTACAGTTCAGGCTGATGGATCTGTATCTGAGCCCTTCCACAACAACATGCAAGGTGCAGTTCAGGCTGATGGATCTGTATCTGAGCCCTTCCACAACAACATGCAAGGTACAGTTCAGGCTGATGGATCTGTATCTGAGCCCTTCCACAACAACATGCAAGGTACAGTTCAGGCTGATGGATCTGTATCTGAGCCCTTCCACAACAACATGCAAGGTACAGTTCAGGCTGATGGATCTGTATCTAAGCCCTTCCACAACAACATGCAAGGTGCAGTTCAGGCTGATGGATCTGTATCTGAGCCCTTCCACAACAACATGCAAGGTACAGTTCAGGCTGATGGATCTGTATCTGAGCCCTTCCACAACAACATGCAAGGTGCAGTTCAGGCTGATGGATCTGTATCTGAGCCCTTCCACAACAACATGCAAGGTGCAGTTCAGGCTGATGGATCTGTATCTGAGCCCTTCCACAACAACATGCAAGGTACAGTTCAGGCTGATGGATCTGTATCTGAGCCCTTCCACAACAACATGCAAGGTGCAGTTCAGGCTGATGGATCTGTATCTGAGCCCTTCCACAACAACATGCAAGGTACAGTTCAGGCTGATGGATCTGTATCTGAGCCCTTCCACAACAACATGCAAGGTGCAGTTCAGGCTGATGGATCTGTATCTGAGCCCTTCCACAACAACATGCAAGGTACAGTTCAGGCTGATGGATCTGTATCTGAGCCCTTCCACAACAACATGCAAGGTGCAGTTCAGGCTGATGGATCTGTATCTGAGCCCTTCCACAACAACATGCAAGGTGCAGTTCAGGCTGATGGATCTGTATCTGAGCCCTTCCACAACAACATGCAAGGTACAGTTCAGGCTGATGGATCTGTATCTGAGCCCTTCCACAACAACATGCAAGGTGCAGTTCAGGCTGATGGATCTGTATCTGAGCCCTTCCACAACAACATGCAAGGTACAGTTCAGGCTGGTGGATCTGTATCTGAGCCCTTCCACAACAACATGCAAGATACAGTTCAGGCTGATGGATCTGTATCTGAGCCATTTTCCATCAAAAATGGTGTGAAGCAGGGATGCGCTTTTTGGAATATTTCTCTCCATTCTACGCAAAGAAATTATGCAAAATGCCAACATTGCTCATCCTGGAGTGGGTCTGAGGACCAGACTTGACGCAAACATCTACTCAACGTCATGTTTGAAAGCCAAGACAAAAACAACAGCACTACTACTAAGCTTGAACAGCATCACAAATACTTGCACAGCTTTTGGCCTCAAAATCAACATCAAAAAGACTCACCATGAGCCATGGGAATCAAGAAGCCAGAATCGCTGTTAATGATGAACCCATCGAAACTGTGGATAATTTCTCCTACTTACACTATAATGTCTAAAAACTTTACACTTGACAAAGAATTGAACACAAGACTTGGCAAAGCAGCAACATCTTTTGGAAGACTCACGAATCGTGTCTGATCTAACAAGAGCCTAACATTGCACACCAAGCTGAAAGTGTACCATGCTTGTGTTGTCAGCATTTTATTGCATGGTTCAGAGACATGGACAAAGTACCGCAAACAAGAATGGAAACTCAACAGTTTTCATCTTCGTTGTCTGCGAACTATCCTTGGCATAAAATGGCAGGACAAAATTACTAATCTTGAGATCCTGCAGCGCTGCCAAGTCAACGCCACTAAGCAACATCCTCAAACACAGATGCCTACGATGGCTTGGACACGTACAGTGTATGCCCATTTACCGCCTCCCAAAGGCCATCCTCTATGGGGAGTTGACTGAGGGCAAACGTCCAGTAGGCAGACACAAATTAAGATTCAAAGATGTGGTAAAGAGAGATCTAAAAGCCTGCTGCATCGACCCTCTACACTGGCAGACTTTTGCTGAGGACAGAGTCGTCTGCCGAGCCTGTCTCACTGGTGGTTCAGCAAATGACATTGAAGCATACCAGATAAACCAGGAAACAAGCGTGCGAGAGATCATGCCAGAAATCCATGTCAACCTACCTGATGCAGCTACAGCAAGCACTGTCTCTCGAGACAGAAGCTGGCCTCTACTATACTACTACAACTATTTTTCTATACATTATGTTTTTTGTTGAGAATGAGAATTTAGTTATATTTAGTTTGGCACTGTAAGTGGTAGTTAAAGGAGAATATTGACCTGTTCGGAGATTGGTTCATTTTGGCTCTATGCGAAATATCTTGGGTAAAATTGCATTTATCTGCATAGCACGAACGTCAATCTAAGCGTAGCCACTACCCGAAAACGCCCATATAACCAATATGCCATATCTCTGTTAATATTGAACATATAACCAAATTTTGAGTACTGATTAGAAAAATGAAGGGCATATGATATTTGAAATATGGGCTCATTTGCTTGTGTAATACCACGGCAATGAACGCTTCAAGTGAGACAGATTTTCACATTCTTGAAAATTATTCTGATCTAACAACTGTATGTGTGATGATGCAACTGTCAAGAATCATCAGCTAGAATGCTCCTCTGTCAGATAAGGTGGTTTTGGGCAAGGATATCTGACTTCAGTGACTGTTGTTCAGGTTTGAGCATTTTTCAAGACGCCTAAAGTCCCCTCACAACAGTCTTTGCAGTCAAACTTTCTTGCCCAAAACCACCTTATCTGACAGAGGAGCATTCTAGCTAATGATTCTTGACAACTGCATGATCACATATACAGTTGTTAGCTCAGAATAATTTTCAAGGATGCATGCCCCTCTATCACACTAGAAAGGCTCATTGTCATGGCACTGCACAAGCAAATGAGCCCATATTCCACACATCATGTACTATTCATTTAACCAATTAGTACTACAAATTTGGCTAAGATATGTTCAATATTAACAGAGATATGACCTATGGCCGTTTTCGGGTAGTGGCTACCCTTAACCAAACAGCAACACGAACAGCTGTGATGACTGCAGCGTACGTGAGTTTGATATAAAACAGGCAAAACACAATTACTTTAAATAAATCGACAGTGTAATCACAATGCAAACAAACAGTTTTTAGACATTCCTCTGTTTATATTTACATTTTGAAAACAATTCTCAATTCCATGTTTGCACATGCGCAGTCGCAAAAACTAGCGATACCTGAACAGCTCAATTGTATGTGTAGTCATAGTTTGTTATTACTTTACCTTTGTTGGATCTTGGTTATTTCAGTGAAGGGTTCTCAGATCCGCCCTGACCCTCTGGCCAACAAGAACAAGGAACGGCGAGCCTTCTGCAACATGTTCGATGGCTACGGCAGCTTCTGTGAAAGTATGTTTCATTCCCTGTAGATTTCTGACTTCAGTGTGTTTCAATGAGCTGTCTGCAACATGTATACGATGGTTATGGCAGCTTCTGTGAAAGTATGTTTCATTCCCTGTAGATTTCTTACTTCAGTGTGTTTCAGTGAGCTGTCTGCAACATGTATACGATGGTTATGGCAGCTTCTGTGAAAGTATGTTTAATTCCCTGTAGATTTCTTACTTCAGTGTGTTTCAATGAGCTGTCTGCAACATGTATACGATGGTTATGGCAGCTTCTGTGAAAGTATGTTTAATTCCCTGCAGATTTCTTATGTCAGTGACTTTTAATGAAACATATTTTTCTGAAATTTAAGTGTTTCGGTACGAAGCAGTTTGTTTACATGGCAGCCTCAGGCCTGATTACACTTGAAATGAATGTGTGGATCACGTGAGACGTCATCATGTCTCGGAATTATCCAAGGTTACTTTTCAGGGATTAGAGTGACATCTCGGTGATTTTTATAAATGTAGAACTGTTGAATTCAAAAGTTGTTTCTGTTTTGTTAAAACATATGGTAAGTGTGTAGGAATACATTACTAGGATAGTTTATACTGTGTAATACATTTAGCATTTCATTAGACTCGTACCAACATCAGAATTGGTTGCACTCATAGAAGCCACCAACTCTTGTTTCTAACAAAATCTTTTATACATTTTACATGTGCTCGCTAATAATGTTGCTAGATAATTATTGGCACGTTTGTTGTATATTTTCAGCCCAACACATTGATGAGGCACTAACCCCATCACCACTGGTTGAGAAGAACATGGAAAACCATGCCATATTCAAAGTTCCCATTATCATAATACCGGGTGAGTCAATGTGTGATGATAACAATAAAGTATTTAGGTGTTAAGTTGGTTTATATGATGGAAACAAAACATTGTTGGTAAGATAATCTTGTGGTAAAATGTCGTAGACCGTGTATGCCATGTAGCTCTCAATATACAATACGCGAGTGCTAAAATTCTGGTGTGTGCATTATTTCCTCATAACTCCACAAGCTGTCAAGGGAAGGTGGACACACAAACTGCTGACATGCACCTGCATCTCTACATCATGCAATAGGCAGCAGAGACAGATTCATCACTCTACTAAACCATCCAAAATTCGATGAGAAAAGACGACACACACAAAGGACACAAACCACGTCTTCAGACAGCCTTCTTCCCACTTCTGTAGTACAGGACAACATTTACAGATGTCTCGTTTACTTGAGCAGTGCTAAATAGGCAATCATCGAGTCAGTGAGAGGATATCATTAAGCCTTGCAAGTTGTCGTCTGTGCTCAATCATTGCTGACAATTCAAACTTTGCTAACGGCTAATGTAAAGCCCTAATGACATCTATGAAAGCCGCTACCAGCATTGTAATAGTGCCACCTAATGTGTAAATGTATAATTCACTGTTATTTATCTAGAAAATATCTGAAAGGTGGCACCAGCACCGTCCTTTGAATTATTAAAGTGCATTCCTCCTCAAAATCAGGTTTCACTTGTATAAACAGGGAGGTGCGCATATATTAGATAGCATGCAAGTATTGGGGGATAAAACCATTCTGTGAATTATTCACAAGGTGCTAGTTTTACTAGACTTTGTTAGTATTGTACTCAACTATAGAATGACACACAATACTTTTCTGTGTGAAATATCCGGCCATTTAAGGTAGCCAGTAGTTGACGTTGTTTGTTGCCCGCAGGCCTCAATCACAACGCAGTGAGGATGCAGCTCGAGACAACGTTGTTGAACCCTGGACTCAACCCAAGCATGGTCACTGTACGTAGTTACTTGCCCTCCTCTTATCCTTCCTCCCTTTCAATGGTTGTGATATAGTACATACATCAATCAAGACTGTTATGTGAAACTAGCAGCAGTCGGATCATAAATACATTCGATACAAATGAGATTTCCGGTGTTTACTCCGAAGCCGACCCCACTGTGTAAACAGTAGCCGCGGTAGACTGTTTGTGTATAAATTACAATTTATGATGTACTGTAATGACTATGTATTCGCACACTATGTTCTCGGACACCTTAAAAATATATTTAAAAAATAATGTTTATACTGTGTGCTTTCAGACGGAATTTCTTTTTATGTCCCAGTACTGGCAGTACATACATTCAGTGTACAAAAATACTGTTTGGACAAAAAAAATTATTTTGGTGTACTGTATGTTTTCGGACAGCTAATAATTTAATTATTTTAGGTGTCCCAATGTGTACAGTCACTAAGGTAGTTATGGGTGTGTCACTAGTTGTTCTTGTGACAGATTTGTTGCATACTGTGGCTGAATGTTATCTGTCATCCACTGAACGTGTTCGTTGCCAGGTGATGTGTGACCAGACGTTCACTGAACAGTGCACTTTGGCACGCGTCGTGCATTGAACAAATTTATTACAAAAGAACGAGCACGAAAAAAGGAAAGATGAATAGAACAGAGAAATAGATACGCTGTGAAATATGCACCTACATGTAGTGTCCGTTGATGTATGTACCAGGTGATGTGTGACCAGAAGTTCACTGAACCGTGCACTTTGGCACGAGTCTTCCACTTCAACACCTACAACCTCACCAGCAGCACAAAGTACATCTGTGAGTCGGTCTTCTGTTTTATCATATTGCACCTTCACTAATTGCATACAGCTAAAACTGGAAGACATGGAGGCAGAGTAGAGCACACAATTGGACATGCATGACTGCTGCCGATTATTTGTGCTGCTCGGACAGTCATCAAGTGTGATCGTGCCAGAATGCATTATCTCGAAGGTGCAATTTGGTGTTCATTTCATGCGTGTTGTTTTTAGCTTATGCAGAGTTGTGGGTGATGTTCTCTATTGTTGCAATTGGATGTCGCACTGTTTTACAACAGTTTAAATGTTTGTCTACTGTTCGTCTGTACACGACGACATAAACGATAGTTTCATCATCATGGCAGCAATCGTTTATAATGAGATTGTGTCGTGACGAGAAGAAATAGTGCAGCCGTAATTGAAAAATTTATATGAAATCTACGCGCCTGTTTTGGACAAAGTGTTGATCTTTATCAACGTCGTCCATTGGCTCTGGCTAGTGTTGACAGCTGTATGTACCCAATGACATGGTCGATATCCATAAAAATATAATTGTCAAATTGTACCAAAATAATTGTTCATTAAAACATTTGACCAGTAAAGAACTAAAACGATTGCATCTACTCATCAGTGATGTAATAAAGATAATTGTTTATTTACTAATGCTTATATCTTTGGGCCATTCTTGATAAGGCAGCTGGCCTGGAGTTGTTTTTGACATATTTTGAAAAGCACTTCTGAAGTGCTTATACTTTATAAATATGTATATAAATTTTTATATTTTGCAGTTCAAACAGAGAAAGCCCTGGAGAAGGTGTGGGAGCTATATCCGAAAGCGGTAAGTGCATTATAAGAGTTTCCAGTGGATGCCTCCAGAAGGTGGTGCCATCTAGTGGATTAACGTTACTGGCAAGCAATTTATGCATCTACCACCTCTGAGCAAAAGGACACCAGAACATTGTAAATACTGATAATTTATAACAGAATAACGCAACTCATTTCATAAATGCATCAAATTTATTATGGTAAAATGGGAAAGTCCGGCCAGATCTCTTTGGGGCCAGCTGTGACAGCCTGAGAACAGGATGCAAGACCTGGATATTTCACATGACCGGACGTGATCCTGGGTCAGTTACTTGATCATGTGACTGCGGACCAGAATCCTGGGTCTGCATCCCTCTTGGTGTTTAGGCAAATCGATTTTCAGTAAATCATCTAACAGATGCAGAATAAAATTAATTCCCTAATTGTGGTGTGCTATCCAACAGATCGCTTGCGATAGCCAGTCAAAAATTGTGTGATTTGAACGGCTGCCAAAAACCAGCCTACCTGGTAGTATAGAAAAATATTCTCCATTTCACTTAACTCCATATAAATACCACAGTGACGGGTGGATTGGAATCTGCTTAAATGCATCCACTATGTCCGTCTTATATAACCAGGATCCTTGACCCCTATCACGGATCCCCTGTATAGCATCATCTAATTTGACATAGGACAAAGAGTAATCTTCCTTGTTGATCAACTGATTTAAACTAGTATGTTCGTCACTGTTATGTGGGGCTGACAAGTCAACACGAATAATTCCCGGGTGCTTCCATGTTTATGCCCGCAGCAAATGTTAACCTTTAATCTCATTGGCAGAAAATCACCATTAAAATATTCACTGCGTGGTGTAAACGAAGGACCGGAAATTGTGTGACGCCGAGTTCGACTACAAAACCGCGTCGTGGTTGGCGCAATTTAGCCACGGAAATCACCAACATTTCTAAATTTTGGTGTGCCCTAACCCTTGAAAAACAGAATACAGATTTCTACAGAATTTAAAGTCAAAAATACAGATTTTAACCACTTATTCTCTGCCAGCCAGTGGGTCAATTCCGTTTTGTCCATTCCAATACTAGTGAAATTTGTTTTAAAAAATCAATTCCAATTTTAGTTTACAAAAAATCAATTCCAAATTTTAAATTCCATCCAAAGTAAGAATCCTAGGGGAAAATCCAATTCCAATTGAATCAGATTTAACATAGTTTTATTTGTACTTGAAAACATGTGTACACAATCGTATTTGATCAGATATTATAATTTAACTGGTGTTCATTCAATGCTTTTTGAATGTGTCCAAGTTCATTGCCTCATGTCTGCTGGTGCAAAAAAATTTAGTGGGGTGGTCACATGTTTCGGTGACCGGTGGCGTAATGGCCCCACTTATAGGTTTAGGCTAAATCTTGATATAGTGTAACTCTTCAGCAGATAGTTGGGATTATAGTTAGTGTGAATGAATGGTGTTCTTGGTTAGTACGGTACAGTGCATAAGGTCTACTGTGATTACAGTAGTAATGCTGTTGTTTTATATATCTATAACAATACTGCTAATGTTGTATATGCCGAAATGCCTGGCCTTGGAATGTAGAGCCCACATTTCTCTCTCTTTAACTTAATCTCTTTAATAAACGTCATTCATTTGGCCTTATTTCATCACTAATTTCACTATTCATGACTTGTGTTGGTGCTTGCATAAATGTAATTCTGATTCCAAAAAATCAAGTCAAATTCCAACTAACTTTTGAAAATTAGTTCCGGAATGGAATTGACCCAATTGCCTGTTTTCTGCTGCCCCTTTGTGAGTCATCTGTCTGTCTTCAAGACTGGCAGATGACTGGCCAAGATGGGTAATTACTACAGGTAAGACAGGTGGAATTCAGAGGGGCCAGCTGGCCACTAGATTAATTACTAGTTCCAAGTCTAGGGGCCCACATTAATGACTCATTGGCACAACTGGCAGTGAAAGAAATTAAATGGATCAGTATTAATTAAATAAATGCCTCAACTGACTCTTGATTTGTTATTGAAAAACTAAACTGGCCAAAAATAACTGTGATTGACGTGAATGGCTTTCATGCAAGCAGTCCACGTGCTTAAAAGCATACTTTTCATTAATTCAAGACTGGTAAAAAAGTATTTCTGGCTAAGAGCCTGTTCCTGTCCTGGTTGTAGCCACATGTGAGTCTTGGAGGAGGTGATCATATGACCTATAGTCCTAGTTGTAGCAACATGGTAGTCCTGGAGGAGGTAATCATGTGACCTGTAGTCCTGGTTGTAGCAACGTGGTAGTCCTGGAGGAGGTGATCATGTGACCTGTAGTCCTGGTTGTAGCAACGTGGTAGTCCTGGATGAGGTGATCATGTGACCTGTAGTCCTGGTTGTAGCAACGTGGTAGTCCTGGAGGAGGTGATCATGTGAGCTGTTGTCGTGGTTGTAGCAACGTGGTAGTCCTGGAGGAGGTGATCATGTGAGCTGTTGTCGTGGTTGTAGCAACGTGGTAGTTCTGGAGGAGGTGATCATGTGAGCTGTTGTCGTGGTTGTAGCAACGTGGTAGTCCTGGAGGAGGTGATCATGTGAGCTGTAGTCCTGGTTGTAGCAATGTGGTAGTCCTGGAGGAGGTGATCATGTGAGCTGTTGTCGTGGCTGTAGCAACATGGTAGTCCTGGAGGAGGTGATCATGTGACCTGTAGTCCTGGTTGTAGCAACGTGGTAGTCCTGGAGGAGGTGATCATGTGAGCTGTTGTCGTGGTTTTAGCAACGTGGTAGTCCTGGAGGAGGTAATCATGTGACCTGTAGTCCTGGTTGTAGCAACGTGGTAGTCCTGGAGGAGGTGATCATGTGAGCTGTTGTCGTGGCTGTAGCAACGTGGTAGTCCTGGAGGAGGTGATCATGTGACCTGTAGTCCTGGTTGTAGCAACGTGGTAGTCCTGGAGGAGGTGATCATGTGAGCTGTTGTCGTGGTTGTAGCAACGTGGTAGTCCTGGAGGAGGTGATCATGTGAGCTGTTGTCGTGGTTGTAGCAACGTGGTAGTCCTGGAGGAGGTGATCATGTGAGCTGTTGTCGTGGTTGTAGCAACGTGGTAGTCCTGGAGGAGGTGATCATGTGAGCTGTTGTCGTGGTTGTAGCAACGTGGTAGTCCTGGAGGAGGTGATCATGTGAGCTGTTGTCGTGGTTGTAGCAACGTGGTAGTCCTGGAGGAGGTGATCATGTGAGCTGTTGTCGTGGTTGTAGCAACGTGGTAGTCCTGGAGGAGGTGATCATGTGAGCTGTTGTCGTGGTTGTAGCAACATGTGATAGTCTTGGAGGAGGAGGTGATAGTCTCTGTCGACCTGCTCTACTTCTTCGGACAGACCCTCGCCGCTGTTGAGACTGACGACACCCTTATTGGCATCTCTGGCTGGAATGTGAACGGTAACTGTCGCTTCACAGCTCTCTGTCGCAACACTTCTCCATTTTATTGAGAATATGCACCGTTGTGTAGTTACTCTTGTTTTTTTAAATATGCATTAATGCAAACTTATTGTTATCCTTTTATCGAAAATGTGCACTGTTGCGTAGTTACTCTCATTGTTTTTAAACTTGTTCTTATCATTTTTATTGAGAATGTGCACTGTTGCGTAGTTACTCTCATTGTTTTTAAACTTGTTCTTATCCTTTTTATCGAGAATGTGCACTGTTGCGTAGTTACTCTCATTGTTTTTAAACTTGTTCTTATCCTTTTTATCGAGAATGTTCACTGTTGCGTAGTTACTCTCATTGTTTTTAAACTTGTTCTTATCCTTTTTATTGAGAATGTGCACTGTTGCATAGTTAACTCTTATTGTTTTTAAACTTGTTCTTATCCTTTTTATTGAGAATGTGCACTGTTGCGTAGTTACTCTCATTGTTTTTAAACTTGTTCTTATCCTTTTTATCGAGAATGTGCACTGTTGCGTAGTTACTCTCATTGTTTTTAAACTTGTTCTTATCCTTTTTATCGAGAATGTGCACTGTTGCGTAGTTACTCTCATTGTTTTTAAACTTGTTCTTATCCTTTTTATCGAGAATGTGCACTGTTGCGTAGTTACTCTCATTGTTTTTAAACTTGTTCTTATCCTTTTTATCGAGAATGCACTGTTGTGTAGTTACTCTCATTGTTTTTAAACTTGTTCTTATCCTTTTTATCGAGAATGTGCACTGTTGCGTAGTTACTCTCATTGTTTTTAAACTTGTTCTTATCCTTTTTATTGAGAATGTGCACTGTTGCATAGTTAACTCTTATTGTTTTTAAACTTGTTCTTATCCTTTTTATTGAGAATGTGCACTGTTGCGTAGTTACTCTCATTGTTTTAAAACTTGTTCTTATCCTTTTTATCGAGAATGCACTGTTGTGTAGTTACTCTCATTGTTTTTAAACTTGTTCTTATCCTTTTTATCGAGAATGTGCACTGTTGTGTAGTTACTCTTATTGTTTTTAGACTTGTTCTTATCCTTTTTATCGAGAATGCACTGTTGTGTAGTTACTCTCATTGTTTTTAAACTTGTTCTTATCCTTTTTATTGAGAATGTGCACTGTTGCGTAGTTACTCTCATTGTTTTAAAACTTGTTCTTATCCTTTTTATCGAGAATGCACTGTTGTGTAGTTACTCTCATTGTTTTAAAACTTGTTCTTATCCTTTTTATCGAGAATGTGCACTGTTGCATAGTTAACTCTCATTGTTTTTAAACTTGTTCTTATCCTTTTTATCGAGAATGCACTGTTGTGTAGTTACTCTCATTGTTTTTAAACTTGTTCTTATCCTTTTTATTGAGAATGTGCACTGTTGCATAGTTAACTCTCATTGTTTTTAAACTTGTTCTTATCCTTTTTATCGAGAATGTGCACTGTTGCGTAGTTACTCTCATTGTTTTTAAACTTGTTCTTATCCTTTTTATTGAGAATGTGCACTGTTGCATAGTTAACTCTCATTGTTTTTAGACTTGTTCTTATCCTTTTTATTGAGAATGTGCACTGTTGCATAGTTAACTCTTATTGTTTTTAAACTTGTTCTTATCCTTTTTATCGAGAATGTGCACTGTTGCATAGTTAACTCTTATTGTTTTTAAACTTGTTCTTATCCTTTTTATTGAGAATGTGCACTGTTGCATAGTTAACTCTTATTGTTTTTAAACTTGTTCTTATCCTTTTTATCGAGAATGTGCACTGTTGCGTAGTTACTCTCATTGTTTTTAAACTTGTTCTTATCCTTTTTATTGAGAATGTGCACTGTTGCATAGTTAACTCTTATTGTTTTTAAACTTGTTCTTATCCTTTTTATTGAGAATGTGCACTGTTGCATAGTTAACTCTTATTGTTTTTAAACTTGTTCTTATCCTTTTTATTGAGAATGTGCACTGTTGCGTAGTTACTCTCATTGTTTTTAGACTTGTTCTTATCCTTTTTATTGAGAATGTGCACTGTTGCGTAGTTACTCTCATTGTTTTTAAACTTGTTCTTATCCTTTTTATCGAGAATGTGCACTGTTGCATAGTTAACTCTTATTGTTTTTAGACTTGTTCTTATCCTTTTTATCGAGAATGCACTGTTGTGTAGTTACTCTTATTGTTTTTAGACTTGTTCTTATCCTTTTTATCGAGAATGCACTGTTGCATAGTTACTCTTATTGTTTTTAGACTTGTTCTTATCCTTTTTATCGAGAATGTGCGCTGTTGCATAGTTAACTCTCATTGTTTTTAAAATTTTTCTTATCATTTTTATTGAGAATATGCACCGTTTTGTTGTTACTATTGTTTTTTCAAATATACATTAGTGCAAACTTTTACTTACTTTTTAATATCAGGGTGCCTACCTAGCATTCCTATATTTCCCCGTCATTTTATGTATTTTAATTGTAATTCCTAGAAACAGATAAAGCGAGACCTAGGTAGCAGACACCTGCCGTCCCAAAAACAACCTGTCTACAATTGATACCATTGAAAGTCCTGATTGACAAGTTTGCTTTGTGCACAATCTATTATTCCAACCTTGTGCATTTTCTCCCTTCCACTTGTGTTCCAAATTCAACTTGGCACCTCCTTTGTTATAACTTCTTCCTTTCATCCCATCCCTCCCAATTCTTCATCCCTTTGTTTCACCCATTTTTTCCACTCTCACCTTTACCTAGCATTCTCTTAATCTACCCCTCACTCTGCCTTTCCCCCCACTTTTTCCCCCTCCTGCACTCTCTTCTTTCTCATCCCTTTCTTTTGCATTCCCATGTTTTCCTCTATCTCTCCCTCC
Source organism: Escarpia spicata (assembly GCA_963995525.1). Taxonomy (NCBI): domain Eukaryota; kingdom Metazoa; phylum Annelida; class Polychaeta; order Sabellida; family Siboglinidae; genus Escarpia; species Escarpia spicata. Next base: position 52,350,302 of record OZ023205.1, read on the forward strand.
CACATTCCTCCCCTCACCTTACGTTCGTCACCCTTGTCCAACACCCCACTCAGTCCCTGTGGTTCCTCCCCCTCATCCCTGCATCCTCCCGTCTCTTACACACACACCTGTCCTCCACTTACAAATCCCCCATTTCTGTCATTAACCAGATTGTGTCAGCTGAAATTACGAACGTCAAAATGAACATTGTCACAATGACACCACCGCTGTGGTTTCACACTTCACAAAGCGCCAGTCCCCTAGGTCATCAAACACACATTTAATTAATTAGCTAAATGTGCACTCCAACAACTATTGCCCTTTTATTGCCATCTCCTGGCCTTTACGTGCGGCCGCAGCGCTGGAAGGTGCAACAATACTTATGAATAATTGATCAGTTGCGGTTAGTTTGTGATTGAATCTAACACGTCCGCACGGACTCGGTGACATTTTGCCAGATCTTGTCATCAATCGGATCAATATATTCGTTTGACTATCGAATGACATGTTTCGATATACATCACATTGCAGTTGATAGGCGATACATCTGGCGGAGGTCGTGAAGGTTGTTTTGGAGTCGGTCCATTAAACATTGGTGTCTAATTCTACTTCATGGTATATTTTCTAGTGCGCCACAAAAAACAAAGAAAACCTGTGCTGTATGTTTGAGACATTCAGCCTCACAGCTGTTCTCTTCCTGTTTAAAATTTTTATTTATTCATCTACATTAGCAGTATTTAATGTTTTTGGCACTATTACCCCTTGAGCAAGCCAACAACACCATAATTACCCCTCCATATTTCAATACCAAACTCGAGAAAAGGACGTGTTTCACCTGCATCTGTCTTTCTAGGGTTTGAGAGCCTCTCCACACTGCCAAACATGGCATACAGGACCGAGACTTTCCCTGGCATCGGGTTCCTGCTGAAACGAAAGTTCTACGATGAGAACATGAAGAACAAAATGTCAACCTGCTGCAATTCTAGGTAAACCGAAGTTTATTTCCAGAGGTGTTCTCATCGACATCGATTTGCACTTCTACACGAAACTGGTCTTTTAATGACAGATCCCCAATGCGAAACTTTGAATTATATCAACCCGCGTATGTGGGTTTGGTAAGTTTGTATTTACGATGTGGCACCGCTATCATAAATCAAACTATCTTGAAATTGGAACACTGGTGGGATGGTATCGGAAACTAAACAGTGTTTTGACGGAAACGTTTCTAAATGAAACGGCTGTTAACCAACCATGAAACCAGTTGTGTCTAGCGTCACATATCTCTGGTATGATTGTATTATCCGTAAGGAACATAAGTTTTAGTGTCAGAATCCCGAGAACATTTTCTAGTTAAAATGCAGGTACACTGTCATGTGATGAATAATATTTTAAAGGAATTGTTTCAAATTTTTTCAGATATTGTTTCAAATTCTTTCAGGAATTGTTTCAAGATTTGCAGGAATGGTTTCAAATTCTTTCAGGAATTGTTTCTAATTCTTTCACGAATTGACCTATCCATAATGTCACTTGTTGCGACGCAAAAGATCCATCAAGCCATGAGAATTGAATGGTGAGCACGTGTAGCTCGTTATGCGGCTTGATAGACATTTGCTAGGCTACAGGTCACGTGATAAATAGGCCAATTGTTTCAGATTCTTTTACGAATTGTTTTGGATTCTTGCAGGGCGTGGCATGGCTGGTTCAAGGACCAGTTGGCGGGGAAGGAGATGATTGTCCCAGACGTGTCACGGGCCTTTAGACGACCCTACGAAGGTCTCTCCGACGAGGCTCAGTTCCTCAGCGAACTATTCAACAGACCTCGCGTCACAAACACGTACGTATGAGAAAAAGACGTCATTTTAAAGTCTCTGGTCCGTTCCCAAGGGTGTAAATCGGTGGTTAGTGGTGGTTAGTGTTGGGTTAGCTCTAGTGTTGCCTGTAATGGGTGCATTTGGGATATGTATGATTTGTATACTTATTGTGGGTGCGGTATTCAAATTGAGAATACTTTTGGGACTGTTAAATCCAATCTGGTGGGCAGGTGCCAATAGCTTTGGTGGTAGAACTCACGATTTTTTGTAATTTCTTTTAATCTCACAAATTAACACTTTAATGCCGAAATCTGCCACCAGGCCGATATTTCAGGGTATATTAAAAAAAAATTACTCTTCCAAAAACGGGTGAATTTTAAGTTTTAACTCTTCTGCGCAAGGCGCCCAGAACCACCCAACACGCTAGCGTTCCAAAACTGCTAACGGCTGCTAGGCCTTTTGTTTACCTCGTTCAGATCCTACTTTTATATTAACCATCCACTTGAAACTGGTGACTTAGGCTATATAATATCCAAAGAAGCACGTGGTTTTCGCTATCATGAAAATGAAGTTTGTGCTTAAAGAGTTTATTTCAAAGGAAGTCGAGTTGCGTTCGTCAAAATGGATTCCAACATCGTGCAGCATTTGGCAGTTTTGATTGAGGTCGTTTCCCGACAATTTCGAGTCAGATGTCAATGTCTGCAACATCAGTAATGTTGATAACGAACACGGAGACCATATTATCATCCAACTACGCTGTTTGTGCGAATTTTCAATGCAGAGATGCAAAGTAGATGTCCCATTGGCGGCGTCTTCATTTCACCAATATGTTGTATCTTGTTGATCGAACACCGTCCATAACTCACTTGATTAGTTTATTGTAGCGGTATTTCATTAGTACTATCCCACTGCTACTGTTAAGGGAACACATACTTATGAGAGAGTTTGCTATTTTTTGTAAATTTGAGTGTTAATTTTGTACTAGAATAAACAATTCCAGTCAGCAATATGATCAGTAGACCGTAGCTATTTTGTAAATTACGAATTTTATGTTTTCACGGTTGTTGATATCATCAACAAAATGAAATGCAATTCAAAAACTAACCATCAGAATTGGATAAATGGTTAATTAGGACAAAATTAACACACGTGGCTACATTTGCATCACAGGATAACGTATGATAGGTGCTGTGATTTGTGTGTGTATAGCATGATGGAAGTTTACATGTTATTTTTTTGTAAGTTTTGAACTTTGCTTCATGATCTGAAATTTAATTGATTGCAACAGCAATTTCAACAGCATATTTTATTCACGCATTCATTTTTATGTACAATGTAATTCATTTCATGTGATTTCATGCATCGGTTGTCAATATATTCTAATTTTAATGCAAGCAACACACAGTATAATTCACAATTGGCCACCATCTTCTAATTGTCTGCCCACATATAAATGACAAATAAGAAGGCTATCTACTAAAGCCCTGCGCGGGGTGGGTTTTGACCCGCGGGCTGGATTTTTGCTCTTGTTGCGGTGCGGGTTAAGTTTCAATTTGTGCGGGGCGGTCTGCGGGCTAGTAATTTCTACATGCGGGCTACTGCGGGCTGATTTTTGTAACTCATTAATGGTCACCAGTTACTCAAAGGTGGGACATTCTTTGAGCTAGTTAATTGGGGATTACCAGATTGCCCTTTTGTTTGTGTTTAAACAGTGTTATGATAACATGTGCTGGCCTGCCTTGCCAGCTTCAGTCAGGTGTGATTAGTGACTTCTTCCAGGAGGAAGTATCAGTTAAGGCCATCAATCTGTTTGTGTAATTAAGCCACCAGGATGTCCATAAAGAGCAGTTACCCCACCAATTGGACAGGAAATGCCTTTGATGTGTGGAGACTGGAGACCATGCCACTTGGCACTGGCTGACAGTGCTAACTGCTAAGAACAAGAACTGCCAGTCTTCCTCTGTAGAAGTAAGATGGCTCAAGTCAAACTGCCTTCTACACTAGTATAATCCGGTGCCAGTAGCCTGGTCCAGAGGGGATTTTGAACCAGTTATATAGACATGTGAAAACCCTCTTAACAATCGGTAGTCTACGATCAGAAAATATAAATTGCAAACTTCTAATATCAGCAGATTGCAAATTGCAACACTGCCTTTGTGCACCAGACTCAACCTTTGAACAACTCATGTTCATGCAGTACAATGGCAAATAGATTATAAGACCATAGGATGCCACTGAAATTAATGCCAGCGGTGTGAATTTCATTGTTCTTCATAAAAATTGATCAACTGCCTTTGCATATTCACTTGTGCTGAGTTTTATCGATTAGATTAATTAATAATTTTAAAATACATTAACATTTGAACTCGTACCTTTACTTTGCCCCAGGTCTGCTTATCACCTTCAGGTATTTACATTATAATGACAAGGGTTCTATTTTTCTTAAAGATGGAATTCCAAGTACGACATGGTTGTCACCCAGCGCTGTGCATTTGTTAATATTGTAAACAGCAACGATTAATAAAGATTATATATTTTAAATGATTCCATGTCACCTGTTGTGGGCTGCGGGGCGGGTGCAGGCTGACTTTTGACTAATTACGGCGGGGCGGGTTGCGGGCCAAGTTACTGCGGGGTGGGGCGGGCTAGGATGTGGCAAAATATTCGGGGTGGGCTGCGGGTTGAGTTGTAGTATGCGGGGCGGGCTGCGGGTCAAATGACATAGTTGCGGGGCGAGTGCGGGCTCAGATTTCCAGCCCGCGCAGGGCTTTACTATCTACCTAGGAAAGAGTTAAAAGCATATTGATAATTTTGAACCCAACTTTACTGCCTAACCAACATTTCAGGACTTTAGCCTCAACATATTTATTCCGGTATTAATAACATTATATTAAAAGATGAGCAAAAGACAGCAAATTAGCGTATGATGGAGTCTTAATTTCTTAGCGCATTCTAGATGACTTCTGGGCCTAGACATCACATCATGAACGGACGTCACCTTTCAGGAACACTAGTGTAATAGCTCCATGATAAATTCACCGTACGCAAATAAGCTGGTGTACGGGGAATTATATTTTAAAATGATTATCACAGGAAATATGGATTAACAGCCAGCCAAATGAAACAACACAGAAAAAAGGAAACATGCAATAAGTCATTAAGAAGACTATCTGCATGGCCAGGTTGATAACAAATCGTACTATAATTACAATATTTGTTTTGTAGTACATTTGAAAGGTGTGTCGTTGTGAAGACTGGCATACAGGCATTAGCACCGCTGAAAGTGCTGTGTAGAAAATATTTAATTAAGGTACATTGTATATTTTTGAAGTGCAGTAAATTTAGCATAAGTCAAAAATACTACTCACACTTACAGGTATAAATTTAATTCCTTGTTTATTTACATAATGTTCTTAATACTAGAATATGTATCGAAGGTATCGCAATTTAAAATTTATTCTCAGAAAATTATCAAATTGTAAAAATACCACTCAATTTGTAAGCAGCTGCAGTTGGCATTTGTTGCTTATTTGCACTTATTCTTTGAAATTTGCACAGTCCTTCGCTCCTGGCCAAATTGGGACTAGAACTGTTATGCAAGCGTCCTACTACTAATTACCTGATGGAGCAGACAACCTGTCACATGATGGATGATGAGGCAGAACGCTAGTAATTACGTCCTACACTGATGACTCCGTACTGAACTTCCATGCAATTCTTTTTGCCAGTTAAATCATTGCAACAACAAACAGTGGTGCGTGTCGCGATGTGAAACACTGAATTCCATTTAGAAGATGAATTTGTTGTGGAGACTGACATTTTCAAATGTCAGATTGTCAGTGTTTTACCTGGGAAACTTTGCCCTTGATCTGTAGTCGGTGTTCCCTAAAAAGATATCTTCCCCTGCAGGCCTTTATGCAGGATCAAAATTTTACCAGTCCTAAAAACTTCCCAGTGGCTCACCAAAAACGTAAGCAAATCAGCAAATGGTTTTATGTATATATATATATACACTGTATATATATTAGGTGTAACATGCAAAACATCATGACATAAATGATAGTTACATATATATCAGCAACCATATTTATTTTCATATAGTTATACATTACTTACAATTACAGCCCCGCGGCAAATCAAAACTCAAACAACGGATAAACACATTAAAAAAACAAATGATGTATAAAAATGTAACAGCGTTTATAAGAAAATTATCATTACACTTCCTGACTTGCTCCTGCAAGACAGCCACACAATAAATGTAAATGATGCAATTGTCTTGCTGATTATATTCCTTCCATGGAAAATCTGTTAGCCAACCTCTTGGGAATGTGCGACTGTGAGCCTTTGTATTAACTGTTGACATCGTACTCATAGCCTGGGTGTGGCTTGTTGTGATGGCAGGCTGTCACTGTCAGTGTCATGCGCTGTTCCAATGACAATGCCACTTTCTATTTCGCCAATCACAGTAATAGTATCATCAGTCAGCTGAGGAGGGCTAGGCCTAGCGGTCTGTAGCTAAGCGTAGCCGAAGGCATAGTCGTATGAGTAACATGCTCACCTTGTTCGCTAACAAAGGTAACGACTTCATCGACATTGACTTTTACTGTAAACATGGTAGCACTAGTGACAGTCAATGTTGTCGGTGCCAGTGTTGCCATTCTAAAAAACTGAGTTATCGTGTTTGTTTTACAAACCTTCGCCTTCAGTGGCGGCATCGCGGATGCGTCAGAGTGAATGATAAAAGGAATTGTTTATCGGTAACTGCGTGCGTTGTTAAAGCACCTCGTTGTGAATGTAGGCTCGGTTTTAAATCTGATCATCCCCTAGAGTCACTCCCATGATAAAGTCGAAATGTTAATAAAATACTGGTACATTTAAAACATTTTCGGATATTTTATTATGTGATATAAACCTGTGACATGTATGTCTAATTTATCTGGATTCTTGCCGCTTTAATACACATAAAACGAGCATGTAATTAGTATTTATGTTCTGGCACATTATTATTGATGTATGACACCCCAAAGGAATTAACCAATCACGTCTACAGATGGTACGCGTGAATTATGTGGTGGTAGGCAATATTGAGCGCCGTGTGTCCGGAAAATGCTCAAATAATGCTAGGAATTCTAAGTTACTGGAAGAGTCTGTTTCTGTATGATACAAAACACGATATATTCCAGTGCTGACACCCATCCTACGGCCCGTCATACAAACTGACAGGACGGGGCCTTATTATACTAAGACGGGTTATACCCCGTCCTCGCAAATTATCCCCCGTCCATAGCTAACATCACCCGTCCAAATGACGAGTGGACGGGTTTATTGATAAAGCTATGTTCCCTGAGAGACATGCATGCATGCACGCACATATGTATGCAGACAAACTACTAGTGCTGCTATATTGTTGGGTGTGGAACCAAAGCCACCGGTCCAGCCACAAACTGTCACACAATTACAGTTATGAGTAATAAGGTCACGTATTTGTCATATAGGCCATATTTTCTTTCTAGAAATCCATTTGCTTGATTTGAAATTCTGGCTGCATCACTGTAGTTGTAAACAAGCTACTCATAAGCCTAAAAAACTCGTTAAATGTGCTGACTGGTATTTCAAACTCAACTTTCTGTATACATGCGTGTTCCTAAGAGGTCAAACTGTCACTCTGCATAGTTGTTTTTCAATTAGTGTAAGTATGTATGCAACAATGCAGCATTTGTGAATAGCCGAATTTACAATACTCGCGGATGAACGTGGTTGACCTCTAATTGCACCACAAAAGGTGTAACGTAGCACGCAATAACTTTTTGCCATACGTTGCGCTTAATTGGGTTACCTAAAGGAGTCTATTAACGCCATTGGGAGTTTGAGAATGAGATCCCAATTCAGCGAGTCCACGACAGGTTTTTCCATTTCGCTGCCTGGGGTCCTTTACTTCCCCTGGCACCAGTGGACTAACAGCTTACAGTGTCTCTTAGAAAAAACAGACAACGTAGGGTGAGCAAAATTGCCAAAGTTTCAACATGGTGGCTGATACCAGTACCAAACCACCACTCAGTCGGCACTAGGATTTGAACCCCGATTCTTCCCTTCCGATAGACAGTCAGGCATTCTAACCACTCCACCAACAGTAGTAGGCTCGAGGATTTAACAAGATTGACAAGATTGCCATCCAGAAAATTACTCTGGATGGCAGGTGGACAAGGAAGCCTTTTGGCTTATCGAGAGTCCAATACTTTTTATCTACATGTATCCCGCCTTTTTAAGGTGTGTGTCGATTTTATTTTTAAACATATTCACGCTACTAGCACCAACACAATCAGGAGATAATCTGTTCCATTCATTTACAGTCCTTTGTGAGAATGAGAACTTTCTTATATCTAATCTACACTGCTCCTTTACTAATGTAGCTTCATGTCCTCTGGTCCTTCTATCTTTCTTAACTGAGAAAAAAATGTTTCTATCAATATTTTCATAACCATTCAATATTTTAAACACTTCTATGTGATCTCTCAATCTCCTGGTCTCTAGTGTTGTTAAACCACATTCTTTTAGGCGTATTTCGTAACTAAGATCCCTCAGATTTGGTATCATTTTAGTCGCTCTCCTCTGTACTCTTTCTAGCATATCTATGTCCTTCTTGTGATATGGCCTCCATGCTTGTATACAATATTCTAAATGAGGCCTCACTATTGTTTTGTACAGCGGTACTATTAATTCTTTTTTCTTATACGCTATATTTCACCTAATTAATCCAAGGATTTGATTTCCCTTTGACGCTGCAATTCCGCACTGCTCTGAAACCTTCATATCAGCACTAATGGTTAACCCTAAGTCCTTTTCTTTTACAGTAGTACTTAGAACAGTACCCCCCATTTTATATTTTACCTCTTCATTCCCATGACCTGTGTGGAGGCATTTACATTTCCCAAAATTGAACAGCATTTGCCACTTTTCAGACCATTTGATCAACCTATCAAGATCATCTTGTAAATGCTGTCTGTCTCCATCACTTTTAATCCTTCTAAACACTTTTGTATCATCCGCAAATTTTAACACCTTGCTTGTTATATCATCGTCCAAATCGTTGATATATATTAAGAATAATATAGGTCCTAGTACTGATCCCTGTGGTACCCCACTCAATACCGATTTCCAGTTTGAAGCCTCCCCATCAACTACTACACGTTGTCTTCTGTCATTCAGCCATTTTTCTATCCAGTTTATTATATCATTTCCTATGCCATGGGCCTTTAGCTTAAGGAGTAATCTTTGATGTGGTACTTTGTCGAAAGCTTTTTGAAAATCTAAATAGATGATATCTACTGGTGATCCCTCATCTACCCACCTAGTGATGTCTTCCAAAAAACATAACATATTTGTTAAGCATGACCTCGCTTTTAAAAACCCATGTTGAGATGGGTTTATCAAGTTATGTTTAACAAGAAAATCCACCATGTGATCTTTAATTAGTCTTTCAAATAATTTGCAAATCACTGATGTTAAACTCACTGGTCTATAGTTCTCTGACTTGTTTCTCGAACCTTTTTTAAATAACGGTATAATGTTTGCCTCTTTCCATTCTAAAGGAACCACTCCCTCTTCTAATGACAAATTGAAAACTGTTGCAAGCGGTGCGCTAATTTGTTCTACAATTTCCAATAGTAGTTTGGGCGGAATCCCGTCCACTCCAGGTGATTTATTATCCTTCATAGCCCTTATTTTCTTAGCTACCATTTCCGAGGTTACAACTAACTGTCCTAAATAGTCTGAATCTGCCCCCTTGAACTTAGCCTCTGGTACTGGCAGTGAACTAATATCTTCCCTGGTAAACACTGAACTAAAATACTCATTCAGGTCTTCTGCCATTAAGAATCCCTCTGATATTGTATTTCCAGCACTATCTTCTAGAGGACCGACCTTATCCTGAACTTTCTGTTTGCTTCGAATATACGCATAAAAACTCTTACTGTCATGTTTTATATTACTAGCTAATTTTTTTTCATAGCTTCTCTTTGAATTTCTAATTTCAGCTGTAGCTTGATTAAGTGCTTCTTTATAAATGTTGTAGTCTTCATCATTTCCAATACATCTATATGACTTCCACATCATTTGTTTATACTTAATTTTTCTAATGGCTGCTTTCGATAAGTGTTTCTTTTTAGACCGTTTCCCTTGTTTTTTGAAAGGTACAAATTTATCGACTATGCACTTAATTTCACTATTTAAGATATTCCAGCATTCGGTTGCTGTCTTATTCTTCAGTGTGTTATTCCAGTCTATCTTTGCTAAATATTTCCTGATGTCCTTATACCTTCCTTTGTGGAAATTTCTCCTATACTGCTTTTTACTATTCCTTTCTGATTTTACTTTGATGGTAAAATGTATCTGGTTGTGATCACTACTCCCCAGTGGCTCACATATCTTGACATTGTCAACTAATTCTTTCTGTGAGGACAAAACTAAGTCTAACACATTCTCTCCCCTGGTTGGTTCTAGCACATGTTGAGAAAGGAAACTATCTTGTACTAAAACTAAAAACTTGTGGTCCTCACTCCCCATACTCTGTAGAGATTTCCATTGTATATGCCCATGGTTAAAGTCCCCCATAATAATGCAGTTCCGTTTGCTTACTTCCCTTATAGCGTTTTGTATTTTTTCATTCTCTTCTATGCTTATGTTTGGACTTCGATAAACTAACCCAACTGTTAACGTTGAGTTTCCTGTAACTATGTTACACCAAACAGCTTCTTCGCAATCTGCTTCTCATCCTAATTTTATTTCATAAGCCTGGATAGATTCTTTAATATATAAAATAACTCCACCTCCCTTTCTTCCTATTCTATCTTTCCTAAACATTACATATCCTGTTAGTCCCAATTCGGCATCTGATATATCAGTGGTGGCCCACGATTCGGTTATACCTATTATGTGAGGGTCAATATCTTCTACCATAATGTTTAGTTCACTTCTTTTGTTTACTATGCTCCTTGCATTTAAACAAATGCATTTATATCCTGATTCAGAAAAGTTTTCCAGGCTGTTCTTTGCCGATTTATTTCTGCTGTCTTTATCTATGCCTCCAGTTTCAGGCTTCTCTGTGAATCCCCCCTGTGAATCTAGTTTAAATAGATGCAGCCTGTCCCACTGTCAACAGATTGCAGCAAGTTCTCTGAGAAAACTGCTGCCCCCTTTCCAATTAGATGTAGGCCATCTCTCATGTACATATCTTCCCGCCCAACAAAGTATCCCCATAAATCTAGGAATCCCACCCCCTCTTCTTTACACATCTGCTCAACTAGTGCGTTGATCGCCATCCTCTTGCAGTTTCTATATGTCGGCCCCATTCCTCCCATTACTGGCAAAATTCCTGAGAGGATAATCTGTTCTACTCTTGTCTTCTTTAACTTCTTCACTAACTGTCTGTACTTCTGAACTATCCCAGTTGTTCCCTCCCTCTCTGCATTATTTGTCCCTACATGTACTAGTATAGACCCTCCCTTGCCATGCCCCAGTACCTTCTCTACCCTTTCAGTTACATGTTCTATCCTAGCCCCCGGTAGACAAACAACGACGTCCTCCCCCTCGCTTAGAGTCTTATCTGTCTTTCTCATAATCGAATCGCCCATAAACACCCTCTCTTTCCTCATTGCCCCCTCAATCACTGCCTCAGTGTAGCTCTTTCTACGGTTTGCATCTTTCTGGTTGTAATCTTGTTCCACTGTCTTCTGCTCTCCCGTCACAATCTCGTCCATTCCATTCTTTCCTGACGCTGTTTCTCTTGTCACCTTTCTTCCTGTCATCGTCCCTCCCGACTTCTCTTCTGTCACATGTACTCTCACTTCCTTTCTTCCCGTCATCTTTCCTCCCATTGCATTTCCTTCTCTCCTCTCCCGTCTCTTTTTCCCTCCTACCTCTTTCTCTACGGTCACTTTCTCTCCTGCCACCTTCACACCTGTCACATTTCCTGCCGTCGATCCTCCACTTTCTTCCCCTCCGATCACCTTCCCTCCTCTCAGTCTCCTTTCCTCGGTCTTGTTGCCGCTACTCTGCTCCTTCAGTTTCACAGTATTCCCAACTTTATCCCTGTCGTCTCTCTCCATTCCGTCTGTCTCCTTGCTGATTCTCATCTCCATCCCCTTCACAATATCTACCAACCTAGCTACCTCTTTCTCCAGACATTTCACCTTCCAACACCCCACGCACTGAAAGGTGAATCCCTCTTCCTTGGTTTCTGTCCATGACTTCGTACAGCCGGATAAGGCAAAATCTACCCAACTGTGGCAGTCGTCGCACACCAAGTGTCTCTTTGCCTTGACTTGCCGCTTGCAAGGCGCCATATCAGAATTTATTTAATAATAATAATCTAATTAGCTATTTAAAATAGTTTTGTCAACTGTGTTTACACCATTCACTGTCTATGTAGTCTTTAAGAAGACTGTTTTCTGTGCACAAATGTTACACTTTTCGTAAGATTGCGTACGCTAGACTGCCTTATTTATTTAGGTTATACAGCACCCTAGCGAATAAGAGAGACACTAGCTACATAAACTTAGTTCGCCCGATTATCGAAAATGCTTAATTCTAACAACAAAGCTACCTTATCAAAATGTCTAGCAGGTACTGACTTACACAGATATTATCTTATGTAGGTAGTTTATGGTTGTTACTTTATCACCTATATATTCTACCACATAACGAGGTTTGTTAAATCTTGTTTACAAACTTATCGTAGCCGTAAGCTAAAGTGCCCTATTATCACTCACTAGACTAAAGTGTCCTAAAATACTTTATCTAACTAACTTTAAGCACAACTGCTACTCAATATATGTTTACTGCTACTTTATGAATGATATTAAGGCAAGAATAATACTTATCAATCAGTAATTCCACTTGCTTATGAACTTTGATACACCACCAATTTCAACGATCTATCTCCGCCAAATATAGCCTCGAGTGATGCTGTCACCGATGACGACATCCGTCAGGCTGTGCTTGCTGGCCGAGCTTGGTGTGGTGATCACTTCAGGTACTTCAGTCTTGTTGTCATTCAGCTGAAGACGATCATGAATCATCCATGCAGTTCCATATTCTACAAGTGATAGCCAATTCCATTAGACAGTTTGGACCGATTGTTGTGTATTCGGCGTGGCATCAAACACAGTCTAACAAACAGATCTACTTGTCACATCAGCTATACAGCTATGTGTTACTCACTCATTCAATTACCGCACCTGTTCTGTAGGTGACTATCAATGACCACAACCTGCGGTAATATCACGATTCATGGGCACAACAATGATTGGGAAAATAACCGGATGAAAATCAAATGGAGTCCATGAATAACTGATCAGTTGTGAAAATTTCATTAACAGGTGCGAATGTCGTGTATCAAAACAAGCTTCGGCAATTTCCATACATTCCCTGTATGTTAGGTATCAATGTGCACGATCGCAAAGGAAACTATCGCAGCTAGAAACAGTATTTTAAGAAAAATGTAATAATTTATTAGCATTACTTTTTATTTACAAACCCAAAAGTTGAGTTTTTAAAAGAAGTTATGCAGCAACTTCATGAAGGAGTTAATAGCCCAGAATTTCTTATTTTCTTCAACGCATTCGTTATTAGAAGATAATTCAAATATATCTAAATTTATAAACGTGTATTGGAAACACGGCAAAACACCATAACATTGATAAGACATTTGAGCAGTGCTGAAGGTCAATTACTTTTAATCTTTTTATTGGTCCAGATTAACTTGTAATCTACTGCATAAATCTAGCCCCTTGAAAGCATACAAATGACATCAAAATTGTTGAGTTATTATTTGGGTGTTTTTGAACCTTTCTAGCCAGCCATGCTTTGATTTGTTCATTTCATCACCAGCAAGTCTTCACAGTACGTATTTGAGCAGTCAAAAGGTGGTCGTACATAAGTTCACAGAGCCAAAAATATGTCACATTACATGTGGGTGGATGGCGGGTTGATTGTCACCACATATCGCAGATGAAATAAATCGATATACAGTGGGACACATATTAATGCCCTTTAATGCTGACAGCGTGGTGGGTGATGTCTTGGCAACTGTGTCTGGTCGTCAGTTGAATCTGGTGGGTATTGGCTGTGGGGTCAATTTTGGATCGTTCAAAGTTGCAAGTCCTGCACCATGTAATGAAGTGAAGGGTTGTCATTTGAAGCAGTACGAAATGCTGCACAGTTTTGTTGAGTTTGCGATCTTATGAGACCGCCCCTAGTATTCATGAGTGTGTGTGTTAGACATTTGGGAGAAGCTAGGAAAGCCGTCTGAATCAGCAGAGACACCATTGTGGTCTGTCACCTTCTACTATTAATTGGCAGGGTTCGTTTTCGGACAATAGAGACCTTTAGCTAACGCAATTGAGCGTCGTAACTGTACATGAAAACTGGACGCGACATCAAACTTGAAGTCGACTCCACATCTCGCGTCGGCATCTAGCAAAACACCATTAGCTAACTGCTCAGTAAGTGGTTCTATGTTTGTCTCCGATAAAAATTAATCTAAGTCTATAATAGTTTGAAATTGATGTGCATAACAAAGAAAATGAATGGACCTAAAACAAAGCCAAAAGAGTTCAATAACACATTTAATTTCACCGCGACAGGCACAACACAGTGCCTGGCTGCATCACTGTAGTTGTAAACAAGCTACTCATAAGCCAAAACTCGTTAAATCTGCTGACTGGTATTTCAAATGCGTGTTCCTAAGAGGTCGAAGTGTCACTCTGCATAGTTGTTTTTCAATTAGTGTAAGTACGTATGCAACAATGCAGCATTTGTGAATAGCCGAATTTACAATACTCGCAGATGAACACTGCGTGAAACGGCAGATCTACGGTTGACCTCTAATTGCACCACAAAAGGTGTAACGTAGCACTCAGTAACTTTTTGCCATATGTTGCGCTTAATTGGGTTAGCTAAAGGAGTCTATTAACGGCAGTGGGAATTTGAGAATGAGATCCCAATTCAGCGAGTCCACGACAGGTTTTTCCATTTCGTTGCCTGGGGTCCTTTACTTCCCCTGGCACCAGAGGACTAGCAGCTTACAGTCTCTTTGAAAAAACAGACAACGTAGGGTGAGCAAAATTGCCAAAGTTTCAACATGGTGGCTGATATCAGTACCAAACCACCACTCAGTCGGCACTAGGATTTGAACCCCGATAGACAGTCAGGCATTCTAACCACTCCACCAACACACCCCAGTTGATTTGAACTTCCTTCTCGTGTTGCAGCAATGTGCGGCCACAGATAGACAATGCAGACCAGCTGACCAGCAACAAGTACGAGGCCTCGATCGAGCTGTTGCTGAAGGCTGCGAGTGCACTGGAGACTACTAATGCCGGGGACTGTCTGGCCGGCAGAGGACTCGGATTCTACGTCCCAGAGACGACTGGGTAAGTTCCCTCTGTGGATACCAGGTGTCAATGTTTACAGTCTTGTTTCATTACTAAAAGTAGAGGGTGTTTGCAAACGCCCCAATTCCTTTCCATATCCTGATTTCGCTGTGCTACCGGACAATGGGAATTAGATAATAGTGTATGTTATTTACGTGAATTGCAGGTATCTTACATTTCCTAAACCATAAGTTTATTTCAACTGGATATTCGTTGTAACTGATACCACAGGATTGATTTGCTTACACCCACCGTTGGAACAAAAAAACTACTTGTTTATATTGGCACCATCTTGTGGATTGGTCACCACTTAATAAGCACCATCCAAGATATGTTAGCCATGCCCACAAACAATTTATGTTAGCCACGCCCACAAACCATTATTAGCATCATATCATGCGCTGTGCATTTGCCCACAGCAGGGCTGCTTGCTATGTTGGCATATAACCCTAGCACAGGCTCTGCTATTTCACTGTGATTTTCAGTAGTAAGCCAGTTACACAACACCTGAAATGGACTGATGTTATAAACGTGAATATGATCAACTGGTACTGTAAACAGATTGTTTGAGAAGTTTTTTACTATAATAGAACAACACAAAAAATGCCACAAAGATAGGTTTCACAAATCTGTTTTTTCATCAGAAAGTATTAAATATGTTGTGTTTAATTCCAAGTCACCAATGTATCCGACTAGTGAGCTGCCCTACCGCTGACAATATCATGGCAGAATTATGCGTTGCAATGCATTGTTTCAACAGTGTATGAGCGTGACATCTCGCATAGTGCCTATTCTGTCATATAGGGTAAAGGTCTTCCAGAAAAGCATAGCACATCAAAAACACATAAGTAAATAACTTTCCGGAGTACATTGCCGACTGGTCGATCAGATGTCAACAGTCCAAGTAGAAAGAAAGAAGCGAGTGGACCTCAGTGTCTCGCAGGAGATGCACTGTCAATGATCCAAAGTTAGCGTATTATTATTATTACTAGCATTTCTGTAGCGCCATATCTGCCGGACAAGCTCGTTAATAGGCACGTACACACATTATAAAACGTACATGGAAACAAATGTAAAAATATATATGTATAAAGATGCCGGTAAATGTAATAATTATTAAGATTTACAAGATTGTATATATATAATGTGACTAAAATACATGACATATTTGCACAAATATTAAGATAATTAAGTAAAAGAATATATATTATGATACATAAAATGGTATTAAAAGATAAATAATAATAAATTAAAATACATTATATAATAGAAATAAATTAATTGATTAAATACATGTTCATAAAAAAGTGTCCTACAGCAAGGTTCTTCAGCCGATTCAGTCGATGTACGCCTGCTTAAATAGGTACGTTTTAAGGCAAGTTTTGAATTTATCCAAAGTCTCTATTTGACGAACGTTTATTGGTAGAGCGTTCCAGAGCGTCGGTCCAGACACGGAGAAAGCTCGTCTGCCATAGCCCTCTAAGTTGTAGCGCGGGACTACAAGCAGATGTAGATCAGCAGATCGGAGGTTGCGGGGGGGCGCATACGGTATTATGAGATCTTGGATATACGCTGGAGCAAGACCATGTAAAGCCGTGAAAACAAGGACCAGCAGTTTGTACTGGATACGCCAGTGAACTGGAAGCCAGTGCAGTTCGACCAGCACAGGTGTAATGTGCTGGTGCTTTCGGTGTCTTGAAATAAGTCTTGCCGCCGAGTTCTGTACCATCTGCAATTTGTTCATAAGTGCCTCGGTGATGCCGTACAGGACCGCGTTACTGTAGTCCAGCCGCGATATCACCAGGGCGTGGACTAGTGTCTTACATGCATCAGTAGTAAGACAATGTCTTATTTTTTAAATTGTACACTGACTTGGACATCTGTGACACGTGTGACGACATTGTTAGTCCAGAGTCGATTGTAATCCCGATATTGCGGATGGTCGGTGACGGAACAATGTTACATCCGCATACACTAACACACGAAACGTCATGCAGGTGTTTACAAGTTGGCGCTGTTATGATAATAGCCTTGGTCTTGTTTTCATTCAGCAGTAGATTGTGGTCTGACATCCACTGCTTCGCTTCTTTGATGCATCGCTCGATGCGGTCATCCGCATCAGCGGCTGGTATGACTCCAGCCATTTCAGTGCACTGCCTTCAATGCCTGTGCTGCGCAGCTGGTTAATTAACACCGAGTGGTCAACAGTATCAAACGCTGCACTCATATCGAGCAGCACTGCCAGCACACTTCTTTCCTTTTGTCAAGGGAATGGAGATGGTCATTCTGAATGCGCACCAGTGCTGTCTCAGTGCTGTGATGTTGTCTATATGCACTTTGGAAAATGTCCATCAAATTGTTGTCGTCTAGATGCTGGCGAAGTTGGACTGCTACGTGGCGCTCCAGTAACTTTGAAACAAATGACAAGTTCGATATAGGCCGGTAGCTGTTCATCGAGTCTGAATCAAGGTTTGGTTTCTTTAATAGTGGTGTGATCACAGCATGTTTTATGTTGGCCGGCACGGACCCCGACTCGAGTGACATGTTGATGATTGTAGCTAATGTCGGCGCAAGAATGTCAATGTTGGTTTTCATGAGTGAGGTAGGAAGTGGATTGAGCATGCTTGATTTTGTTGGACACCTCCTTACCAAGAGAGAGCACGCCATCTGTGGTGATGCCGTAAAACGCATTGACTGTGCAAGACTGTTCGTACTCAGCGTTGACAGTTTGCAGACATCTACTCGCTAACTGACTGCGAGTGTCTAACACTTTGCGTGTGAAGTGCACGAGAAAGTCATCTGCCAGTTGTGCTATACCAGACACAGGACTGGGCAGTTTTGGAATAGTTTTTCTCTTCATCAAGTCATCCATGATCCTGAACAGTTGTTACGTGCACATTCATAAATTTTTGTTGTGTAGAATTTGGCTTTCACAGACTGTATTTGCTGTTTGTAAGTTTCATGCTGTCCAGTGTAGATGTCTCGGTGAATCTGCAGCTTTGTCAGTCTCCATTTCCTCTATGCTTGTCGGAGCTTTCGCTTAGCAAGCGATAATTCCATTGTGTGCCAAGGCCTGTTGGGCGCACAGTAATTGACCGTGTGATCAACGGAGTGTGGCTGTCTTAACAGTTCTTGCAAGGAAGTGTCATACTGTTGCGACAGGTCTGCAATG
This sequence comes from Escarpia spicata, assembly GCA_963995525.1. Lineage (NCBI taxonomy): Eukaryota > Metazoa > Annelida > Polychaeta > Sabellida > Siboglinidae > Escarpia > Escarpia spicata. The sequence goes on from OZ023205.1 coordinate 52,368,697, forward strand.
TTGTTACATGGGCTTGTTGCCAGGTGTGAAAGTTCGAAATCTGAGCTGAAATTCGTGGGATTAATTGCAGCATATTTTCGATAAGAAACCCGCTTCTTTGTTCAGCTAGGCTTTGGTGCTTGGAACAGGCAGTGTACAGCATGGTGATCAGTGAGCAGGGATCCCACCATCACTGATGTCAGAACGCTTCCTGACGATGGTGAAATTACAAGGTCCAGAATATTGCCAACGGTGTGTGTTGGATCACGAACATGCTGCTGCAAGTTGGTGACGTGCAGGAGATCAGAGAAGTCGTTTGAGTCTTTATTTCTGGCTTTTCCATAGTGGATGTTAAAATCGCCCACGATAATAATTAGTCCAGGCAACTGTGCTGTGAAAAGCTCCAGGAGATTGGTGAACTCGGCCATAAACGTTTTGAAAGAAACACCGCCTCGGCCTGTGGATGGAGGTCTGTAAACAAGTAATAACCTGATAACACTTGATGGTGTAGCAAACACCACCTCGAGGCACTGGAAGGACAATGCTCGCCAGTGTCGCGATAAGATCATGTTGATACACAACGTGTATAAAACACCGATTCCCCCACCCCGTTGGTCGGGCCGAGGTTGGTGGACAAAGTTGTATCCATCCGGGGTCAACTTGCTGGTGTTTGGGATGTCCTTGGGGTCATCTGTCAGCCACGTCTCTGTAAGCGCGATGATGTCAAGATCAAGTTCGTGGATATAATCAGTAATGAAATCAGTTTTGTTCCTGACATTTAGCAGAGCAAGGTTTGTGCAATTGCAAGGATTGTATGGTAATGTCAGAGTAATCAAGTTGTCACGTCGAGGTACAGGCTTAATGGGAGTTGTTGGTCGCGCTGACACAAGTACACGTATCAGTCGTTGTTTGCGTGCATCCCCACGACAACCTTGATGGGAGGGCCGATGGAGTGCCATCCCCGCTTCACAAGCAGCTCTCCAGGCAGCATTGTTGAGCCGAATGTGACTGCGACCGCTGGGCCGTAACCGATACAGGCAGTCTTGGGTCATGCTGGGCGTGTAAACAATGTTCACTTTGTCCGGGTTACACATGACCGATCACAAGCTTGTCAATGTCACACAGGTGCAATCGCAAATGTAAAATGTAAGTCAGTTAAAATAGTAAAAAGTCACAAAACACTTGATAACACCATTTAGTCCACTGTCCTCTTGGTGTATTCATGAAATATATATATATATTATATATATATATATATATACAAACGTGAGTGCTGTAGATTGGCTAGAACTTGTAAAATCCTCAATATATCCAGATGGCATCTATAGGTGCAGCCACATAGGCGCAGACCAATCACAAGTATTAATGTATAGATAACTTCTTTTATGCCTGAATCCTCAGAAACCAAGCCTAAAATCAAATGGTATGGCACTCTCAAAATCAATATAGCCATTTCATAAAAAAGGCTATATCTTTGTAGAATAAATTACAAGATGACCAAAGCGTTTAATAAGATCCTCGATTGTATCTTGTATCTAATGTGTCTTATAAGAGAAGTTGTGAAAAACAATACCTTGAAATTGTTGCATTGCTCTTTTTCTGTGTTGCAGGAAAACGTATGTGATTTACTTTGAGCAGAAAGATGAGAGTGACCAAGACATTCTGTCGCTGCTCTGCAAATGCTTCAAGTTGTTCTACATGAAGGGCCAGAAAACACCGGGATTACATCACAACTCTTTAAGGTGAGTCTCGTGAAATACACGTCCATGGGTTCATCTAAATATCAGCCAGTGTTTATGTACGATTAATTGTAGCCGCAGTTCTGTAATCAAAATAGAAGTTTCAATAAATGGAATCATAAATGTTATGAAGAATGGCGAAACACTCGGTTTGTCCACTTGAAAATGTAAATAGCTCTAAATAACTGCGGTCTTTGTATTTTTTAAATACATCACCAATTGGTAGATGAGCAGCCAAAGGTTGGAGGAAGCAAATGAACATAGGAAAAGATGAGTGGATGTCAACATCTGGGAGGAGATACACTTATGGTGCCACTGTGTTAACACATTATTATTTAATATGTAATCGCGTATAAACATAGAAAGAGATGAGTGGACGTCAACATCTGGGAGGAGATACATTTATGGTGCCACTGTGTTAACACATTATTATTATTTAATATGTAATCGCATAGGCGAGGGGACTGACAAGTATTGTATATAGGGTTTAGACACTCACTGCAGCATAAGATGAAAACCACATTCACATAGTAATTGAAATCTCTAAATAAGTTTGTTTTTACAAAAATAATAACTTCTAATGATTGTTGATGACATGGTTTGATAGTGTCATCTCCTCTGCATTTCAGGTTCTCGTACAAGGGCAATAATATGTTCCTTGTTGGGTCGAAGTCGCCGTACTACAAGTTCAAACTCAACAAATACAAGCCCGTAGAACGATCGCAGCTAGGATAGCGTCTAACAGCTTCTCTTGATTTTTTTGTTTTCTCTACCTCATTCTACTCGCTCTCTCTCTCTCTTTCCATCATTCTCTCTACTTCCTTCTGTTCTCTCTCTATCATTCTCTCTACCTCGTTCTATTCTCTTTCTATCATTCTCTGTATACCATTTCACGTAAACCATTCCATTCTATCTCTCTGTACCATTCTCTGTGTATTGTCTTTGCTGTACCTTTCTCTGTATATGATTATATAGTTATATGTCTGCCATTATTTGTACATTCTCTATATAGTTTACCTTTCTCTGTAACAATAGGATGTGTGTTATTGTATACCATTACTGAATATCACATTCTTTGTACAGTATATGTACTGTGCTGTACAATACACCATTTTCTATAAACTATTCAATGAGTACTATTCATTGTATACTATCCCACTCACTAAGTTAAACAAATTTTAGTTATGTCTGAACATTGTTATATTTAAGAGTGTGTTGTATTTAAGAGTGTATATAATTATTATGGTACATCCTGCGGTGGTGTTAATTAATTAATATGAAGTCTGGGGATAGGTCTGCAAAATTTCTTCGTCGTTCGGCTAATAACACTAACATGCAATGGCGAGTTGAGTGCAGGGATCCGAAATGCCAATCGTACATGGTTTATTGTTTGGGTTGATCAAAAATCATATATTTTCATGGCAAAGAATCAACTACTGGTGGCAACTCTGTGATGTTTTTGTATCTGCCAAGTAGAATCGTGTTAGGTGAAGTTGTACGCAGCACACAGAGAGCATAAAATGACATACATAATGGTAAGAGGGGGTGAACAAAGACAAGATTGTCGCGCAGGTTCCCTTGGCTCGTGTCCATGCTGTTGTCGTTTTGTGTCAAGTACGATGCTCTTACGGTGTCGTAGATGGGTTTAACCTTCATATAAACACTGTCTGTCTGTCCATTCAGGCTGTTCTACATGCTGCAGACCTAGGGCTCTTTCAAAGCACATTTGTGCATGCCATTGATGTATATTGAAAAACACTTTGGGTAAAAGTAAAACAGAAATAGAAATTCTGGTTGTCAATCTGACAATTTTTTTTTGAAATTCTGAAGTAACTAGAAACGTGTTCTGTGCTACATGATTCAGTAGAATGAACAACATTTCTTTTCAGACTATGAGTGCAGATACACTAGAACAGTGTTGTCGTAATAATTTTTGGAAACGTTTGTCAGGTCGAGACATACAGTACAGTAGGTATTATGCACATTAAACATTTCACTCTGGTTTGATAAATTTTCACGTTATCTAGCGGATCTGGGTGTTTTTTCTACCTTAACTTTGGATAATACATTTCCGTCTTACTTACTGTTCAGAGTTTAAGTAATCTTTTGACGTCTCAATATTGTGGTATTGGCGGCATCCAGCCTAGTTGATGTTTGTGTTATTTGTAGATATAGAGACGCTGAGTCATTTGACATGCACATGATCTCCAAAACTAGGTAGTCACTTATGTTACGCACCGGAATTGTGAAACTACTACGTAAAATGTGCTCTGAAGTTGTATGGTTATGTGTATAACAGAGATGTTATTTAGACATACAAAATGTTGGAGGGTGTTTAGTTTGATTCTTGCATTTGTGGTACTGTTTTAAAGGAAATACCCTGCCGGTTCAAGGGAACCGTATAAGAACATGTTTTTGGTGGTATTATTGTTACCTTTTCGTCGATTTCCGGGTGATTATACAGATGTGCTACCAATACCATACGTGTGTTTTAAATAAATGTGTAAGTTAGATTAGTGAGTTAACATAGTGTGTTAAGTGTGTGTTTACATTTGGCATTTCACCAGATATTCCCTGCACAGAAAGTTACTTCTAGAATTAAAATAATCTGGGTCTTGTTTGGTGTTGGAAATAACTTCCAAATGAAAGATGGAAATATATTATTGTTAGCAGATTTTTCTCACAGATATCTTATCAAAGAAACATGTGATATCAACCGCTGCATTGCGTTCTCTTCCCAGGCTATCAATCAAGTGGGTGATACACGTGTGTGAAATATGGGAGGTTTACTCCCAAATATAGGTGGCAGTTGAAACCAGTGTTCAAAATCTGCATTGAAAAGTTGGTGGTCCAATTCAAAAGTTGGCCGTCCACATATTAATGACGATACATAGGCTATGCAAATTTACATTATGATTCAATAATAAGGGTTGAAAAACATTCTGGTTTTTCGGGCCAGCATTTTGTGAAGCAGTAATTTCGATACTGGTCGAAATCCCTGAATTTTTATTGACATTTTGAAAGTAATTTTTTGTGCATGCTACATGGTAACACACTGGGCTTTGACAGGTTTCAATTTCTAGGAATCATTGGTAATGGGTGGTATAAATTCGTAGTAGTGGTTGTTATGTGAATGCACAATTATAAGCGGTGTGGGCAGTGTGGCACTAACTATTATTTCGATATGTGGCGGAATGTGCGAGATGCCTGCAAAATTTCCATTTATGTTTGACGCGCTTGGGTATATATATATATATTGATGTGGTTGTATATACGTGCAGTTGGAGGGAATGTACATAATGCTGAGCATGCGTTTGTGCTTAGAAAATGAAAGAAACACAGCTGTTTTCATTTGTTACCTGAATTTTATGGGATGTTCTAAAACTGAATTTATTACTGTTTATACAATTTTGATATGTTAATCATGATATCTATATAAAATGTGTTAACAGTGTGAGCTTCACTTTTAATATTTTTCAAAATACACGATTGGGGATTAATGATAAACATCCTAGTTGCATGACGTCTAGTGTGCACTTTGCTCTATTTAAAGAGACCAATCAGTATCCACCATTGATGGTGAAATATAGTTTCACAACATTTCTGAAGGATAATGTATTGCAGCAATAAACATGAAGCAGAACATTGTTCATTTAGAAGTACAGTGGTATTGAAACATTTAAAGAGTTCAGGGTTTTTAATTTTGCTAAATACTGCCAGTTAACCAATGAAAATACTTGTAGGTTTCCTTTAAGTATATGTATACAGAGAAAACAAACTTATCCTTGCATAATGATGATGTGAGGAAATGTTTGCGCAGCTGCCTTTTGTGGCAAAACCAAATAACTTGTATCTTGGTGTTTGTGAGATCTTCGTGTTGATATATGTCTACTTGAGAGATTAAGTGAATATTTTCAGTCATACCCATTTCTAGGTTAATAAAGAAAATACTCATGGATAAGTTGTGTGCGCGTGTTAATTGTTAAGCTGTGAGTTTCCTCTTCCAATTGGCCAATCAACATTTTGAAGATCGCTGTTGGTATTTGGAGTTTAGAGAATGAGATCCCATCTCAGTGAGTCCACAACAGGTTTTTCCATTTCCTTGCGTGTGTTTCACCTTCCCTGGCACAGACACCAGATAGAAGGCACCAAAGGCTGATACTGTCTTCCAAAAGATTTTAAAACTGAACTTGTCTTAACTCATTGTCTACCCGGGTAATATAATATAACTATAATAGCAATTTTTTAGGAATACTACCCACCAAATTGTGTTTAGTAAGATCAAAACATTGGCATACACAATTAATTATTGCTCCATGGGACATAGTTGCTAACAGAAGGAAAAATTGGTTTTGACTAACGCCACCTTTAAGAAAATATGGATTTGAATGTTGAAGGTAAAATATTTGAAAGCTTTGACATCTGAAATCTATATTTTGACACAAAAATTATGGTTCTACGTGACACAGTTATTAAGATATGTGGAAATTGAATTTGGTAGCCATTTAAAAATGGCTGCTATTTCTTTAAATCAAACAGTGAAAAATTGCCACCCTCGATTTTCTGTTGACTGGGGCCTTATAGATGACACCCTACAAAAAATGTTGTCAAGCGAATTTCACGGGATGACAGTACATCACACTAAATCCCCCCAAAAACATTTATTTCCCTCAGAACTAGCATCAGTATCTACAGATTATTGGAAACATTGAATCCCGAGGAATGATAATTGTTTTCTAATTAAAAAAAAAAATTATATATCATTAGCATTATACGATGTTGCGGTACAACTGCAGTTGTTGGAAATCGAGCTGCAAGTGTGATTCTCCCAGTAATTAATACAGTTTTAAACGAAAAAAACACCCATTTCTGTATTAAACTCCTGCAAGTGAAATGCTGTGTTGGAACCAGCGATTGCGTGGCAACAGCACGACTCGGACAAACAGTTCTAGGACCAAGTACATCGCACTTCCACGTATTGCCAGAGGTAGGATGTCTGCCTGAGAGTATAGCCCTGGCTTTCTAGGATGATTACGTCACTAATATACTATTTTATTTACACAAAAGTTGAAAACTGCTTATACACTATTTTGTTACACACATAACCATTAAATAAAAAAAATGGTGTATTATATATAATACACAATTATTTAATTTTATTATTTTCAACATATATATATATAAAGTTAAAATAAATACTTAATTTAACGCGGTATCGTAATATAGGTCTACGTTACACAATGTAACATTATAATGCTTTGGACCGCATTGATCCATTAGCAATATTAATCAAATTAATAATATATTATAATTGTTACACTTTATTAAATTATTTATATAAAATATGTATTTCGGACTAGGAGACAGTAAACATAAGCACGTTGTTGGTGTGCGGCAGGCTTCAACCGCAATAAGATAACGTGTTGCAGACAGAGGTCCCCAGTAAAGTTGCATTCGAAGTTAAACTACCATTTTAACAACTTTTAAGAAAGAAGGTGCATGCATAACAGGAACAATATTATTTTACTTATTTGCTCAAACTTGCTACCATATTATGTCATTTTGGCATTTGATGTTATTCAATAAATTATGCTCTTACACAATAATAATAATACGGCATTTCTTTAGCGCTAATTTCCGCATAGTGGATCGATGCGCTGTACAAGCGATAAAATAAATGTATATTAAAAACTAAACACTGGTTTTAAGACAAATAATACTAAAATTGTAAAATAATGTCCGTCACGACGAAACAATTTAAATTAATTAAAATGTCTAATAAAAAGATGAGTCTTTAAAGACTTTCTAAACCTATTCAGTGTCCCTGATGCACGAATTTCCACCGGTAGTTCATTCCATAGGCGCGGTGCTGCTGCGCCAAATGCCGAGTCGCCGATGCATTTCTTCGTGATGCCTTGGTGCAGTGTTGACGCATGGTCCTGGCGTAGGCGTCCATCACGCTCTCGTGGCTGCACAAGTTCTGCCAGATAAGACGGCGCTAAACCATGAATACATGTGTAAGTCACCACCAACACCTTGAACACAATTCGACTCGCAACCGGTTCCTTTAACACTGGTGTTATGTGGTCATGTCTGCTGGTGCCTGTTACTAGTCTGGCTGCATTGTTCTGGACTCGCTGCAACCGAGCTGTCTGGGATAACGGTAAGTTGTGCAAGAGTGCGCTGCAATAGCCCAAGCGAGAGGTGACGAGTGAGTTGACGGCACTTTTCGCGGCTTCAGCTGTAAGATACTGCCGTATTGATGACAGTCTGTACAGATGGTAGTTACATGCAGCACACACAGCAGTCACGTGATGTGTCATCGTTAGATGTTGGTCCATGAGAATTCCCAAATTCCGTATGCAGTCTACTGGTGAAATGATATCGTCTCCAATGGTCATAGAGCAACCTCCATACATCTTGAGATGATGTTTTGATGTAAAGATGGTTATCTTAGTTTTTTCATCATTTTGTTTTAGCATGCGTAGCGCCATCCATCGCCTGACTTCCCCAATGCAGTCTGTTTCCGCTTGGTCGCCTGGTACAGCTGGATTGTATGACGCATATAGTTGAATGTCATCAGCATATTTATGGTACTTGATTTCATATCTTTTGAATATGCGCTGCATTGGTGTGGTGTATAGAGTGAAGATAACTGGCCCAAGGACCGAGCCCTGTAGCACACCACTCTTTAGCGGAATAGACTCGGATGTTATTGAGTCAATCTGGACACGATAGGTGCGGTCTCCCAAGTACGTTCGGAACCATGATAATGCCGTTTAGCGCACAGAATTACCGATCGCTATGCATAATCTAGATCCAACAAAGGTGTGATACGCGGATACAAATGTTCGTACTTTGCGCCGTTTTATCTTAATTAAAATTGCATAGTATGTGAACAAAATTGTCTGGCTTTGAGGAAAGTGATATATGGTGTTTGGGGCATATTGATTCACTGGAAATTTGTATTTAAGAGATGGACGAGTTCAGAATGCAGCGTGCAATTGTAAGCATCCAAAACGAGGCCGATTGGTTTTCAGCGTGAAGTGTACATATATTTTTGGTTACGTATTGACATTTTGAAAATAATTATACTTGCCCGGAACACAATGTTGTGTCCCGCAGTGTAGTTATGCTTTCATACTCAGCCGTGTTATTTCGACAGAACGCCTTGTTTACATCATATCGCGGTCACCTCCCCCCCCCCGTTGCCAAACTGTTGTGGGGATAAACATCTGCAGCCCCTCACCCAAAGGCTCAGACCCTAAGCCCCCAGTTTTTTTAATGTCCATGTTCTCAACTTTCACTTGGTGTATTGTGCTTCTACACTAAGCTGTGCAAAATTACACGCCTTAAATAGTTATTTCAGAAGTCGCTCAACAACCCTTACTTAGGCCAATTAGTCACCGTCAAATGATGAATTTTCGAAATTGTACGCTTCCGCAATCGTTTTAACATTACAATGGTTGCATATCTACATTACTTAAGGAGACGATGGCCAAGTCATATATTTTTGGAAAGCCTATTGCTTCCTCGTCAAAATACAATATGTAGGTGTTACCTGATACGGTACGAGTGGAGCTTAGGTCAACAAGGTCACCGTGAATTGATGAACATTCGATGTTTTTGCAATACCTAGAAAGTAATAAAGTTACCATGACCTTGTAACTATTTCATTTATATGTAAGAGTCATATATCCCCTATGAAAGAATAATTTATTCCCGACAAAATGAGATATGACATGGAGCTGTCTGTTGATGGAATATGTGTGCAGCAACGATCAAACAGTCACCGCCAAGTGATAAATATTCGAAATTATGTCATCCCGCAAACGTCATGCAATATAAACGGTTGCGTACATCTACTTTACTTATATATTCATGGCAATGCCGTACACCGTTGGAAAGCCAACTGTCTCCCCGTCAATATGGGATACGACCAGGAGCTATAAAATGGGGCAGTAGGTGTGGGGTGAAGGTTAAACAAGGTCACCATAAAACGAAGAATGTTCAAAACTACGCCACGTCTCCACAGAAGTACTTACAATGGTTGCTTAGCTACTTTTTCTACATAAACTAGGCCATGTTACATACCGTTTAAAGCATATTGTATCCCCGTCAAAATCAGTTACGGCATGGCGTTGTAATGTGGTGCTCTAACTGTGGAGTGCAGGTTAAACAAGGTCACCGTCAAAAGAAATTTCGAAATTATGCCTTTGCGCAGATAGTAGGTTAGCCAACATGTGATGTTATACTTTTAACTGCATTTTTGTTAATGGCAGGAACTCCTGCTAGATCCAAATAATCTCACAAGGGATAAGAACATAGGTGGATGTGGATGCCACCCTCGATTTTGAAGGTTATTTGAATGTCACAAACTCAAAGTTGTTTCTAAATATTTTAATTAATTTGCATCTTCTTGTACACACCGCTGCATATACTGTATGATTTGTACATGAATTGTCTATGCTATCAGGTGTTGAACCTTGAATTGTTTTCATAAATATATGGGATAATCTAATATATAAACGTGATTTTCTCAAGTGTGTTTATCGCGTATATGAACGTTGTTTACACACCCAATTATTCTTTGTAAGCCTGTTTGTATATATTCTTGTTGACATAACATGTATATTCGTTATTACTACACATTCATTTGGTCATTAACATGACGTGAAAGTTAAAGAACTTTCCCAAAATGTAGTTAGGTTGTTGAAGAAGAGAGGTGGCAATCGCAGATTAGAACTATATCGCAACACAGTCGACCAACTGTCAGATGTTTTGAGGAACGAGACAATTCAATATCTCAAGGAGGAATCCAAATTTGGGGATGTGGTTGACATACGTGGAAACTATGGAGATCATGCTGGACATCGTCGGGGCTGAGACAATTGGCAGCTATCTAGAATCTTTCGCTACAAATATACATTGGCTACACATCTATGGTCATACAAACTATGTCCTCCCGATTGAGAACAATCTCTCTGGCAGACGTGAAACACTCCGAGAATACAGCACCAGTGGTTCATGCAGTATTCATTACAGGAAACAGACGCAAGAGTGGTGACCTTTTAACAACTTTTTTGCTCCCTGTCGACGGAGTTGCTTTCCTGTCAAGAGTGTGTCTGTCAGCAATATCGACTCTTGATGATTGACGCACAGAGTAACGACGTGCCTTTAGTACCTATGAGTATGGCAACGAAATCCAAGTGACGAGGTCAGTAAGCAACTCATGTAACAGCTAAAGGCCAAGAAACACAGTAGGTTATCATCACCCTGAAGCAACGACTGGTTGAAGAAACTACATGGTTTCATGACGCACGGAGGAAGCAACGTTCATAAACCTTTGCAACTACACGATGTACAAAACACTACCAAAGTTGACAGAAAGCTCTTAAAGAAGTAGGTCAACGTTGTCACTACTGGACGAATAGTGGAAATGGTGAATACCATGAAGCTCTAACTATCCCAAGTCCCGCTGTCTATAGCCACATTTGGAGGTAACATGAACTCAACACCAAAGGGATAGCTGCCCAGTGTATTGGTACGGCTGGACTTTGTACACCTTCGAAACTTCCAAGAACAATCTGAAAGACTTACACAACATGCGAATGATAACCTGCTCAGCTTCCACGCCCTAACAGGAATTCAACATCAGCCTTTTGTGGTCATGTGGAGACATCGGGCTTGCAAAATTTGCACAACCAACCAAGTTCTTGTCAAGGGAATTGGTCACGACGGGGAATTGCACGGGCTGGATATGCTGTGTGTCACCTATTTTATGGCACTCGGCAAACCGTCGATTCTGTCAGGATCCAACTCTTTGGGTCTGACGATGCTACCCCACCCTCCGCCCTACAACTTCATATTGCACACGCTAATCACCTAGCAAAGATTTGGTTACAGGCAGATTGTGAATATATATCTATATCATCTCGTATCGACACATGTACGAGGAAGAACGTATCAGAATGCCTGTGTGAACGCGGCTATCCCCTATTGTAGATGACTCAAAATACAGGGCGGTTCGGCGAACTGACTCGGTCGTTTTTTGTAATGCCGATGATACCATTATGCATTCTACATGTGCTAGTAATTTGCTCAGTTGAATGACCAGCAGGCACTTGGTTGAAGCGCATTTTGGTTTTCTTCACAACAAAGTATCCCTTAATGAATGCTGCACGAGCCGTCTTCTCGGGGTGTTTCACATCTGCCAGAGAGACTGTTCTCCACCCGGAGGACATAGCTTGTATGATCATAGATGGTTAGCCAATGTATAAATGCAGCGAAAGGTTCTATATAGTTGCCAATTGTCTCAGCCCCGACGATGTCCAGCATGATCTCCATAGTTTCCACGTATGTCAACCAGATCATGAAATTTGGATTCCTCCTTGAGATATTGAATTGTCTCGTTCCTCAAAACATCTGACAGTTTGTCGATTGTGTTGCGATAGAGTTCTAATCTGCGATTGCCACCTCTCTTCTTCAACATCCTAACTACATCTTGGGCAAGTTCTTTGACTTTCATGCCACGATAATGACCAAATGCATATATATTAATAAATCATATATTTACATTATATCAACAGGAATATATAGAAACAGGCTTACGAACAATAATTGGGTGTGTAAACAATTCTGTGTACTCGATAAATACATTTGAGAAAATCACGTTTTAAAATTAGATTATCCCATATATTTATGAGAAAATCCAAATTCAACACCTGATAACACAGACAATACATGTACAAATAAAACAATATTTGGTTTTATGCAACGGTGTGTACAAGAAGATGTTAATTAATTAATAACACTTTTTGACGAAAGTTTCAGTTTGTGACCCTCAAATAACCTTCAAAATCGAGGGTAGCATGCACATACTTATCCCATGTATGATGGATATAGCACGAATTCCTGCTGTTAACTAAAACTGCAGTTAAAAGTATAACATCACATGTTTGCTAACCTGCTATCTGCAGAAAGGCATAATTTCGAAAATTCAACTTTTGACATTGACCTTGTTTAACTTTCACTCCTCACTTACTTTTTAACCCCATAACATACCTCATTTTGACTAGGATACAATATGCTTTCAAATGTTATGTAACATGGCCTAGTGTATGTACATGAAGTAGCTACGCAACCATTGTAAATGTAGAACTTTTGCGGAGTGGCGTAGTTTTGAACATTCGTATTTTCATGGTGACCTTGTTTAACCTTCACTCCACACCTACTGCACCACTTGTTAGCTCCCTGTCGAATCCCATATTTACGGGGAGGCAGTTCGCTTTCCAACTGTATACGACATTCCCATGGATAAATAGGTAACGTAGATATACGCAACCATTTATAATGTATGACGTTTGCGGGATGACACAATCTCGAACATTTATCACTTGATGGTGACTCTGTTTGATTGTCGGTCCACATCTATTTCATCAACTGACAGCTCCATGTCATATCCCATTTTAACGGGAAGACATCTTTCTTTCACAGAATATATGACGCATACATATAAATGAAGTAGTTGCAGGGTGATTGTAACTTTATGACTTTCGCAGTATTGCAAATAAATTGAATATTCATCATTTCACGGTGACCTTGTTTGACATTAGCTCCACTCAGGTAACACCGCCATATCGTATCTCATATTGACGCGGAGACAATAAGCTTTCCAAACAAATGTGGCTTCATTAAGTAAAGTAGATATGCGACCATTGTAATGTTATGAGTAAAGACGATTACGGAAGCGCACACTTTCTAAAATTCATCATTTGACGGTGACCTTGTTTGACCTTGGATTTACCGGGGCGATGACGGGATGATGTAGAGCTTTCAAATGTTATAACACTTCGGTGTGTGTAGGAAGGGGACATTTAAATTGGTCCGATAGGAGGTTCTACCGCTCGTCTACTAGGGTTGGCATTTTAGTACACATATACATTTTGTAAGAATGCTAAAGTTTGTTTGTGTAAAATGTCATGTCATATCATAACGGTTTTGTTGTATCGTAAAAATCACACTGACCGCACTATATAGTAGGACTAAAAAAACGTAAATATCGTAAATAAATTTGCTCTGTTTTGTTTATTTCCGTAGTCGAAAATTAATTAACATACTTAATCGACATACTTATCGATGAATGGCTGACGTGTAACTGGAATAAAATGTACAATTAGTACCTAAAATATGTCGTTGATTGTTTTTCGTTTGTTCGTGAACGGGCAAAAGGTGTTGTAAGCAATATATATAGCCCACCACGTACGAGTGAACACTTATGATTCGCCCGATATCAACTACGTTTTATGATGTTTAATATCACGAACATTATATAAAACACTACTTAGACAGATCTATACATCAGCAACAAGGGGGTGTTTTGTGTGTGAATTTGACTCGCTCCTTATGAAACAATACCTAAATATTGTTTGTATAACATGTCACGGCTTTGATTATTATGATATGTTAAAATAAGTGTTGATGTGAGTGAATGCGTGGGCATAGGCCTAGACATTCTGATCGTCAATGTTGTTACAATTGCGATGTCAGCTATGTCTATTTCAGCTTTAAAGCTGCCGCAATGTTAGTCTCAAACATAAGTCACTCCATCTCCGGGTGCCGTCATTGTACATTTAAATTTACACCATTTAGGTTAGGCCTATGTCATGTAAAACACAGCGGAAAGACATCAAACACAAGTCAGATTGTCATAAAATTCACACGTCGGCAAGTTCTCTCAAACAACGTAACATTCGGATATTTGTGACCTTTATAGGTTACATCACAATCTTCGCCGAATCCACAGTGGAATATTAATGCAGTTCCGATCGGTAGCAATGCAGGCTACGACTACTTTCCCGAATATTTCTTCAGTTTGTGTTCTCTGTTTCAGCAGCGATCACTTCTGCCGAGACGGACAACATCCGTGTTATGTGCCACCTGAAACTACATCCGGTAGCCACACGTTCCCAATTACTTCAACATCTATTTCCGACCAGACATACATCACCCGTGTTGTGTTTACCGCTTACACAATGAGACCATCAGACACTTTAGACTACTTCCGATAGCGATCATTTCCAATAAGACAGACAATGCTCATGTTATGTGCCGCTTCCACATCAGTACACCAGACACTTCAGACTACTTCCGGTAGCTATGTTTTTTTAGTTTCCTCAACGAACACTTCTGACTGGACAGACGACGCCCATGTTGTGTCCTGCTAACACATTAAACACAACGGAAATGTGTGGCTACTTCCTGTGGTCGCGAGGTAGCCAGTTCCCCGATGAACAAGACATCCGAAAGAACACACAACACCCGTTTTGTGTGCAGCTTGCACATTAAGCATAACGGAAGCTTCGTCTTACTTCCGGTAGTCAAGGCGTCGCAAGTACCCCGACGAACATGTCCTATATGACAGACTTCGAAAGCTGCAGATCGTAAATCCGGTAGCCACGCCGAACACTTCCGACGACGAGCGAGAGGAGGTTCGTCCCCTCCAACTGCCACCAGCATGATCGCGTCAGTCGATCACCCCGTTTTTGTACCTTACAACACCATATCGATCTCTGAAATCACAAGTTGTTTTCCCGAAGAAACGTTCATTTAGTATGTTCTCGGTTTCGTCAAAGATCACTATTGTAGAATTATTACTTTAAGTAATTATATTTCCCACACAGAACCACTTCACAAAAACTCAACTTGTTAAAAGTAGATGGCATCCTTAAATTACAACAATTAACATTTTATTATAAATATTTACACAATGACTTACGAGTTTATTTACAAAACTTTTATTTGGGTGATGTATTGATTCAGTCAAATTTCTATCACAAAAGGTGGCTCCTCGATAGCGACTACCACAGTCTCAGACGAGTCTCCTGACCCTACGTTTTGTTATTTACCATTCATTATACCATGCTTACCATAAGGTTATATATTTGTATTATTTTTTTTGATATGGATGTATTGCATGTATTATTTGAAATGTTTGGGTCAAATAAAACAAATTCTTCTTCACTTCCGCCGCGACAGTCAACGTCTGTATGCCACTTGTGTAGTGAAATCATCGGACACTTTATATTACTTCCGGTAGCCACTTAATTCGCAGTTACCACCTGAACGACGATTTCCCACAAGGCAGACGACGTCCTTGATGTGTACCGCTTGCACAATTATAACATCAGACACGTCAGAGTACTTCTATGTTTTCCAGTTTTCTCAAAGAACACTTCCGGCTTGACAGACGACACCCATATTGCGTGCAGCGTACAAATTAAGTACAATGGACACTATTTCCGGTCGTTGCTAGTCACCAAGTTTCTCCGATGAGCAACACATCTGACAGAACATACACAACATCTACTGTGTGTGCAGTTTGCACGTTAACTTCGTACTACTACAGGTAGTCATAGCGTTCCAAGTTACCCGATGAATATAGCTAACACGATATACAAAGTCTTTATCGTGTACAGATTGCACTTCAATAAATTTGAAAGCTGTTCCGGTAGACACGCTGTTCTATGTTTCCTTGCAGAATTCTTCCGAAGGCGGGCAAGAGGCCTCTCGTTCTGTTCAACTGCCTGCGGCACGATCGCGCCAATCCAACACTCCGCTTTTGTACCTCACAACATCATAGCAACTTATTTGAAGTTGAAAAGTCACAAGTATTTTCCCGAAGAAACGTTCATTTAGTGCGTTCTCGGTTTCATAAACGACCACTTCCGTGGAACGGACAACATCCGTCTTGTGTGCCGCTTTTATAGTGAGAACATCGAGCACTTCAGACTACTTCCGGTTGTCACTGTTTCCCAATTTCATCAATATCCATTTCCGACAAGACACAAATTGTCCGTGTTGTGTGCCGCTTGTACAGTTAGAACATCTGACACTTTATACAATTTCCGGTAGCAAAATAGTTACCAGTTTCATCAACGACGATTTTTGACAAGACAGACACCGTCTATTTTGTTTGCCGCTTGTACAGTAAGAACATCAGAGAGACTACTTCCGCCAGCCATTTGTTTTTACATATCTTCAAACAACACTTCCGATGAGACAGAGCACGTCCGCGCAGGGAGCACAGGGTAAACTTCATACTACTTGTGGTAGTTAATGGGTTCTCAGTTTCACGTACTAATACATCCGAAAGAGTAAACGACGTTGATATTATGTGCAGATTTCACAGTAAGCACATCGGAAGCTTCAAACTATTTCCGATAGTCGCAGCGTTCCATATCGCCTTGACTAACAAACCCGACTTGACAGTAACCTCTCGTGTGGCCAGGCACCGGCTGATCCCTCAACTCGGACCTGATCGGCTTTGTTAAACCTGCCAGGAGCCGATACTCCCGCTGGCATAGCTCCGGGGTTCATTGAGGCCTCAGCCAATCTGACCACAGCAAGATTCCGAGTTGACCTCTCCTGTCGCTCTTCCAAGATGATGATGGAGTAGCCGTATCCGTCTCCCTCGGCGCCAGCAGAATACTCAAGGGCGACACCGATGATCCGCCATCTGCACCAGAGTCGAGAAGGCTGACTCGCGTCACCGTAGACCCGCTGTCAGCGCCGGATGACATGACGCTCTCCAGATCGTCGTCGATGTCGTCTTCGTTGTCGGCCGGCCAAGGATCAAGTGAAGAGTCTCCATCTGCCACTGCAACAAACATCGATATTGTTGTTATTTTCATAATGCAAGATCTTAGGTCGATGAAAGTGTTCGTTTTCTTGTTGGCAGCATTGCACTGACGCCGGAACGAAATTAATGATGGGTGGTCAGAGTAGTCCTGAGCTTCAATAACACTACGCTGTTGGACTATGACAACGGAAGATTTGAGGGGGGTGCTGCTTCCCCTTGCCAACATATTTCTATCTCCAGCCCCCTTACCAA
Source organism: Escarpia spicata (assembly GCA_963995525.1). Lineage (NCBI taxonomy): Eukaryota > Metazoa > Annelida > Polychaeta > Sabellida > Siboglinidae > Escarpia > Escarpia spicata. The sequence continues at coordinate 52,386,307 of OZ023205.1, forward strand.
GGTATGGGGGTTCAGCCCCCATCCCCTTAGCCACCAGTTTCGGCGCCTATACATTAATATTATAATTACGCAATTAACTTAGCAAGTTTTAATTGTTTTATCCGTCGCACCAGTTTGAAATGCGTAATCATGAAATGTCTAAATCCAATCAGCTCGTTCACATATTGTTGTATGGCTTGATGTGTTGAGCGATATTAGGGAAAGTGCCTATAACGCCGCCCCTTAACTTTGATGCATTGTACAACCCAACAGACCATGCTAATAGCAACATAAATTACACTAGCTATTTTATTTTGTAGTTATGTTTAGCTGGTAGCCGTTTCACGCGAATATCTTTTTTAGTTTCAAAGTTATGACAAAAAACGTCTTTTGGGGGAAATTGGGCGTCTTGGGAACATAGTTCTTAAAACGCACACCCCCTGTTCACAAAACGCTCCCTATCATATTTTGTATTAGTTCATTAGTCACAAAACGCACCTCCCAAAACATCAATTTTAACTTTTACTAGAACTGCAGCCACATTTATTACACACTTTATTGTGAGTTAACTCGACACAGAACAGTTGCATTTAACTAGAGAAATGTAATGTGTGGGCACTAAAACGTCTAAGTATCGTAGGAGAGAGATGAACGTTCTCCTAATGGTGCATAATTACCCCTTATGCCAAGACGATCAGAAGCGTCTTGCTGTTCAGCCCTTAGTGGTCTGGTCTAATTGTCACATAAGTCACGCCCATCAAAGCCACTGCACACGACTGACACGGCAACCAGTCCTCTGTTGAAGGATCGGTAAAGATCTCCTGACAGTATATACAGGGATATGCTGGTGCCAATGGTTCCTTAACAGCTGTTGCATTCCGAGTTGCCGTGGAACCACTTCGTGTTCTAACTCCCCTAGCACATGCGGGTATGCCACTTCGTGTTCTAACACTGGACCATCCCACGACTCTTTTTTGGTGTATTTCCCTTTATCCGTCCAAGTGTCGTCCTCCGACTTCCATCACACCTCTTACTGTAGTACTCCCTCTGGCTTCTCCCCCTTCCTCTCCTTCTCCTCCTTGCGTTTCCAACCCCTCTACCTCTCTGCTACTGAATTTCATACGTGTGTAAAGCAGAACTAGATATGCGTTAGTGGCATCGCCTTTCCGGTTGTGAGGGCACGTTTGGAGTACATTTCTTATGATCGCCATATTAGCAAAACACGCACCCGTCAAACAGTGCTGTTTTGTTGCATAACAGTCCCCCAAAGACAATACATTTAACAAATACAGTTCGGTTTTGTGTCTACGATGATATGGAATGATGAACAGAATAGGGTAGCGTCGAAAAAATTAGGTAAAAAGATCGTTTAATAAGGACCAAGAAGATGCAGGATTACCGGCACTTCGTCTACAGACTACACTGTATTGGGAAAGATGCACTACGCGTCTTCAGTAGTATAGATTTGACGGAAGAAGAACGCGTCAAGCCTGCTGAAATCATCGGAAAATTTGACGAACATATCATGGGCGATTTAAAATAATTCTTTGAAAGGTATAAGTTTAACACCCGGAATCGGGAAAACGAGTCATTTGAACAATACTAATCAGTGTTGAAAAATCTAGCAAAAACCTGAGGGTTTTGTAACTGCATGTGAGACAAGTTGATTGTCGACAGGATGATCTTCGGTGTAAGGAGTGACAAGATCCTCAACAAACTCATTTCACAATCGAGTTGTTGATATACCCAGAGCAGTAAACATATGCCGGTGCATACTAGAAGGTGAAGAACAAAGCAACATTCTGAATAAAACAGAAGCAGTGAACCGAGTCGACATCAGATACAGACGCTACACTACCAAGTCGACATTCGGTGGACGATAATCTGCTAGTCAGCGAAAATGCAAATGTTGCTGTAAAACGCACCTCATGAAGAAAGAACTCTGACCTGCATGGGGCAAGACGTGTGATTCGTGTAGGGTCCGAAACCATTTCAGAGGCTCCGCACAATGCCCTAAGACTGTTCACAGTGTACAAGATGGGTCAGACTCAGATAGCTCCGGTGCTAGCTTTGGTGATATCAGCTGCGTCACTGCCGATGTGCAAGCACTCTTCTCACAAGATGGTCCCATTTTGTGCAACAAGCTGGTCGAAAAGCAGTCAGTGAAGATACAGGTTGACTGTGGTTCAACTGTCAGCATACTGCCCAAGAAGTACGTGAAGAAGAAAGATATCCGCCCAGAACCAATCACTCGGAAGATATGGAACAATGCGAAGACTGAAGCTCTCGGCAAATGCCGGACTATGTCATAATGAATCAAAACGAACTGACACCATTACTCAGACGTAAAGCTGCTGAATGCATGAAGCTCTCCACGGTGAACTACGAGAACTTTGAAACTGTATCTTCAATCTCCGGCTGTAGAGTTGTTCAAACCCCATGCACTGAAGACTATCCTCGATGGTAAACTCGGCCCACTTCCTGGTGGGAAAATTCGTTTCACTCTGGAATAAAATGCTGAACCAGTTGTGAGACCACCTCGTACCCTACCAGAATCACTGAACAGTTCCGTGAAAGATGAGCTAGACCGACTAGAACACATTGGTGTCGTTGTCAAAGTGGACCAACCCACTGATTGGGTGAACCAGATGTCTGTGGTCAAGAAACGTTCTGGGGCTGTCAGGATCTGCATTGATCATAGGCCTCTCAACCTAGCCCCGAAACGTGATCACTACGAGCTTCCTGTGCTGGACGACATTCTACTGAAGCTTGTGAACTCCCAACAATTTGCTGTATGTGACTTGCAACAAGGATATCTACACTGCGAACTGGATGAAGAATCACCGTTTGGACGGTATCGTTGGCGACGACTACCTTTCGGCTTGAAAGTCAGCAGTGAAATGTTCCAAAAGCGTTTGCAACAGGCACTGGAAGGGCTGGAGAATGTTCACTGTGTTGCTGATGATATTATCATCCATGGATCTGATGACTCTGATCTCTGGGTCAAGATCCAGAAGCTGCTCCAAAGATGCAAGGAACATGGGATCAAACTGGACCGTGAGAAATGTCGCTTCAATGAGACTGAAATGCAGTTCTTAGGCCATGTTGTCACAGCTGATGGTCTGAAACCTGACCCATCCAAGGTCGAAGCTGTTCTGAAGATGAAGAGTCCGTGTGACAGGGAAGCTGTGAAAGGCTAAGAAGTACAGTAACATACCTGGCGAGATACGTATCCAAGTTGACTGATATATTCCGTCCCATTGCTGCTCTTGGTCAGCGAGATGTTGCCTGGATGTGGGGAGATGCTCAGAAGAAAGATTTCACAACACTGAAACAACTCCTGGCTGAGGCACCCACTCTGGTTTACCTTGACCCGAAAGCAATTGGTCATTCCGTGTGATGCTAGCAACTATGGCCTGGAATGTGCACTACTTCAAGAAGGAAGATCAATTGCTTACGCCAGTCGTGCTTTGACTGACACAGAGACCAGATATACCATTATAGAGAAATAGATGATGGCCGTCGTTTTTGCCCTTGAGAAGTGGCATCAGTTCATCTATGGTCACCACATCCTTGACTACAGTGACCACAAGCCACTTGAGGCAATAACAAAGAAACCTCTGGACCGAGCATCCAAGCGTCTACAGGGCATGCTCCTACGTGCACTTGCGTATGACATCCATGTCAAGTACCTGGAGGGCAAGAAGACACCCTGTCACGTGCCTTCCTTCCAGCTGGACAGGAACGACCGACCGCTGAGTTCGAAGCTATCCACGCTGTGAACTACCGGCCCATGAGAGAAGATGTCCAAGACAAAGTCATTCGTAATGTCACCGAGCAAGGTGCCAATCTACAAGTTCTGACAGTCGTCTTACAACATGGATGGCCCGAGAAACCAGATTTACCTTATATGTGCTGTGCCTTATTATCACGTAAGATATGAGTTGGCCGTCACTGATGGGTTGGTGTTCCGCGGAGAAAGACTTGTGATTCCACAATCCACGAGATCACAAATTAAGAAGGATGTTCACCTAGGCCACGTTGCCATTGAAGGATGCCTAGGAAGAGCAAGAGAGTTGGTGTTCTGGCCTGGCATGAATGCAGAAATCAAAGAATACATCCAAACATGTGAAGCCTGTCGTGAGTTCGAACGTTCTCAGACTAAGGAAACTCTGATGAGCCATGATGTGCCGGACCGTCCAGGGCAGAAGGTGTCGACCTGTTCTCTTACCAAGGAAAAGACTACTTAGTCACCACTGACTACAGATCGAACTTCTGGGAAATAGATTACCTACCAACCACTGACTCCAAGGCAGTAATCACAAAGCTCACTTTGCTAGGATGGGAATCCCTGACATTGTAGTTACAAGTACTAACAATGGTCCACAGCTGGTGTCAGGCGAGTTCACTCATTTCAGTAAGAGATGGGGATTCGAACATGTAACGACACCACAGTCGCCCAAACGGCAAGGTGGAATCTTCAGTGAAAGCTGCAAAGAAGATGATCAAGAAAGCACAATGCGCTGGTGATGACTAATATTGAGCACTGCAGAATATCCGCCACACCTCCACTGAGGGAACAGTGTACAGGCGCAACCGTGTACACATAAGAAGAACACACGAAACACCACCTCATGTGTTGGTTGAGGAGTTCATGGATATCCCGTCCCATGATGATCCTCTAATTACTCCAGTTGAACCAATTCGGGCCAACACACCGGTTGAACAACAACACCAGAGTGACCAGACAGAACCATACTCGCCGGTACATCCAACGACACCCAGGAAGTCCGAGAGAATCAACAAGCGCAAGCTCCCCAGCAAATGCAAGGACTATGTTGTAGCTAAATGAACAATTGATGATACTTACATGACCATTAATGAATGCAGACTTGATTGACGCGGACTCGCATGTATGTCAAATTGTGGATGCTCCATCCATGTGCTCATACAAGGACTGTGTTGTGTCTAAATGAACAGCTGATGATACTTACATGAACATTGATGAGCATAGACTTGATTGATGCGGACTCACAAGTGTGTTGACTTGTGGATGTTCCATCCTATTCCATATGTTCATGTTTGCCATGTTCGTATGAGTATGACATGTTGTCTGGTGCTATTCTCATAATTGACCGTTTGCATGTTGACCATGCGATTTTAGCTTTAGCGTGACATCAGGAGTGTTGCTGCTGCGGTGAAATAGAGTGTGTTATGTAGTGTTTATTTTATTTATATCACTACGAAGCACTGATGCTGAGCCATAGACGTAATGGGTTTGTTACTTTAATATGTTAGTACGTTGTGGGTAAGTAGGTGTTGCTTGTAAAACGGAGGGGATGTAACAATATCACTTAATTATGTCTCCCCAGAAAGTGAAATAACAAGCCGATCCCTTGTCGCGGCAGCCACGTTTAATAAAGTTTGATTTAGCAGAACTATCGTCTCTATTCTGCCTGTATATTCTAAAGTAAGCCCGAGTAAATATCGTAACATATCTAGTGTGAGATAACGCATAACTTAGACGTCTAGCACACGTATAACAGCTGTTATTAAACATCAACCAGATACGGGGTCTAATTTATGCATTTTATTTCATGTAATTAACACCTATCGTTATATAATAGCACAATTGAGTAGTGAATATAAATATTTTGAACAGGAGCGACGAGCGCGGTTGATAACACCAATGATATCAGAAAATACATTCTTACTCTTCGGAAAACAAGCGAACTTGCAAAGAATACTCCGACGAACAGCGAGAAACCTGTTACGTCAATCACTAACCGTGACGTCACTACAGCTTGCTGGGTAATGATTTCACCGGGAGAATTTTGCTTTACCGGAAGCTGCGCAGAATGAACTACACTAACTGCGCACAAAACCGGTTGGGTTCCGGTTACGGTTAGGGTCAGGGTTAGGATTATCGACAAGTCTAGGGTCAGAATCAGGGTTAGGATTATGGTTAGAATTAGGGTTACGGTCAGTGTCTGCGTAAGAGTCAGGATTAGGGCTCCACATTTACCTAAATGGCCGTGAATAAGTGCCGTTATTTAAATAAATTATGTAAAAAGTGCGCTAACAAAGGTCACGTTTTAAACTTTTTCTAATTGGTTCTGAACATGGTGAATATTGGTGGGGGGAGCTGAGTCTCTCTAAAATCCTTCCATTACAGTCCACTTGAGGATTGCCAAATAAATCCATCTTGAGGCTGTCCATAAACCTCAAGTTGCAACCCCTTGAGGCTCCACCCACCGTTAGGCTTTAAATAATGATAGGGTTAATCCTATCTCCAGTCCTCCATCTTCTCGATACCTTAATTATTCTATTCGTCCGGTTAACGACACTGACTGTGCTTTAGCGTCGACATTGTTAGCCAAGACACTGACAACCATCTAGTCAATTTGCAATACTGTTTAAATCATTGCAGATATTATACTGACTCCGAATTTCATAGCTTGCAAATTAAATTCAAAAGTAACAATAATCTCTCCACACTAGCTGTGAATTGTAGAAGTTTATCAAAAAACTTTGACAAACTCGAATACAGCATGAAATTACTCCATTTTAATTTTGATTGTATAGGATTAACTGAAACATGGTTAAAGGCTATGGAAAATGTATATATTTATAATATGGCAGGATAGACCTCCTTGTCAAAAACAAGACTAGGTAAAAGAGCTGGAGGACTAGGAAGGTATATTTCTGACAGGTTTAAGTACAGAAGTAGAGATGACTTGTGTAGTAACTCTGAGGAGTGTCCTTATGAGTCATTATTTATAGAGGTAGACGTTTATACTATTAAAATTGTGATTAGCGCAATCTATAAGCCTCCTGGTACAAACATAAATACGTTTAATTAACATTTCAGTAACTTATTAAGACAAATTTCAAGTGATCGGGGAAAAAATGCATATTAATGGCAGATTTTAATGTTGACTTACTCAAGGCAGATACAAACAGTCACAAAACCGACTTTGTACATAACTTGTTTGCAAGTGCATTCTACCCAACAATTAGTAAACCAACAAATGTCACACAACAAACAGCCGCACTCATAGTATAACCAACATTCATGAATGTTCCATTACATCCGGAATTTAATATAATGGCAAATCACACCAATTTCCAGTATTTAATTTTTAGAACATCGAAACAAGATTACACATAAAATACACAACTATTTACAAACGTGTGGCTAATTAACAAAAATATTACGAAATTAAATACGCAGTTACAAAATGCAAACTGGGAAGAGGTGTACAATGATCTACATCCTTGCACTGCATATGATACCTTCCTCGAAATACTTGACACAAAAATTAAGGAATGTTTATCTCTAAAAAATGTTAAACCAAAAACCTACAAAAATGAATGGCTCTCAAAAGGAGTATTGATATCATGCAGTCAAAAAATTACTTATACAAAACATTTAAGAGAAAACCTACTACAGAAAATTAAGTTACCTGACTCATATTATCAGGTAGTAAGACAAATATTGTAAAGATAAATTTGATCTCTATAAAAATATTGCAAAAAAACATGGAGTACCATAAATGAAGTAAAATCAAAGGACAGATACATTTATTACTTCTGATGGAACCCCCTGTACAAATAAAAAGTAAATTGTGGAACAGTTCAATAATTACATTACCAACATTGGCCCCTGCCTTAATCCTAAATTACCAAAAACAAGAAATAACCCAACACAATATATTCAAAATAATACTGCAAGTTTTTTCTGTACACCCACTGATCCTGTTGAAATTACTAATATCGTAAGATCGGTAAATTAATTTAAGTCAAGTGGCGTTGATAATATTGATCCATATGTTGTGCAACAAGTTATACCACACATTGTAAACCAACTCGCATACATTTTCGATGAGTCATTGCAGACTGGCATTGTTCCAGACAAACTTAAAATAGCAAAAGTTCATAGAAAATAAAATCCCGAACTGTTAAAAAATTACTGACCAATTTCAATCCTCCCATGCTTCTCAAAAATACTTGAACGCCTAATGTACAATAGACTTTACAGCTTTTTAATCAAACCTAATATAATATCTAAAAAGCGATATGGATTCATGAACAAATATTCTACATATATGGCACTAATAGATTTGGTTGATAAAATATCATGGAACTTTGACGACAAAAAATACACTATAAGTGTATTACTGGATCTCTCTAAGGCTTTAAAAGACCAATGCCATGATGTAAGAGGTACTGCCTGCAACTGGTTTAAAAGGTACCTTCAGAATAGAAAACAGTATGTGTCAAACAACAAAATTGAATTGGAATATCAGGAAATTTCTTACGGAGTTCCTCAAGGATTAATATTTGGTTCATTACTCTTTATTTTGTATATACATTATATTGAACATGTATCAGATATTTTATAGCCTATACTTTTTGCAGATGACACAAGTCTTTTCTGCTTTAACACTGCTTTAACACTCTAATCAAAGAAGTAAATGTACAATTACATAAATATTTCTATGTGATTTCATACAAGTTAACTTTCACTAAACACAAAAAAACAAATTTAATTATATCCACACCAAACAGGAAGAAATACAACATTAACAAAGCTGAAATAAACGTTGATGGAAGCAAAATAAAACATGTTAAATACACAACATTTCTAGAAATAACTATAGATGAACACCTAAACTGGAAGATTCATATTGACAATCTGTCAACAAAAATAGCATAGAATGTAGGAATGCTAAACAAGCTAAAACACTTTCTTCCTATCTACATTATACAAATAATTTACTCTTCACTAATCTCATCACATTTGCAGTATTGTACTCTATTATGGGCAAATGCATATAGCACAAACTTATGAAAATAAAAAATACTACACAAATCTATACGGATAATCACAGTATCACACTATATAGCACATTCAGATCCACTATCTCTAAGTTAAAACTATTAAAAATGGATTATCTGTACAAACATCAGTTAGGTATCTTTATGCATAAAGCAACAAATAAACAACTCCCAGATAGCATGTCATCAATGTTTTTAAGAACAGATAGCATTCATAACCATAACTTAAGAAACCAAAATGCATATTACATCCAACAAAATAAGAACAAACACTAGGAAATTTACAATAAATTATTCAGGACGAATATTCTGGAATGTCCTACCTCATGTTCGGCAGCAACTTGTATCCGTAAATCATTTTTAAAAGAAAGTTAGAGAGCTATTACTGTCTAAGTATATTTGAACTCTTGAAATGTCTTATCTTATTAATTACTCATAACCTACCATAATTGTTATGGTATGATAAGTGATTAAGTTTTTTTGTTTTATTTAATGTATTACTGGTGTTTAACCATTAATCTAGTCAAAATACTATACCATGTCCTAATGTGTAACTTTATTTCTTTAGTAGACAACCTATTTCATGTTTAAAACAAACAACAAAACCATCTATTCATGTATATCCTATTCACCATGTTCCTGTTGAATGTACTGTTTTACTGTTGAGCTGTAATTGTACGGAATAAAGAACCTGACTGTTATAATGATGATTGTCCAGGTGGCCCTCGACATAGGCGTCTTGCGGTTTCCAGAGGATCTCCTTGGTTGCAGTATGTGTTCATTGTTATCCATTGTAAATATATTCAGAAATTTTTATTGTGACCGAAATAAAGTTCTATTCTATTATAAACTATTTAAAGCCTGTGTATGTTCCTTTACCAGAATCATCTTCTCCTGCGTGGCAATTATTAGCAGGAAGTCCGCCGAATATGTAACTTTTAAAAAATACTTATGATTGTTATGAAACCCCTGCGACCGGAAGTATCACCTACATAGATCAGCGGACAAACGTTTCACCGGAAGTAATACGGACAATCCTGTGACAAACTCGATGGCCATCTGCAACTGGCTGGTTGAGTAAATTCTACCGGATTTAATTCCCGGAGCTGATCAGATCTATAAGGCTAAATACAGACCTGTCCTTGGCCAACTTCCCCGAAGTGGGCGTCTTGACGATAACTATCTACGATGTACCGAACTAACAACGCGAACCCAATCAATACTAACAGATATTCCACTAGACCAACATGCCAACACAACACTGGGTGCTCGCGTAAATGTAATAATATGTTTAGGCAAATCACGCATTCATCGAACACATTTGGAAATAGTACATCGAACAACAGGGCATTAGCAATGTTTTTTTCAAACACACACACATGCACGCGCGCGCGCGCGCACACACGCACGCACACACCCAGACATACACACACAAACAAACACACACATACGCACACACACACACACATACGCACACACACACACACACACACACACACACACACACACACACACGCACGCACACACTAGCTCAATCAATCATAAAATATTATATTATTAACACACGAATAGTTTTCCATGGAGATTCGCAAGGTTATTGTCGAGAAGATGTGCTTACTCCTTTAAATGGCAGAGGTTCTCATTATTCAAAATGTCGCAGATCCATTAAGGATAGTTGAACTAAAAGATGTCAACGAACAGAGAACGTGCATTTATTACACGAAAAGTTTTATTTTAACAGAAGGGCAATGCATACGTTCAAGGGAACCCTTGGTTTAGCAGAATTGTGTGAGTGAAGATAATCGACAAGCGACAAATGGAAGAGCTGATTTGAGCAGGTTGCTGTAAACCATCGGTATTTAACCTGGGGGTTATTACTCCCTTGGGGGTAATTCGGACATTTTCGGGGGGGGGAGACAAAATAAGCTTTTTAAAGTATAGAGTTTCCAGCAAGTAACTTATCACGACTACGCTCTTGTAGCACACGCTACATTGAAGATATATATATAGAGAGTTTCCAGCAATTAACTTATCACGACTACGCTCTTGTAGCACGCTACATTGAAGATATATACATATATACATACATATATATATATATATATATGTGTGTGTGTGTGTGTGTGTGTGTGTGTGTGTGTGTGTGTGTGTGTGTGTGTGTGTGTGTGTGTGTGTGTGTGTGTGTGTGTGTGTGTGTGTGTGTGTGTGTGTGTGTGTGTGTGTGTGTGTGTGTGTGTGTGTGTGTGTGTATCTTCAATGTAGAGCGTAGTCGTGATAAGTTAATTGCTGGAAACTCTATACTTTAAAAAGCTTATTTCCCCCCCCCCCCCCCAATGTCCGAATTACCCATAAGGGAGTAATAACCCCCAGGTTAAATACCGATGGTATTGTCCATGATATATATATATATATATGTGTGTGTGTGTGTGTGTGTGTGTGTGTGTGTGTGTGTGTGTGTGTGTGTGTGTGTGTGTGTGTGTGTGTGTGTGTGTGTGTGTGTGTGTGTGTGTGTGTGTGTGTGTGTGTGTGTGTGTGTGTGTGTGTGTGTGTGTGTGTGTGTGTGTGTGTGTGTGTGTGTGTGTGTGTGTGTGTGTGTGTGTGTGTGTGTGTGTGTGTGTGTGTGTGTGTGTGTGTGTGTGTGTATATACATATATATATATATATATATGTCGAAAGACGTATCAGAAGTTAAGGATGTTTCATACTGAAAGTAAGGAGTCCATTACAATCGGAGTGGAACTCGTCAAGCCATGTCAAGTTGAAACATCAAGGATCGTCCTTGGCGAGGAACAAGGGAGACATATGGACCAGACGTTACTTAAGGGTACAACCGTGAAAACTGGATGTAATATGAGACAAGCGATGTCACTTTTGGATCAGGCCATTTTAGTTGCAGAAGTTTTAGCAAACCAATCGGTGTTTTCGCTTCAATTGAATGAATCAACATTATGTTGTATAGTATGTACAATTGTTTGTATCTGAAAAGGAATATATGTAAAAAGAGGACTGGCTGTTCTTTAAACTGTTTATCACGTCACGAGTCCCAGAATTGTCAGTGGATGTTAAGAGGTTCGATCCGATTTCAGTGTTCTTCTATTCCATATGGAGAATCGCTGGCTATCATGGAGACATCATTTCATTGTGTGTTCGAGTTAAGAGAAAAGAATCATCGTGTTCTTTGAAAGGCGAGAACCGCTAGACCAAAATTTCAGATGACGATGTCAGAAGACAAAGAGGCCAAACAGTTGTTATAATTTGGGCTATATCGCACATCGTTTGGAGAGCTCAATCAGCTGAGCCTCTCACAAGAAAGGAACATGGCGCATATTTGTACAGCTCAGAGCAAGGTTGCCAGCTCCATTCACAAATCCAGTGTTACCAACATGATGATCATGTTCTTGAGGTACACATGCATGTTCTCCAAATTATCAACGCGACTTGAAGAAAACGAAGGCTGTTGTCCGTTAGCTGATATCATGCCGCACATAGTATCATGGAAGAGTCCATCCTTGGATATTTCCTAAGTCTGGAACAACGTGAGAAGAATGCATGGATAGTGATACTTTTGGAGTGAATGAAGGAGTCGTCAAAGACGAATTCCTTGCCCTGCGAGAATATAGTACGCTGATTTTGACCTGGTAACTTTCTGACAAAAGGCTGGTGGTGAATACCTAATTCGATTTGAATAGCTCTCACTTTCCTCATGGCAGTGAATTGCTACGGAGAACTGGCATTTCGACAAGGATCAACATTAAAACCAAAAATATACTGTATTTTTTTAATCACCTGCGACGTGTTCTAACTCTGCCAAAGCCAGCATCTTAGAGCTTATCATGAAGAAGCAACTTCCAACCACACTCATTTACGTTCATCTGTAAAGTCATACGTTTGATCTTACTTTAAAGGTTGGGAAGCTAATGTATAACTAAGATTGTTTTTACTAACAAATTATTAAACGTATCAATTTTGCCACTAAATGGACTTTAAAAAAAATATTTCTCGAGTTTGGTATTTAAAAATGGAGAGGTAATTATGGTTTTGTTGGCTCACTAAAGGGGTAACGATACCAAAAAGGTTAAACATCGCTGCTTTAAACGAAATATTAAGAAGACGCTGGTGAGAAGTCGACCGGCGAGTAGAGAGTAAATGAGGCGATCTAAACTGCGTTGGGAGCATTGTGTAAAGAGAGATTTGGAGGGATTAGGAAAGGAGCAGAGGAAAAGAGCAAAATTATAGAGGGGAGTGGAGACGGTTGGTGGAGACAGTAGTACAAGAACAGTGAGGAGGAAGAAAATTTAAAGAAAACAAGATTGATGACCAGTATGGAGGCCCGCCTTACTCCTGACATAGAGAGAAAGAAAAGCCGAACAACAACCATGATAATATACTGATGAAACACACCTTTCACTTGTTGTGCATGTTTAGTCACTCCACAAGGAAATGACCAAACAGCTGCCAGTTGAAATTGTAAGAAAGAAACGAAGATGGTGGTGAATAGTACACACACACTCAGAAAATCAACCATCTGATAAATACGACGAAACACGTGGCTGCGAGACGTAGACTCAAAGAGGGAGAAGATGAGTCACATTTGGGAGAAGTTGGAAACGATCGCTATAAACAGACAACAATGGAGAACCATGATCGGTGGCATATGTTCCCAACGTGAGTGAGTGAGTGAGTGAGTGAGTGAGTGAGTGAGTGAGTGAGTGAGTGAGTGAGTGAGTGAGTGAGTGAGTGAGTGAGTGAGTTAGTGGGTGAGTGAGTGAGTGGGTGAGTGCGTGAGTGAGTTGGTGAATGAGTGAGTGAGTGAGTGAGTGAGTGAGTGAGTGAGTGAGTGAGTGAGTGAGTGAGTGAGTGAGTGAGTGAGTGAGTGAGTGAGTGAGTGAGTGAGTGAGTGAGTGAGTGAGTGGGTGAGTGAGAGAGTAGGTGAGTGGGTGAGTGAGTGAGTGAATGAGTGAGTGAGTGAGTGAGTGAGTGAGTGAGTGAGTGAGTGAGTGAGTGAGTGAGTGAGTGAGTGAGTGAGTGAGTGAGTGAGTGAGTGAGTGAGTGAGTGAGTGAGTGAGTGAGTGAGTGAGTGAGTGAGTGAGTGAGTGAGTGAGTGAGTGAGTGAGTGAGTGGGTGGGTGGATGAGTCAGTGAGTGGGTGAGTGGGTGAGCGGGTGAGTGGGTGAGTGGGTGAGTGGGTGAGTGGGTGAGTGGGTGAGTGGGTGAGTGGGTGAGGGAGTGAGTTAGTGGGTGAGTGAGTGAATGGGTGAGTGAGTGAGTGGGTGAATGAATGAGTGAGTGAGTGCATGAATGAGTGAGTGAGTGTGTGAGTGTGTGAGTGTGTGAGTGTGTGAGTGTGTGAGTGTGTGAGTGTGTGAGTGTGTGAGTGTGTGAGCGAGTGAGCGTGTGAGTGAGTGAGTGAGTGAGTGAGTGAGTGAGTGAGTGAGTGAGTGAGTGAGTGAGTGAGTGAGTGAGTGAGTGAGTGAGTGAGTGAGTGAGTGAGTGAGTGAGTGAGTGAGTGAGTGAGTGAGTGAGTGAGTGAGTGAGTGAGTGAGTGAGTGAGTGAGTGAGTGAGTGAGTGAGTGAGTGAGTGAGTGAGTGAGTGAGTGAGTGAGTGAGTGAGTGAGTGAGTGAGTGAGTGAGTGAGTGAGTGAGTGAGTGAGTGAGTGAGTGAGTGAGTGAGTGAGTGAGTGAGTGAGTGAGTGAGTGAGTGAGTGAGTGAGTGAGTGAGTGAGTGAGTGAGTGAGTGAGTGAGTGAGTGAGTGAGTGAGTGAGTGAGTGAGTGAGTGAGTGAGTGAGTGAGTGAGTGAGTGAGTGAGTGAGTGAGTGAGTGAGTGAGTGAGTGAGTGAGTGAGTGAGTGAGTGAGTGAGTGAGTGAGTGAGTGAGTGAGTGAGTGAGTGAGTGAGTGAGTGAGTGAGTGAGTGAGTGAGTGAGTGAGTGAGTGAGTGAGTGAGTGAGTGAGTGAGTGAGTGAGTGAGTGAGTGAGTGAGTGAGTGAGTGAGTGAGTGAGTGAGTGAGTGAGTGAGTGAGTGAGTGAGTGAGTGAGTGAGTGAGTGAGTGAGTGAGTGAGTGAGTGAGTAAGTGAGTGTGTCGGCAGTATCCAGTTCTCAGGCGCACCATTATGACCTGGTCTTTGTCAGGACAACTGGTAGGATTTGTCCTCGCGTGTAGAGCTGGACACTCGCAATAATACAATAGCATTATTGTCCACATGCCAGCTGAAGAGTCTTGTTTTACAGATGGTAATCTCGTCCACTCCAGTTGAGTGTAGGTCTATAATTCAAGCTTCTCACTCGACAAAGAACTTGGTTGGTGGCAGCACTGCAGCCTACGCGGAGGTCTACTCAACGTATCGGTGAAAGATCCGACCACATTTAGAGTTGTAGGGTTGATCGTCTTAACGTACGGAATGTAGCATATCGTGACGGAGGGTATATGGGCCTCGTAACAATTTCCTCGATAGCAATTTCTGTTCCTGGCTGTACGAGAAAGCGCAGTCGTGCAAGAGCTCCGCAAATGATATGGTCCGCCAGGAAGGTATAGTGTCGAGGGAAATACGATTGTCCTAAAAATATGTATAACATATAAAATTCATTCTAACGTATACTTTAACACTTCTGAGCTGAGAGGCCACATATGCCTATCATCCCTCACTTTTGCTCGGACAATGACAACGAGGCAGAGATCCATAAAATGGCGCGTGACAACTTTTCGAGGCGTTTTCCGATATCAAATACGTCGCCTAATCTCTTAAAGCATTGCGACAAGCGATAACCGGGTGAAAGTACTTACAAGCTTATCGATTGTTGACGCGTGACATGTAATATTGTCAACAGTGAGCCATTGTCGACACCGTTTTTTATTAACAGTTCTACGTCCACGTCAGAGATTTACGGGGTATTCATCAACCCTTTTCATCTTTCAATCAGTATACCTAATTAGAAGACTCCGTGTAATTTTGCAATCTATTCTCTGAGAAATTGTCATTTTTCTTGTTCGTAGAAATCATCAAAGCTCCGAAACGCTTTTTTTGGAGAAGACAATGTTTTTATATCGTACAAAATGTTTTCACAAAATTCTCCAAACGGACCAGATAGAACTTCAGACGTGGTCAGAGAAACGGCAAATGGATTTAAAATATCATCTAAATGTGGCCGCCTACTAATCTAAAACAAAACACACAGACGCGCACGCGTACGCATTTATGGACATATGTGCGTGCACACGCACACACGCACACACGCACACACGCACACACGCACACACGCACGCACGCACGCACGCACGTATGCGCTCGCACGCACGCACGCACTCACGCACGCACTCACGCGCACGCGCACACGCACACGCACACGCACCTGCACACGCACACGCACACGCGCACGCGCACACGCACACGCACACACGCATGAATGGAAGCACGCACTAAACACTGACCAGTGTATGGCCATCCTGCTCCAAACACTGCTCCAACCACTCTGCGTAACCTTAATTGTCCAAATAATTTGACAGGTGATATTGGCCTAATAAGGATAAATATATATATTTGTAATTATAGCTTGCATTTATGCTTTATCGTTTGTACATGTAGCTCAACATTTAGACAACCAATAACAGATCAAAAACCATAACTTTTAATACAACGTTAGTGCCACGGCTTAGTTTTGCTTAGAAAATAAACAGTGGAATGCATATACTGTAACACTATGTTAATACTATGTTATGCATAAGCTATGTAATACTTACCTGTCATATTTCTGCTAGCCATAACCGTAAGAACGTTGAAGACCACATAAAGTATGGAAATGGCGTCCAATGGCCGCTTTGGTGCCAGATTGCCAGTTGGAGGATCTGGGTTTCGCAGATGTCCTGGCTCTCTTGTAACGCAGTTATACTTTCATTTTTCATATCCAAAATTTTTAATTTACCTGGTAGAGGCTTTCGTCAACGTATCACGTCGACTTCCTCAGTACCGATGACGCTGAATGACGTCATCGTACACGTGAGGCAGTTCGTAACTGCCCTCGTCTCTGTTGATGGGTGTTTTGGTTTTCCTGATCCAGATGGCGTCTTTGATATGCCGAATTCTTCTGTTGGGTTCCTTGTCTACTATTTTCACTCCCTCCCAGTCTATGATGTGGTTTTCAGTTGTCGTATGGTCTGTAAGGGTGGATTTATTGATGGTAGACATAAATCTTTTTTTTCCGTTCCTTGTGTATTTCTCATTTTTTGTGTTGTCTCCGTCCTTTCTGTGTTCCTCCAGTCTTGTTTTGAGTAGTCTTCCTGTCTCCCCAATGTACTCAGCATCACAATTCTTGCACGGTATTTGGTACACCAGTTCGCCCTGTTCTTCTAGCTGTACTTTGTCCTTGGGATGTACCAATAGGTGCCTGAGGGTGGTGTGGGGACGCATGGCTGTTGCTACTCCATACTTCTTCAGTACTCGGTGTACTCTCTCTGAGACCCCCTCTATGTATGGGATGACTACTTGGCTCCAGTAGTTTTTGTCCTTAGTCTTTTTGTTGGTCTTTTTCTTCTTACTGCTGTCACCTTTTTCAAGGCCCCCGACGGATAGCCACATACTCTTAGAGCTCCTCTCAAGCGTTCCACCTCTTCTTTCTTGTCCCCCTCCACCGAAGTTATTGTCTCACACCTGATCATAAGGGTTCTGACAACTCCCAACTTCTGATGTTTGGGGTGGTGGGACGCAAAGTTCAGGTATTGGTCAGTGTGCGTCTTCTTCCTGTACACTGTGGACTTCACACTGCCATCTTCCTTTCTGGTGAAATTTGCATCCAAGAAGGGCATGCTGTTGTTCTCTTCGTCTTCCCGCGTGAAAATGGTGCTACCTGTGGGGTCTACAGTGTTCATGTGTTGTTGTAATTTATTTGCCTTTCCTGTGTGTACCAGGCAAATTACATCGTCCACATATCGCTTCCAGTTTCTCGGTTGGCAATCGACTGGTGCTGTGGCTATGATTTTCTGATCCAAGTCCTCCATGTACAGGTTCACAACAATGGGGGATACTGGACTGCCCATGGCTACCCCAAACTGCTGCTGGTAAATTTCTTCTCCAAATCTGAAGTATGTCGTCTGCAAGACAAATTTCAACAACTCCATGATGTCGTCTACGTTTAGGTTTGTTCTCTTCTTTAGTGTCTTGTCATTCTCTAGTCTGTTTCTGATGATTTTGCAAGCTTCTCTGATCGGGGTCTTCGTGAACAGTGACACAACATCACATGACACAAATGATTCTCCTTCTTCCATTCTTAGCTTTGTCTGCCTCACGTGTACGATGACGTCATTCAGCGTCATCGGTACTGATGAAGTCGACGTGATACGTTGACGAAACCCTCTACCAGGTAAATTAAACATCTTGGATATGAAAAAAATTCTGATTTGAAAACGAACTATCCTGAAGAATGTTCAGTAATGTTAGTATGTCATAGTACAATATGGCGGCACCGGAAATCACATATAGTTTGACCGGCTAATGGTCACAGTCTGGCGAGAAACGATCCAGATACGACTTTCCATTTATGTTCTTTTATCGCAAAACCACGAGCGGAAAGGTTGCTACAGTTGTGTTATATTCCAATTCAGTCCAACAGGGATATGTTTGAATGTACGTGTCCTTCGTTCGTGTAATAAATTTTTGGTGGTGGTCACGGAATGCGACGTTGGCCTACATTTGGATTGTCTGTACAAACGGACTGTCCGCCTTCAGAAACCGTTTGAATGTTGGTGGTGTGCTAGTGGTTCAAGGGGGTTCAAGTGGCGAAAAAGCATCGTACCGAAATTGGGTGATGTTATTCAGCATTCAGACAGCTACTGATGATAGATGTATGAGCGGAACTGAATACATTTGTACGGTAGACCTATGCTATAGTAGCGTCTACGTGCCTGCGTGCATGTGTGCGTGCGTGTGAGTGTCTTCTGGTTACCATTATGAGGACGCAAGATAGAGAGATGGCTATTACTTATGTCCTTAAAGACTTAATGTTCTGGTTAAAATAGCAACTCAAATTCTGACATACAAGTTAGAATCTAATTATTGTTCTGTCCACGCCGAGGTCCGAATCGTGGTCAAATAAAGACAAGTAAAACACAATAATAATGTCAAACCAATACAATCTCAACCGATACTTATAATACTGCGTCAGCATTGTACGTCCTCTGTTTTGTACAAATCAATTATATAACAAAATTACATGCACATGATGTTATGAAACAAATTGTCAACAATGATAACAAACTGCTACGTCATATATCGGTCAGGTAACCAACCATTGTCTCTAGGCCCAACTATTTTATATCACCATCACGACATATATATTATGTTTATTACTTTTTTCTCTACCGCGGCGTAATCGCTCCGCTCTTGGGTGTTACTTCAAATGAGTTGATTTGAGTATCCGGTAGAGGGCGTGAGTATCCGGTCGAGGGCGAGAGTGATCAATCAGATCAGCACAGTGTGTCTGGAGGCGATTCTAAAGGCACGTCGGTGGTCTGTAAGCGCATCGCTGCGATGTTACTGTGTTCCAGGGCCTTGTAGTACGGTGTTTTATGGTCGCACTGCAGGGGCGGATTACTAATTGTCAGCCGGGTTCACGCGACACGAATGAGTGCTAGTGATCATGAGATTGTAACTCCCTTTGGCAAGTATTTGCAGTCGGGAAGAATGATCTTTGGACAGGTTTAACCAGATTTAACAGGGGTGTGGCTATGCTTATGCTCTGCGAAGATTAACCGTCAGTGTCTGCGGGATCCCGTGCGCATTAATACTTTTGTATGAACGAGAAAAAAAGGAGTGGATCTGATTAATTGTGACAGGAAGATTGAAGTGAGATATTCAAAATATAAATTCGATTGTGTGTGTGTATGCTTGTGCCTGTGTGCGTGTGCGTGTGCGTGTGCGTGTGCGTGTGCGTGTGCGTGTGCGTGTGCGTACATTATGCATGTCTGCATGCAGAGTATAGGCCTACATACATGAACCCATATTCTACAAACTTACATCCTCGGATAGTATTTTGTGCGAAACATTGCGGGTACACGAACGATACCCGAACCATATCTCCATCACAATATACCAGTATTCAAGCTTTCGGCTCAACAACGGAGAACAAACATCCTCTCTGCAGGTTCAGGCCACATTATGTAGTTTTTGCAAAAATTATATATTGTTGTGTGTACCAGTAACCATATGGCTTTGGTTATTGAACAACCAACACAATGTTTTCTCACTGCGAGGTCGGTATTTTATATATGACGCACGGTCGGTAAACCTTGTTTTGCTTGAGTTTTTTTTATCTAGAATAAACAATGTCATTACACAGTTATTCACGAAATAGGTGAGCAGGAAACTCTGACTGACCGAAGGTTTAATTAAATGTCAAGTCTGCGACAGGCGAGGTGAATTTTAAGGACCGCCCACGGAGAACAATTAGAGTATTGCATGGAACAATACGTCTCTAGACGCGGGAGCCGCTAAGTCTAAGTCTAAGTAAGTGGGACAATTAGAGAATTGCGGGGACACGCATGTGTCGTGCGAGTGGCCGCAGTAACTTGCAGGCGAGCCGTGGCAAACAAACCCAAACAAAGCCAATAACGAATTGTGTTGCGTGCGGTGATGTTGTCGCAATCGTTGACGTAGTTGGGGGTTTGTCCAGCGCTCTCGTCGTGTGCGTGTGCATCATGTATTTGTGACTGTCTTCCTGACTCTCTTTATTTTTGTGTATGTCAGCATATATGTTTATATATATGTCTGTATATATGTCTGTGTGTAAGTCTGTGTGTTTGTCTGTCTCTCTGTATGTCCCTCTGTGTGTCTTTTTCTCTTCCCCATCTTCACGGACATACGCACGCATGCTGGCGCTCGTACACATATATGCCGTATACATACACACAAGCACGCACGCACACACACACATACATACACACACCGGATGCATACACTCACGCACTCACGCACATACACACGCTCTCTCCCCCCCTCTCTCTCTCACTCACTCACCCACTCACCCACTCACCCACTCACCCACTCACCCACTCACCCACTCACTCACTCACTCACTCACTCACTCACTCACTCACTCACTCACTCACTCACTCACTCACTCACTCACTCACTCACTCACTCACTCACTCACTCACTCACTCACTCACTCACTCACTCACTCACTCACTCACTCACTCACTCACTCACTCTGTGTTTGTCTGTATCTCTCCCTTCCTCCCCCTCTGTCAGTCTCTCTCTACTCTCCTACCCCCCTCTCTCTATGTCTATACATCGTTCGCTCTCGTCCCGTCCCGGCTCGGCCCGGTCCGGTCCGGCCCGGCCCTGGCTTCATTCCCCTCTCCCTATACTATCTTAGAGGAGGTGTAGAGCAATGACGTTCACGAATTTATCCTCATTTGCAAGTTCTCAACTGTTCTCATTTGATACGTGTAGCCTCTACCGACTCACTTAATATCATCAAATTATATAGGCCCAATGCAGTACTCTTAATAGGCTATCAGTCATATACGCTTCACTTGATCAATAACACCTATTCATTATTAGTATTATTCCCATTTACAACCAGATGTGTAGGCCTAACTGAATTATTAATCGTAGCTCTGCCTCTGACCATCTAACTACCATAACAATTATACTGTCATTCGTGTTTGTCTCCGTCAGTCAAACTAAATTTCTACTATAACTACGGTACAAGCATTTTCATCGATATATTTAATATCAAGACATAAAGGTGGCGACGTCCAAAACGACAGTCATCAAAACACGAACTGGCTAATTGTAAACGGAACTGCCAACCACCAGGGTGTCAGTCCTCCGTTGACGCGCCTGGCTCGTTAATAATGCATAACTCATCCAGCAATCCGTCAAAGCAATTTATAGCATATTGGCCATTTGTCACCCGGTCACATACGCGTTCTTTTGTGCTAATAGCTCATGAGTTACTAAGTGTCCATTATTCATTGAAAACATCGCATAATTTCTATTACACGTGCAACTAATGCGGTAAAATCGGTGCGCAAGAATAGTTCGACACGTGTTTGAAGTCACACTCGGGGGAATCGTTCTAGAATAGGTCACCATGATTGGAGGGAGAATCCAGGGGATGTTTGTGGCAGAGACTGTCTGATGAAAGACTATATGGACAATGACCACAGAGTTGTGTGCGACTTGTCACAGTTGACGATCCATGTCGGATCTATGTCACGTGGTTGGATGGTTGCATTCTGTCGCGAGATGGAACATGCTAACAAAAATAATTTGCGATTTTAACACATGCTGGTGTAAGACAGACGCGCGTATTAAAATGAGATGTTATCACAGCTAAGACATATTTTGTATTGTGCAACTCATCAAGAATATTACATGAGGTGTATTGTATATGCGTGTGGTGATAATAACAATTGTACTTTTGATTTTAGTGCACAAATGTATAACTAACTGTCGCTGTTCTTTTAGCAGCTTACAACGCAACCGTCACTGTCTCGCTAGCCAGGTACTGCTAATGTAGTCACTCCACTGCAACAGGAATACACACAATTAGCGAATTATATAAGTCCACGAAAACTCTACAACTCAGCTATCGAAATCCGGAACTTTATGTGCTTGACACTATAATGACGAACGGATCAAAACGTAACGTTGTACCTGTTTCAAGTTTTCTTCCATGACGTATTGTCTCGTAACAACATAAGTCGCATTGTTCCGCCGCGATTGGTCGCTACTGCGCCACCTATCGAGTGGAAAAAATACTAATGCACAATGACGCTGTTGCGGTTATCTGAACCGGGCAGTGTGGCGTGGCAACAATATCACGTCTGTCGAATTCGACGGTTATTGGCTGTGGTTTCTAGAAGCCATTTTGGATCGCCCAAAATTACAGGTATCACATCACATTTTGGCGGGGGTGGGTGGTGATGAAAGCATCATACATTCCGTGGAGCGCACCGGTGCAGTGCATAGCTAGTGCTTCGAACTCTCCACCGCGAGAACCCGGCTTCGAATCCTGTGCGGCAGTGTCGAACCTTGGGCACGTTCGTTCACTCTACGTTGCTCCAATTCACTCGGCTGTAGGAATAAGTACCTGGCTGTAGACAGTGGTGGGTATCTGTGTACGAATAGTCTTCGCGCATTAATTGCAGCGTGGCAGGATGCTTCCCAGAGAAGTCAAGGAAATGGTGTTCGATTGAACAGGTCTGCCAGGGAGAAAAGTGTAAAGCTCTTGGAGGAGTCCTAAGGACTGGATACTGCGCTACATAAGAACTTACCTTACCTATACCTTTTACTTTCCGAATTTATGCTTTCGCCCCTTATAAATGGACGGCAGAACAGAAATCAGAGAGAGAGAGGAAGAATTGGGAATGAAACGAGTCTGACGTATGTGGGTGTTTTTAATGTTTCTATCTGTACTTGGGTGTAATTTTTTAAATGTTATATTTACTCTTGCATCTATATGTTTATATTTGTAAAGGCATGCGAGATAAACGGTTTTTGACGAAGCAAGGACTGGTATTCACAACGTCACATCACTCGGAAAAGATCCTGGGAATATCCAGCGACTTACCAGCGACGTTCCTCTGACACCTGAACACACAACGGGAGGCTCAGGGGTGCTTCCTCGTGTTCCCATAATCTCGGGTTGGAGTACGTGTTGATTGTTTTCCCGCTGTATCATATATGGTAGATACAGTTGACCTTTAGGTAATGATGATATTTGTTATTAAATAAACGAAGCCCCAACGGTTGTACTGAAGTAGGCATAACTCTTGTAAGAAGAATGTCAACGCATCGCTGGGATTACAAAGGTATACTCAATGTTAGAATAATTTACAACATCTCGCTCGGTTTATAAAATGAAGGTGTGTGTTTTAAGAATTCAGGCCCGTAGCCAGCTTTTCACAACTGGGGGTCACAATTTCCCAATACACACTCCAGGTGGCGCCACACGCTCGTGTGGGGTTATATTTTTCACACGTGGGAGTTCACCCCCATAATGCAGAGGGTCGGGTTTCTAGCTGAATGGACAATGAAGTGGGGTGTGAGGTTGGTGGACCGTGTTGGTTTCATCTGATATTCAAACACCACATTAGATTCACCAGAAAGCCATTAGCGAGGCTGTTTCTGGGGGTGAGGGAGTCGGATTCATATATGTGGTCTGGGAATTTGTTCCATAGGTGTTCACATCTTACAGATTAAATTTGAGGGGGGCTTTCACATTTTGGAGAAAGGGGAGTTCACGTGAACTCCACGAACCGCCCTGGCTACGGGCCTGCCGAATGATAGTGTGTGTGACCTGAACAATGCATTACATTGTCTATGTCGCCAATACAACATTTTATACTGTGTACAAAATATGAAATAATGTGGAAAATAAACACGTTGTACCCACAGGCTGGAGTGTGGGGTGGTGCCATCATCCGCACTCGCTAGAGGATGCAGCGTCCCACCGCAACACCTCACGCGTAACAGCTATGTGCCCTAACCTAAAGTGGAACACTTTATACACAAGACGTCGGTTAAGAGATGCCACTATGAACTTTATAATTCACCATGGACTAGTGCGCATCAGCTTCCGTACGGCAGATGACCGCACCAGACGAAAACACAAACACAAACTACGACCACTGCCAGCCTCCTGCTCCACCTACCAGCAATCGTTCTACGTACGCTTGATCCCATCCGTATTTAACCTGGGGGTAATTCGGGCATTTTCGAGGGGGGTAAACAAATACTTTTAATGTATAGAGTTTTCAGCAATTAATGCATCACAACTATACGCTCTTGGAGCACGCTACATTGAAGATATATATGTCGAAAGACGCAACAGTGGCACAAGCCAAAGAATTGTCCGTGAATGTGAAGAGGTTGGATCAGAAGACAAAGAGGCCAAACAGTTGTTATCATTTGGGCTACATCGCACATCGTTTTGTGAGCTCAGTCGGCTGAACCTCTCACAAGAAAGGAACATGGTTGATAATGTTACAGCTCGAAGCAAGGTTGCCAGCTCCATTCACAAATCCAGTATAGTGAAGTATCACTTTTTAGTAGTATATTCTCGAAAACTAGAGGGTTGTGTCCGTGCGGCGTTTTCATCTCTGAATACTACGGGAGTAGAAGTGATTACTGTTTGTTTAGTCGTTCATCTGCTTCATATACTGTGCTTCCTCGTCTTCAACCATCTGGTCGACTATTGTAAACCGACACGACTGACCAGACATCGCACATGAACTGACTGAAAGCATCAATGCTACAAAAAGTATTATGGAAGAAATCTGCAATAGGAATACTTGTTGTCCACAAGGGGGAGGGAGGGGGGGGAGTGAAACTGGCAATGATGTTACAGGAACTTGGACACGCAAATTGAAGACATCGGATCGTCGACGCGAAATGTTCCCCAGCCTATTGGAGATGGCGATTGACCAGAGGTCAGCCAATACAACAATGACACCCGAAATGAAGCAGCTGTACATATCCGTCAGTGATTGTACTTTGATTGAACTCGCCGCCTGATATGGCAGACACTGTTAACTGATGTATACTGCCTTTACGACACTAAGCGCCAATGTTGATTGTTTTCTTGATGTCACAAAGTGAAGCCATCCACTGTTGACGCTTGTTCCAAACCGATCAAGGTGAATTAACTGTGTCGTGAAGTAGAACTCTTGTCGTACGTATAAACATCTCATAATTTCTCGCATCGGCGTCATGTAGGACACGTAGCGTGTGTAAAATCTCGAAAACAGGGTGCCACGCAGGGCAAGGAAAAGTAAACAAAAATCACGAAGTGGGGACATGGCCATTTGCCACCTAAAAGCGTCACTGTATTTAAGCCTACACACGTTATAATTTTCATCAGGTATTAATAACAGTTACTGGAACAGGAATTCTTTGTTCCGTTACGGTTAATCAATTCCGTTACTAATCATGTTAATAAAATAAGAGAACAGCTAACCGATTCAAAGAAAGCACGGATATTTTCGGCATAGAAAGATATATATATATATATATATATACGTATATATTATATACATATATATGTGTGTATATATGTATATATATATATATCTATACGTATATATATATATATAATATGTATGTGTGTAGTGTGTGTGGGTGTGTGTGTGTGTGTGTGTACGTGCGTGTGTGTGTGCGTGTGTGTGTGTGGGTGTGTGTGTGTGTGTGTGTGTGTGTGTGTGTGTGTGTGTGTGTGTGTGTGTGTGTGTGTGTGTGTGTGTGTGTGTGTGTGTGTGTGTGTGTGTGTGTGTGTGTGTGTGTGTGTGTGTGTGTGTGTGTGTGTGTGTGTGTGTGTGTGTGTGTGTGTGTGTGTGTGTGTGTGTGTGTGTGTGTGTGT
Source organism: Escarpia spicata (assembly GCA_963995525.1). Taxonomy (NCBI): domain Eukaryota; kingdom Metazoa; phylum Annelida; class Polychaeta; order Sabellida; family Siboglinidae; genus Escarpia; species Escarpia spicata. The sequence continues at coordinate 52,412,481 of OZ023205.1, forward strand.
GTGTGTGTGTGTGTGTGTGCATCAACTCCTGGAAGTAAACTTACTAGAATGAATACGATGCCACTTTTACGATACATTCAATGTTTACGATCAGACGTATTGTGGGAACTTTACTTTAAACGTTATCGAGTATGTCATTAATATATCACAATGTTGATGGATGTGAAGACTAATTAACCACGACGACTACTTCTATTGTTATCTGCGTTAGTGCAGTCGTAGGAAAACATTTACGAAAATACCAATCTGTGATGTGTCCAATCCGTATAACAAAGGGCAACCACTTTTGATCTTGTTGCAAAAACACGTTGTTCGTAAACTAGCTTGCCATTCCAGCAGTCAGTTTAAGTCCAGCATCAATACCACAAACGTTCAACGAGTGTCAGCAAGTGTCCCACGCCGTGGATCTACGCGTGGGTGACGTACCACGAATTAATTCAAGAAAATCTCGACGTCTTTCAACAAATTCCCTTGCGTGGACTTCCGCTATGTTCTACGTCACCACTTGCGTCATATCAATAATTGGCGTTAGTAGGAAGGGATTTATCATGACGACGTAGGTAGTGAAGGTTTGTCAGGTAGAAATGTGTTGTTAGTGTATACATGTCGTCGGATTCGGTTGATTGGCAAAACTGCCTAAATGGTTTCCCAATGTGTCGTACTGATGTTTGTTATGAAGCAATTTTCTGTAACGCAAGTTACATAAAACATCGTGAACTGATCGGCGGTCCTCGAACAGAATATGCGTGGAACAATTAGCTTACGAGTTACGTCCGTCTAACGTCCGTTACGAACCCTATGACCGTTAAACGTTTCTTTTTTTGACGCGTCGTACAATAATACTAATTACAATAATAGTAATGATAATAATTATTTATTTCCTTCCAATCGTGAGACTGAATAAAATATAAGATTCACGATAAAACGTTATTTGTTTAAACTAGTATATTTTGTTAGAAAATAACTTAAATTAAAAAACATTAAATATATATATATACATATGTATATATATATATGTATATATATATATATATATATATATATACATACATACATGCAGTGTATATACTGTATATATATATATATATATATATATATGTATATATATATATATACATATACAAACATGTACATAATTATAATAATACATAATACGTGATTATACACACACCCAGATGCTAATGCACACATAAATATAAGCAAATACACGTATGCATACATACTAGCGTCGGAACGATACACTACTTGGCGATACGATACGTACCGCGATACAGACTATATTGACTAGAATGGCGCAGTGCAACACTCGTTTATTTATTGTGAACCAATGAAGCGAGTCAGTAGCACAAGTTCATTGCTTCAACCTCAGCAGCGCCCTGTTGCACTTGCAGTCTTGCATATCACTCCAGCTGGCTATTTGCTTTAATTTATTTTACTTTAATCCGACAATGTTAGCATACTGTGCACACTTTATTTGTAGAACTGACGCCCGTTTCATCGGTGATTACTTCGAAACCGAAGTGCTTCTACACTGCCGACTTGTATGAAGCAGGGAGAGCTTCGAGCTTAATGTTGTCTTTGCCTGTCGCCATTTTACCTATGCATGGATGGCTTAACGTAGACACTGATGGCGCGCGCGAACGGATGTTGAGTAGACATTAGACAATGACGTAATTGCGTCTGTAAGTTTGTAATAACGGTATCGAGATCGAGTAGGCAGTTGTCTATCACGGCAGTTGACTGTAGTGAAATATGTTATACCGTTGTTTGTACATAGTTTACCGACTGACGAAATACTGATCAACTTTAAACGACTTCACGAGTTGTCTACTAGCTCGCAGCGTTTCGCAACGCGTCATTACTAGACCCTACACGGTTTGGCGTTCCACAAAAAGTCAAAATAAAATAAAATAAAAACTGTCTAAGTTTTAATGGCTTTAAATCAGTACTATTAAGAAATAATGAACTTTTCAGTTCTACAACTCTACTAACAGAAACAAACGTGCAGCTTTACATCCAGATGAAATGGCGAATGAGACTGGATCGCAAGCAGGCTGTTGCTCACGAATGGCTGTGCTCACGCGGACAAGGCAACGATACTGCAGACGTCACGTCATCCCTCGTAACTATGAGATCCAAATTGCATGCGCGCATTGAAAACAGACTAGTGTGTAAATGTTTTACATAGATTATAGTTAGATAGTATATACGTACTACATGTTATAACTCGATATGTTATCGATACACAGACATTTGTGGTTTGCACTGGACGGTTATTGCTTCACAAAGGTGGCGCGAATACTATTTTGCCTACCGCTACCGTGTATCGCAGCGTATCGCGATACGGATATTGTGTATCGTGTACCGTACCGTGTCGTACTGGTCCTAACAAATACATACATTCATATATATATATATAATATACACCTGTGTATATATATATATATATATATATATATATATAATATACACCTGTATATATATATTATATATATATATATATTTGTGTGTGTGTGTGTGTGTGTGTGTGTGTGTGTGTGTGTGTGTGTGTGTGTGTGTGTGTGTGTGTGTGTGTGTGTGTGTGTGTGTGTGTGTTGATTAGAGATGCATCAGTTAATAAAGCAGGTCTTAGTCCTGTTTGTTTTCACTTTGGGTAAGGGGTAGCGTGTACAGCACCGTGTGTACAGCACCGTGTGTACAGCACCGTGTGTACAGCACCGTGTGTACAGCACCGTGTATACAGCACCGTGTGTACAGCACCGTGTGTTATGTGCCATAACCCTTGCTGCTGCTTGTGCAATTTGTGCTGCGGTTGTTCGATTTGTGTGAAGAAATGTTGACATAACTGTGTTCGTTTCTCTTTCAGTGTAATCAGTTGCGTATTTGCTAATGCCTCGATGTAGGGCGTGCCGGTGTATATAATGTGTTCTTTGAACGTCTTTGCACTTGCTCCATGTCTTCAATATGTACTTGTGTCACATGGTTGCAATGCCAGGACAATGCGTTGGTGAATATATTGTGGTGAATATATTTGCTTGTACCGCGTATCCTGGAACCTAAATACTGGACGTCGTCTAATTCCTCAAGTGCTTCACCAGCAGTTGTCTTTGTTATGTTGAATGGATCGTAACTAACGTATACGTTTAATACATGCACGCGCACGAGCACGCTAACGCATACGCACGCACGCACACACACACGCGCGCGCACACACACACGCACACACACACACACACACACACGTACGCACGCACACACAAACACACACAAGCGCGCACACACACACGCACACGCACACACACACACACGCACGCACACACACACATACGCGCGCACGCACACACATAAGGAATATAAAAGAAACCGAAAAAGTAAAACGGTGAGCAGAGCGATTTATAAAGAACAACAACCGGGAAAGCAGTCCTTAAAACTTCAATTGTTGCTCTTAGTTCAAACACAATTTTTGTTGTTGAAATTAATATAATAATAATAATAATACGATACAAAAACTGGATTACACCGCAAACTTACGAGTTATTATTATTATTTAAAAAAATCACATAAACATCGTTATAATGATTTATAACGTTGCAAACCGAACACAGTTTCACCAATAAATTTAAATGATATGGACGTGTTAAATCGAATAACAAACACATGTTGAGGTTGATGAATAAATATGTGAATTGTGGCAAGTTAAGCTATTAGTTAGATTTGTTAGATTCTATGAACCTCCCCGCATGCGTGTAAATGTATTAGTATGAACACCTTAATCATTATGATATGACAAATGGCGTCACTGTTGGGGACTGTCCGAATGAAACAAGTTGCTGTGACGTGTAAGTGTAACTCACGTCTAATTAAACAATGTCCGAGAGGTCACAGGATAACACACACCTGTATTACTTCCGGGTCTCAGTTTTTTGCACATGTGAATCGTTGTTAATCTAACACTGCCAACGATATTTATTTAGTTGTTCTTATTACAGGGAAACAAAAGGAATCTTTAATTTCCTATGCATCTATAAGCGTTAATAACAATTTACCAGTATCAACATAACCAACTACAGTAACATATTACGCCAACAGGTTACTAGAATAACCTTGCTGAAGACACACAATTTAAATTATGATAGAAAGCAGGACATTACCACTGCATACCCTTCCCAATTCGCCAGTCGCCCACTTTGAACACAAATATGTGAATAAACCACAGGTGTTCTGTTGTTGATTGTAGTTGCAAATGTGGTTAGATTGTGTTAACTCGTTTAGGTGTTTCGGCCCAAGCAATTACCTTTTGTGTCCCTCTAAAGCGAGATAATATGTTTCGTTACCTGAAGTCATGCATGGGTGGTCATTATTAGCTGTACTCCGGCTCAATTTTCCGTCAAGAGCGTGGGAACCATCCCACGTCAAAAGTGCTTGGGAGCGGGGAGGCAATATTCGTGTACGAATAGTCTTTGCGCACCAATTGCAGCATAGCTGAATGCTTCCAAGAGGAGTCGATATGGTGTTCGATTGAACAGGTCTGCCAGGGAGCAAAGGTTAAAGCGTTTGAGTAGCCATAAGGACCGGATACTGCGCTACATAAGAACTTACCTTTTTATTTTATCTGATTTAAATGAGAACAAAATGTTTCTATTAGTATTTTCATAACCTTTCAATATCTTCCGTACTTGGCTATAAAATTAACGCGCCATGCGCATAGACCTTTTCTTTATAGCTGCCGGATCGATGGGCCGAACGGCTTGGAACAATTTAATGACTGCGTAATGTGTATCGAAAAATCATCACCCCCTCGCACATATCGTATTTCGATTAATTCCTCTTCTTTTTGTATGGCATTGTAAAAACTGCTTCTATTGTTAATCTGAGCGTCCAGTATAGACTAAATATAAGGTTAGCCTCAGCTTACTTGGCGCACTGCATAGCATATTAGTTTATTATCAGCTAATTTATTCCTACAGCTAGTCAACCAAAGGATGGAGCGACGTCAGAATGCTAGCTAAACGTATCTGGGTGGAGTACTTTGACCTTCTCTTGCGTCTATAAACGCGGGAGCCGCTAATTCTAAGATCAAGTTAATCATTCCACTTCGTGGCAAGTAGTGCACACATCTTTTGCTAGAAATATTCACAGTCTTCTGTTGTATATTTAGTGTGGAACTCTAGGTGGGTTCTACAGGTATATCTGTATCCCCTCCTGTTTATCTGCGGGAATCTACCTAGAGAAACAACAAACCCAAGGCAATCCATATAGGGAAGGTTTTGTGGGGTTGCTGCATGCTTTTCATCTGCTTGGCCTAAATTTATAGACATTGAGCAAAATGGTCTTTTTTGTAAAAATAAAGTTTAGGTTTTTCCCGATGTCTTTATTCGCGTTTCCAGAACAGTGCCCCTTAGAAAGGTAGACTGCTTTCTGTGGTAGGGCTCTCGTGAATTTTTTTAATGACGCGAAGGCATGACTTACTCCTCTAAACCTGTGTGCAAAACCGGTTCCACTTTGTCAACATGTGAATTCGACAAGATAGAGATTTGCCCCTTCTTTGGCTTACAAACTGACGAAGTGACGTTACGCAGTACGTGATGTTGTTCAAGGTTGTACGGCCCCATGTCTGCCGACAAACTGGAATAAAACACCACGTGTGAAACCGGCCTGAAGCCTTTTTGAATTACGTATGCCGTGACTTGCCCTCTCCCCACACTGTCGTCGCGACGGAAATGCCACCTTCATTGTATTCCCGGTGTATTATTTCCTAATCGGATGTTGTGCACCAAGAGAAACCATGACGTCCGATAGACTTAAGCGTCATCCAAGCTGTCGATATTAATTTCGTCACCTGCGTAATCGACAAGCATCCTCAACTGCTTAGCAATGGATATCATTGACGAATGCGAAGAGGTGAACAAAAATAAATTTTCTATAACACTTTACAATATAGAGACGCGCAATTTTGGTCTGTTAGGACATCTTATGTAATGATTCAATCGAATCGGTTCGCGAAATAATTCAGATGCGCTTATTTCTCCGTAAGTTGTTTTTCTGTGATGTTGTTAGCGACATACGCGATTTCGAAATCCCAAAATAACAAAATCAATACTGATAAGAGGAAAAAACCTCTCAACAAGGTTCTTGGCCAAAAATTGCCAATCTCGTTACTGGCACCGAAATTGTAACTGATCAATCGTGCCGCCTGGAAGGGGTTGAGGAACCTCCGGGCATTCAACTTGTCGCCAACGTCGCAGATCTTGATGTAATTACGATCGTGAGAAGGAGGCAGAAAATGTGTGCGACTTATAATGTCCACGGTCGATCGATGTCTGCATTCCAAGATGGAACCAGGCGAAGGGCAGACATGTGGGCCTGTTGGAGAGACATGTGGAGAGTTACTAAAACCAACATAGAGACTAACCACGGATAGACTGTTAAGGTGATACGGTGCACAGCAAAACGGGAGCCCAAGACAAAGAGAACTTGCGAAATCTTGTGTAGACAGACTTGGTGTTGAACCATGAAGAGGCTGTTAAATTGACATTGGGCACAACAGAAATTGGAGGCGAAGACAAAGAGAACTTGCGAGATATTGTGTGAGCTTTTTGTTCCTCCCATTAGTAAGTAAGGTTGTTTTCACTGACAGAGACAGGGTCTGTATGGTGGTTAGGATTATGGTCGTCCATATCGTTTGCGGGTGTAGAATAACAACGTCACAGCAACGTACACCTCTGACAGGTCCTTAGTCAGGATTGTAAAAAAAATCAACTTACCCGTTATAATTTTTCTATTTACCCGTTATGCTCATGAAAAACCCCGTCACACAGGCATTGGTCATTGACGTTGGAACGTGGTGAATATTCAGTGGGTTGAGGTTCTCAGAAAACCTCCGACTGCTTCCCATTGACGCTCGCAAAACACATTTCAAATTGTACTCCTGCACTCGCGTTCACACATAATACAACGCCTGTTTTATGGCAACGCAAACACTGTTTTAATCTTGCTGTTGGGGAAATAAAATAAGGTCAAAACAAAGTCAAAACAAGGTGATGGTCTTTGGAAAAAAGTAAAATCCCTTTATCCAAAGACCAAAAAACCCGTTATTTAAAAAGAAAAACGTAGCGATTTTTCACAAAAAAACGCGTTCCAATAATGGGACAACGTGTCTCTGGGTAAGGGCCTGCCCTTCTCTATGTTACCTGCATAACCCACTAATTTTCCCATACGGTTAATAGGACAATAAAACAACAGCACCGGTGCCCAGCAAATGCGGAGAAGAACGAAGCATGCGCTATATTAATTTACCATTAATGATCCGCGCGTTAATTGCAATGTAATTTATTGTCTTCGACTCAATGAAAGATCGATGAAAACCAGTGGAGCTCCGCATGAAATATTGGTTGTGTTCGACGTAGTGCAGTTGCAATTAAACGTCTTTTCAACCTGTTGAAGAATGGGCCATTAATATAATGCGCCATTTATGCTACCTTCGTCTCATAGGCGTTTCACTTTGCAAGTCTAATGCGTTGCGCTTTGCTTATAATAGTTGGTTGTTTGACGAATCGTTCTACATTTCACGGACGTCTGACATTTGTGTTTAATGTTGAATGTCGGAACTAAGCAAATAATTGCTGCCATATTCTTTCGTCACATGTCCGCCGTACATAGCCCGTTGACGTTGACGACGAATTGTGTGTCAATCGACAATAGTTAATATCCTCGTTCGAAGGCCAAATCCGTCATTGTATTTATAAACAACAGAGCGTGTGTGGTGGGGATCTCAACATCCCATCTCCTATCTGTACTGGAAGCCAACTTCCCATCATTTTAGGAATGCACCCCTCTCCAACCACAACAGCGACGTTAAAACGTTTAACACAGAATGGGCAGGGGGAAGGCTACAACTGAGATGGGAGGACTATGCCAGGAGTGACATGAGACGATCGGTAACACGGAGGAAGAACAGAACATTTAAACATATATCAGCACGGCGGGTTACACATAGATGATCAACAATTGCTGATCTATCGATAAAACAATAGTTTCCTTGTCCACTTACCGTCATATAGTTTTTGCTTTGTATGACGATCTTGCGAAATCTTCTTAAATCTCACCCCCATCTCTCTCGACCAACTTCAAATGTTCAACCGATTTTACGACCTATTTCCCTGCTCCTGTCTCTTGCCGTAGTCAATCCAATCGAGTCTCTTCTCGCATTCTTTGATTGCCTTTTTTGACATTATGGCAAAGATGTCGACATATACTTGTGGTAGTCGATGCGTTCAGATGTCTACGTGGGGTGGCAAGCGGTTCGATTTTGAAAATGGCACAACACTACAAGACACACGACCTATATAAAATGTGATAATATTTTCAAATTGGAAATTAAATGGATGAATTTTGTGAAAGATAAGGAAACCAATCCGCTAAGATCACCTGCAGGGATGCGTACATGGAAGAGTTATCAGTCGGTAGTACAGGGTTTGATTCGCCAGCAAATGTTTCTGTGTAAAGGATTGGTACATTCTTTTGAAATCCGACGACCACGATAACTCGGACATCATGAACGATATGAGCAAGTAGCTGACAGCGCTTTGCTAATGTTGCTGTGCATGGTCGGTAGAACCGGAGTGGTATTTACACAGGTGTCCATAAGCTGCGTCCCTCCTCGTAAACACGATGTTTTGTGTTGCCACACATTTAGTTTTATTAGTCCTTGTAAATAGAATTGTTTAATTGTTTCGTTAGCCATATTTACATGCTACGTGGGAAATAATCTGCATATGTAAACACATGCAGATAGCACACACATGCAAGCACGCACGCATGCACATTCGCACACGCACCCGACGCACAGTCGCACACCCACGCAGACGCACACACAAACGCAGGCACTCATGCACGCACGCACGCATGTCCTTTTTGTGAATTACAAAATTTAATACAAACAGGGCTGTACTTTACAATAAATTACATAAATAACTTCGCAGGTAGTCCTAGAGGAACAATTAGTCAAGCACTAACTCCTTTTTGATGCCGATATTAGAACAAATGACACGAACAAAGCACGGGAAGTCACGCTGGGCCTGGACGGCAATTAGTTTAACTTGACCCGTCACATCTCGTTTCACGTTCGATGTCCACACGTCGTCGTAATTCAAATAAAAACGGTGATTACAATACACTAGATACTCGCCATGTAAAATCGATATTTACTGTGATTTGACACTTGCCTCACGAATGCACGGCGTATTGTCACTGCCCTGTCCGCCAGTCGCATTAGCTAAATATTTTATGCCCGTGTCTACTCTTGACAGCTTCCGGTTGAGACGTCAGGAGCGTTTTCTTGTGCACTGGAGTGTTGATTCGTCCGGCGTCTTAGCAAACAAGTGTTTTCATATAGTGGCATATGTGCTGGATGTGGTCACATTTTAAAATGTGTCGAAATGTCAAGTTGGAGGTTTATTTTTCTAAAAGTAAATATTGGAATTTAAAAACGATATTACAGTACACGAAAGTTAAATTTACTGCACTAAAGATGTTAAACATAAGCATGCCCGTAGCATGGGTGACCTTTCTGTTACGGGGGAGGTGCATTTCGACATCCAACTGCATCTTCATTAAGACATCGGACTGCACCCCCTAGAGGCTCCCAACAATATTCAACCGCACCCCACCGCACCCCACCGCACCCCACCGCACCCCACCGCACCCCACCGCACCCCACCGCACCCCACCGCACCCCACCGCACCCCACCGCACCCCACCGCACCCCACCGCACCCCACCGCACCCCTTGAAGCCTCGAAATGCATCCCATTCCAGGCTCGCCAAAAACATTCAACCGTAGGCCAACTCCACTTGGGACTTCAATCACACTTTGAGGGTTCCAAAAACCTGTAACTGCACCCTGCTTGAGACTTCCAACTGCATTTCCTTTAGACAGAATCCACCAGAACAAAAAGTTTAAGCTCGACGCTCAAATCTGTTGTTCAGCTAAGACCCTCACAGAATCACAAAAAAACGATGTAGGCCCTGCTACCTTTAACGGCATCGTCATTTTATTTTACCTTATCTAACATCTTTAAAAAGTATAATACCTAAGATAATGTTATTTATCATTGAGATGGTAGTTTGTTCAAATGTCGTTTTTTCTCACTCTGACATAATATGTGTTTGCATATTACAATTCTATATTCATCGAGTTATAATTTTGTGCGATGTTAAAAATGTTAGATAACAACCTAAGTGACGGGCTACCGGTTTATACGTCAGCCGTCTTCTAGATATTTTCCAGTAGAGCCAGTGTGTGTGTGTGTGTGTGTGTGTGTGTGTGTGTGTGTGTGTGTGTGTGTGTGTGTGTGTTTGTGTGTGTGTGTGTGTGTTTGTGTGTGTGTGTGTGTGTGTGTGTGTGTGTGTGTGTGTGTGTGTGTGTGTGTGTGTGTGTGTGTGTGTGTGTGTGTGTGTGTGTGTGTGTGTGTGTGTGTGTGTGTGTGTGTGTGTGTGTGTGTGTGTGTGTGTGTGTGTGTGTGTGTGTGTGTGTGTGTGTGTGTGTGTGTGTGTGTGTGTGTGTGTGTGTAATATTGCACTAAAGTACCCCGTCAGATGTTTTACAATTATAAAAAAATCATGTTGTAGGTGCAAATATAAATTATTATCTTATGCTATATTCCAATACGTATTTTGTTAGTGTGATTGTACATGTCAGCAATGTCGTATTGTCCGTGAACGCATTACTAGTTGTCGGTGACAGTATGCACATTTGAAATCCGATATGTTATTACCTGTTACGTCAAACACACTACCTGTAGCACGGGATACTTAAGTCTTCCTTAATTCCTTATACTTATGCTACTACTTCCCGTTTAAGCGTTGTTGGAAAACACCTGACAATTGTGAACAGTCATGTGCTCCTATACTATATAGACCAGTACTGCTACACGCGGAAGCAATTAGGAAACAACACGCAATAGCGAGAAAACGGGAGTTAGAACAAATTACTACAATGGGAACGATTGATGGGAAAAGAAGCCGAGGTCTGCAAAGAATCAAAATCCTTGAAGAATTAACATGACTTAAAAGGAGCCCAAGAGAACTGTAGGAAGACACCCTCGACTGTGGAGATTGGCGGGTCATGGGCATCTACGCCCACAGCACACACGACAACTGATGGTTATGGTCTTTCCTCGCAGATTAGTTGCGGTATCTGTCAGTGTGGCTTTGTATCAAAGGCTGACAATGGATTGTTACACACCTGTGCCTCTTGCTAAATACGTATGCCATTAGAATCACGCGTTGAGTTATTAATCCGTCTCCGAAAGAAATATAACGCCTTTTAAAACATAGTCTGTTATTCGTCTTTGTTAATGTGAAGACAAGAGTTCAGTTTTAAAAGAGACACTTCGAGTGACGACGAATGGACAGATACCGAGAGGAATATCCAGGTTATGTTAGCTCAACAACATTACCAGCCAGCACTAGGAAAATAACACCAGCCTGAGAACGGACGAAGTTGATTTCTTGCCACCATAAGGGGAGTTCTAGTATCTCTAGAATTCCCAAACGTTTAAATTATATGTCTTCAACGAAGATATTCTAGTAAACTACTGGCATAATGTTCTTGACTGTAGTTGCAAAAGTACGTTTTTATTAACTCTTAGATGCACCGGACTTTCTTGGTGCATGCGAGAAGCTTGATTTACACAACCTGTTTGTTGTGTAAGGCTGAAAGCCTGCGGGCGTTAGTCAAGTATCAACAGGTACAGTTCCTCGCGTCAGGTTACGTCTACACAGGTCAATGGGTCAAATCACAATTCTGCCCTCATTCAGGAATGTTACGCGTATACATTGTTTTATTTGTTAAGCTCGGTACCCTTGTCAGATATGAGACAAGAGCAGTTGAGCATCAATAGTTGCTGAGCTGATAGTACCTTCACCTTCATCCGTTGTTCGTGGACGGAGTGTAAGCGCCGACATCTTCTCACTACTCCATTAACAAATAGCTACTCGACTGTTTCATTCAACTACAAAAAATGACTTGTACGTGCCACCATCTCGCAGCCGATATAGCGACAGAACTTTCTTGGTATCTGCTCCAAGAGTGGAATTCACTTCCAACCGAGATGAAGACAACCTGTTGCCTTGTGACTTTCCAAAGACTTTTGAAAACGCATCTTTTTCGGGTTGCTTACGCAACATAGGCACCACCAGTCAGTTGATTAATTTTTTTAATTATTATTATTATTATCTTGTACATGTTTTTATACTAATATTACATAATGTCTTTACTTATTTATTATCATTATACATTTAACTTTAATGATCATCTTTATGTAACTTATTTTTTTATTTTTTTATATATTGTCATTTATTTTAACTAATTTATTATCATTAATTTACGTAACTTATTAATGTTCTGCATATATATAATTATAATTATTATATTCTAAGCGCCTCCGAATGGATTGATCTAGGTTTATGGCGCTATATAAGTGTTCTTCTTGTCTTGTTATTCACCAGTAGGGAGACCTCAACTGGTGCAAGGCCCACGTATCTGGCGACGAGAACATGATACGACAGGGCTTTCTTGCCGCGCCCAGCTGTATTTCCATGATGTTTCCGTAATACCTGCGCGAAGACTGGCTGATCGACTGCTCTTTTGTAATGACCTACAAGTTGCATTCGTTTCCTCAGAACAATCGACATACATGGTAAGTCACCGTTCAATTAGGTGTTGATCTTAGTCTTGTTATATGACGTCAACAGATGGCTGTCGTATCCACCAATCCGTTTTTTAAGTGGTGGTCCCAGGCATAGATAATGAGCACTGAAACATAAAGAAAACTAACTACAATTTTGGTGGTTGCCTTGACGTTTCAATATATCGGAACTTTAAACTTATGAGTCCCCTTGATTTTGCGTGTATCTCCCGGTCTCTCGGAAAACACGTAAATCACCGGGATTTTTTCCAACAGCACTCCCTCCCGTCTTCCATTGTCATCATCGGAGACAGCGCGACACCACGGGAGATATCCTGAGACGTGCTGAATCGCTGTAGTTCCGGCGAGAAATCTCCAACAGCACCCCCGTCTTCCGATGTCGAGATCCCAGACTCGCGGCTCAATGCTGGAAGCATGCTGTATCGCTGATGAATCTCCCTGTATTAAAAACGTTGGCAGGTGTAGTACCTTGAATCAGATGCCCGCAAATCTAGAAACATCTGTAAACAAGGAGACGGCTGTAGATGTTCACCTGTGTCACGGCCAATTATCGTCAATGCAAGAAAATGTACACTGATTAATGTTCACCTGTGTCTGATCGTGGACATCACTTTACACTTCCTCTCGATCATTTGCAAAGCATCTTTACAAATCGCCGACAGTGAAAAAAAATCGGAAATGGGCATATACTTTGAAATCTATGATTTTATTTACAAATTTTAACAAGATTTAACAAGATTGCCACCCAGAGAATTAATTAACTCTAGATGGCAGGTGGACAAGAAAGATTTTTGGCTTATCGAGATTCCAGCCCTTTTTCTATCTACGTGTATCTCGCCCTTCTGAGATATGTGTCGAATTTTATATTTAAACGTATTCCCACTGCGAGCACCCACACGATCAGCAGATAATATGTTCCATTCAGTTAAAGGCCTTTGTGAACAAGAGAACTCTCTCATATGTATAATCTACAATGCCCATTTACTAATGTAACTTCATGTCCTCTAGTCATTCTATCTTTCTTAACTGAGAAAACATTTATCTATCATTTTCATAACCATTCAATATTGTAAACATTTCTATCTGATCACCTCTCAATCTCCTGGTCTGTAGTTTTGTTAAACCACGTTCTTTTAGGTGTATTTTGTAACTAAAATCCCTCAGTTTTAGTATCGTTTTAGTCGCTCTTTTCTGACTCTTTCTAGCATACCTATGTCCTTCTTGCGATATGGCCTCCACGCCTGTATACAATATTCTAAATGAGGCCTAACTAGTGTTTTGTAAAGCGGTGTTATTACTTCTTTTTCCTTATAAGCTACATTTCGTTTAATTAACCCAAGGGTTTTATTTCCCTTTGAAGCTGCCATTCCGCACTGCTCTGGAACCTTCATATCAGCACTAACGGTTAACCCTAAGTCCTTTTCTTTTACAGTAGTACTTAGTTGTATAGTGTACATCTTCGTTCCCATGTCCTGTATGGCGGCATTTATATTTCCCAAAATGGAACAACATTTGTCAGTTTTCAGACCATTTAATCAAACTGTCAAGATCATCTTGTAAATGCTGTCTATCTCCATCACGTTTAATCCTACTAAATACTGTTGCATCATCCGCAAATTTCAACACGTTACGTGTTATATCATCGGCCAAATCGTTGATATTATAATATAAATAATAATATAAAGGTCCCAGTACTGATCCCTGTGATACCCTACTCAAAACTGATTTCCAGTTTGAAGACTCCCCATCAACTACTAACCGTTGTCTCCTCTCAATCAGCCATTTTTCTATCCAGTTTATTATACCATTTCCTATGCCATGGGCCTTTAGTTTAAGCAGTAATCTTTGATGTGGCACTTTGTCGAAAGCTTTCTGAAAATCTAAGTAGATGATATTTATTGGTGATCCCTCGTCTACCCACTTAGTGATAGCTTCAAAAACATAACATATTTGTTAAGCATGACCTCGCTTTTAGAAACCCATGTTGAGACAAGAAAATGTGATCTTTAATTAGTCTTTCTAATAATTTGCAAACCACCGATGTTAAACTCATTGGTCTGTAGTTCTCTGACTTGTTTCTCGAACCTTTTTTTAAATAACGGTATAATTTTTGCTTCTTTCCATTCGAAAGGAACCACTTCCTCTTCTAATGACACGTTGTAAACTGTTGCAAGCGGTATGCAATTTCAATAGCAGTTTGGGCGGAATCCCATCCACTCCAGGTGATTTTTTTTATCTTTCATAGCCCTTATTTTCTTAGCTACCATTTCCGCGGTTATAATTAACTCTCCTAAATAGTCTGATTCCGCCCCCTTGAACTAAGCTTCTGGTACTGGCAGTGAACTAATATCGTCTCTGGTAAACACCGAACTAAAATACTCATTCAGGTCGTCTGCCATTAATAATCCCACTGATTATATTTCCAGCACTATCTTCTAGAGGACACCGACCTTATCCTGAACGTTCTCTTTGCTCCGAACAAATGCATAACAACTCTTGCTGTCATGTTTTATATTACAGGCTAATTTTTTTTCATAGCTTCTCTTTGAATTTCTAACATTACTTGTAGCTTGGTTAATTGCTTCTTTATAAATGTTGTAGTCTTGATCATTTCCGGTATGTCTATATGCCTCCCACATCATTTGTTTGTACTTAATTTTTCCAATGGCTTCTTTCGATAAGTGTTTCTTTCTGGACCGTTTCCTTTGTTTTTTCATAGGAATAAATTTATCGACGATGCATTCTTCACTCTTTAAGATACATTCTGTTGCTGTCTTAATCTTCAGTGTGTTATTCCAGTGAATCTTTGCTAAATATTTCCTCATGTTCTTATATCTTCCTTTGTGGAAATTTCTCCTGTACTGCTTTTTACTATTCTTTTCTGATTTTGGTTTAACATCTTTGTATACTATACATAATCTAGTTTTTGTCTAGCACAGGTTCAATATTACATCGTCTATATATGTTTGTCTGCATTCCGATTGGTGGATGTTGACAGATTGACAAATAACGGGCATTGCCATCTATCCGTTGGGTAGCAAT